>CM076581.1:1390929352-1391118886 GCA_034641835.2 Pinus albicaulis
CGCACTGTACTGCTGCTTGAATTCACACTGCACTGCTGCCTTATCTTGCATTGTACTGACGCTCTAGACTACACACTGTAGTGCTGTACCTCACACTTCTATCTCTCGGAAAATTTGTGTATAACTGAAGTCTGTACCTCGCACAGTACTGTTGTACCTTACACTGCACTGTTGTCCGAAATTCTGTGTCTAACTGAAATTGGGATGGCTCTATTTATAGTGGTTTGCCACTGAAATAAGCCAACAATGTGAAGAAGACGTCTAGCCTGGATGAGAGCACCTGTGACCTTGCAGCCTCAACATTGCCCCCTTAGAGATGAGCATTGGCCCCCTTTCGCACCTCCAGATGATGAAATTCTAAGCCAAAATGTCAGGTCGTTGGCAGGATTCATGATGTGGCCCAGAGGACCTGAGGATGCCCCCAAATTGGCCTTGAATCCACTTGATGTGCATCGTCTTGTTCCAAAGCCTAAATTAGAATGGTGATCATTTGAGACACTTTGGGAGGGTTGACACACCTTTTGTCGATGATGACATCATGCTATGCAGCTCTAGGGTTGTCACATCAACTTGACAAACCGTAGGATGATGACACATGGTTTTTTGATGATGACGTCTTGGATGAGGGTTTGTGGCTTGGAGATGCACCCATTCACTTTGATGAGATTTCTCGGAGTGAGTATAACTCTTAGACCATTTTTGCCACCTTGCTTGATGGAGATGCTCATTAGATGAGAATGATGTCATGTTGCAGGGCTATTTCTCCTACACTTGTTGAGAAAGGATGTCATTTTATTATGTTTTATCATTATGTGAAGCTATATTTAGGTCAGCTTGTGACCTATTAGCCTTGTTGAATACTTAAAGTGATTTTTTAGGGCTTTTGGTTGTAAACTAAGGGAAATTCGACTTGATTTCCCTCCTATAAATAGAGGGGATTCAAATTCCTTTGGATCATTGTCGCACACACTCATTGATGTCTCTTAGCAAGAGTGTGCAGTTGCGAGAACTGCATTAAGCAAGGAGCCCTGGGTGGGAAAAACGGTTGGTGAGGACTTGGGACTGGACCTTCAAGATTTCATTCTCAATCCAGCTAGAGTTCATATAAAAGGTACCATTGTGGCTCATAGCCTGACCTTGAATATGTGTGGGTATTAATTGCACCCATACTGCCTTGTTTCCCTGAAGTACAATGCACACTGCTTATTAGCTGTTATGTATTTCTTTGGTGTTAAAACTGGACTTTATGAATGGGTCTTTTCTGTCATTGGAAAGTGAATGGTAGATTCTGAACATAATTACTATAATATTTTAGTGCCAAATATTTAGCAAGATGTGCAACTGCAATCTTTACCATAATCAAGATGCCAAGTGTAGTGGAAACCATTTATTCAGTTAACTGCACCCCTATTGTTGTCAGAAAATTTGTAAATTAATGTGTTCAAACGGTTATCACCTTAGTCACCATGTGTGGCAATTTTTTTTCAAAAACAATTTGAAATTTGCCTCATCTCAAATACTGGTGAACTTAATGGCAACTATAATGGGGAATTTTGAATTTAATGGTGAATTAGTGGCAAAGCAAACTGTTATTTATAAAATTCATAAAAAGAACATTGATATTTGTTTTTTTGTTAAACTTAAAAAAACTTAATATTTGACATGCTTTTGAACAAAATATGATGTTGACATGTTTTTAAAAGTTATTAATTTTTTTTAGCTGAACTCAATGGTAAATTATATCATTCCTTTTTGCAGTGCTATTTTTTTCCAAATTTCAGTGTTGCTGATTCAAACATGAACATGAACCTGGGTACTTAGGTGAGCTCATAATCAGAAATTTAAAACCCTGGAGGTATATTATTCACAGAAAAATAAAACTGCTTGTCTCCCTGGTTCTAAACAAGACATAGAAACCTTATTAATATGATATGACCTGCTAGCTAAATTGGACCTCTGCTATCATTTGATTTGCCAAAGGTGAATTGAGCCAGCTATTTTCTGCTGAAGCAACCAACTCCTGTAGGATAATTAGTAATTGGAAACAGTTACCTTTAACTGATATTTTCATGACTGACAACTTGTTCTTTATCCAAGAGCACTGACTGTACTAGTGCCTTTCCCAAAAGAGGATGATAATGGACAGCGACTAGGAAGATACAAAGATCCCACTGCAATGTGCACCCAATACCAGGTCAAGAGTGCTGTGGCTTCAAATAGCTAAAGAGCAGGTCTCATTGAGTTCCTTGTTAATGATGCAAAGTTCAAATGGAGTTTTGTGTTAAGATAAGGTTTCAAGAAAGTTGGCAAAAAAATAATTATGTATTTTGAATTGGCAAGTTAGGACATGCAATCTTTGGATACCAAAAAGTAGAGATCATTTCTTTATAAAATGCAGATAAACTATATAACCAGCTAGTAGATTGCTAAATGTTTGAAGTGTCAAATATGCATTTCTGGCAACTCATTGATAAAACTGCTATTGTGAGACATGCCTTCAGTATAGCATCAAACATTGGGCAGACAATTCTTATTCCAATCTCAATTCTGCATCATGGTTCTGTGTCATGTTTACTCAGCTTATTGCTTTATTCTACAAATGGTTAGCTAAGTAGGTGACTTGTAGAATGCTTTCTTAATTTTTCAAATAAAAGGATTAGATTGTTCGAGGCTTTGAGCTAAACCTGGATGCTTATGGTATTATTAAAATTTTGTATGCAGCGGTTCCTATCAAAATGCCTGCAGCTCTTTCACTGGACCCTTTTGTGTTTCAAACTTATAAATCAACTACATGTTTCCTGACTTCATGGTTGGTCTTATTGTATACTGTAAGTCTCTTGATGATCAGCTCTCTTCGCCTACTTTCCTTGATAAATTTTGTTTTAACTTGTGGTTTCTATTTCGGCTTAAGTTTGTTTTAACTTGAGGTTTCTATTTCAGCCTTTCAAATTTACCTGGTGGGGCATCTTGGGTGCATTGATATGGGTCACAAATGGTGTTTTAGCTATAGTAGCAGTTCGATGGGCTGGAATTGGTGTTTCTCAATCCTTATGGAGCGGCCTTAGCTGTAAGATTGAATGATTGATATGCATACATGTCCACGTACACATTTAATTTGTATGGTTTTTATAGATCTGTATTGAAATCTGAAATTTGATGGTGATTTTTCATTAACAAGCCCAATAAATTGAAGCCATTCTGACATATACAAGTCCATTTTCTAAGACAATTAGCTCTAAGTTTATAACCTATTTCTCTTAGCTTAAGTATGCCATTTTTCTGATCTGCATTGCTTGATTCATAGCGATTGAAGGAACATGTTATGGATATACATTTCTGAACTGCATCGACTTCTGTAACTTTAGCAGCACCACAACTTTCTTGGTACACCATTTTTAACATAGATTTCACGTGGTTTCATTGTCAATGAATCCCCCATAGACATTGTCAGCTTTGAAATATCTGGAGATGATATTGGATATCAAAGCACACATCCGTGAGATGGAATACAAGAAAGGATTTAATGCATTAATTTGATTTATTTCGTATTGCATAATAATCATAGTTATTAAACCCGGAACCGGTGACCGGACCGGTGGACCTAATGAACTGGGTTTCTAACCGGAACCAGTCTAACTGGGAGCAGTCAGATCTCAATGAACCGGTTTTAAAAAAAATACATTAAATAATTATTTTTTAATAAAAAAAACTATTTTTAAGATTTGCAACCATGATTCCAAGCCAATAGAGACAAAATATGCAAAGTTTGCTCATTTATATACCGTGCAAAGGTGAATATATCAAAATGGCACAGAGTGCAATACATATCATCGAAAAATACATAAGCAATGAGGCTCCAAATGGCCCATAAAGTCCCAAAACAATGCTACAAGCTATGAGGCCATTGGCCTAATACAAGACTACATATTAGTGATCAACAACATGATCACTCCTCATCATGATCAAAATCATCACCACTACTAGACAAGGGATCATCAACATGAGCTACGTAAATAATATGGCTCAGAGTTTGAGGACTCCTAAAACTTCTCTACAACTTTAGTAGTAGTAGTAGTAGTAGCAAAAATAGACATCAAAACTACAAATCACTGAGCAACATGGTCTCTCATGAAACTCATCATTGATTCATCGCTACTAGAAATGGGATCATCAACAAGAGATACATAAACATCATCTAGCTCAAAGTCTTCAGATTTGGATTGCTCAACCTTATAACATGATAGAAATTGAAAAAGTTTAACATGCCTAACCAATGATTTTGGTTTGAGTGAAGGGTTCATCTCCTCAACCTTAAAATGTGGTAGAAAAAGATTAGCATGCCTAACCAGCTGTTTTCCTTTCAGTGAAGGGTAAATTCTTGTTAAGGCCACGGTAGGGGAGTTCAACAATCAATACCACCAACATCAACAAAGTTCAACAATCAATGCCACCAACATCAAGGTTCTTAAATGACTTCATGCTCTTGATCAAATGCCAATCTCGTACCCATACACATGATAGAAACAAATGGAAACATTGCAAACCCCCAAACCATGAAACCCTGAAAACCATTAAGTTTGCTGAATTTTGAGTGAAATCTAAAATTCTAGTTTCTCCATATGAAATACAATGAGGACGAAACCACTCTTAAACATCCCGAGTCATTTCATGGTAATGTTAAAAATTTAAGTAAAAGGATGAAAGTATTTTACTTTAAGAATTTAACATTACCATTAATTGCCAAGAGGATGTGTCAAGAAAATGAGAGGGTAGGCAAAGTCAAGTGAAGCCCCCCTTGCCCTCTTGAAATGGTAGCACAAACTTGAGCATGGGACCGGCCGGTTAGGTATGGAACCAACCGGTTTATGCATTAACCGACTGGTTAGGTCCGGTTAACCAGGATTTTTTTGTGAGATGCCTCCTTGAACTCGGTTGCATGGCCGGTTCCGCCCGGTGACTTAGCTGACCGACCAGTTTGACCGGTTACCGGTTCAAACCGGCCGGTTTTGATAACTATGATAATAATATAGTTTTATAGTACAAAGTGTGTTTCAAACCTGGCTGTTAAGGATAAGGATAAACGTTTAGCCAAAATTATGTTGGAGGACCAAACAGCAAGCTCCAATTTAGTACTAAATATATCTTGTTAAATTTAGTTAACGATGGGATGTTCTATGCTTAGAGCAATTTACTTCAATCTTTCTTATTAGCTCAACTCAATTTCCTGTTTAGCAATCACATTAAATAAATAAATAAATAATAAATAATAATAATAATAATAAATAAATGTTGATAGAACATAAATAAATAACCAAAAGACAAGCCAAGACAAGAGGACACAATAATTGTGTGGATGCCAGGGAAAAACCCCAATGTGGGGAAAACCCTTTGATCAAATCTTCTTATTATTCTTCAAATTCAGCAGAAAGAGAAAGTACAATTTTCAGCAGTCAATATGATGCCCTAGCCAGCAAAGTCAATGCTGATCAAACCAGAAAAATACCTCCCAATGGAGCTCGGTCAAAGATAGTCAAACTCGGCCTCAAGAAACAGTGAAAGTTAGCACAAAATAGCCCGCAAATCCACGGTCAAACCTGGTCAACGCTGCGGTCAAACAGGCCAAAACTTCTTGATTTTTGTGCCACCAAACTTGGCCTCCAAAAGTCGTATTCTGTCCCAAAAATCGAAGTCAAAATATGTGAGTTGGCCCAAGGTCAACGCTGTTGCAGAAACTCTCAAACAGTCCAAAAAACTCAGCTGCTCTTTCACACGTACGGAGGAGAGAGAATGTCTCCTAAGGGTGTACGAATTGTGAAATTTCTTGAATATAGTTATGTAGAAATCCTACTGTAGTATCATGGTTTACTTCTCCTACTTGATTAAGCTATACAAGTTATTTTCAGAAAAGATATTCAAAAAATACCGAAGTAAACACAACTAACAACCTACACATGCAGATCATTTACTGAATATTACGCTCATTCAACAAAGTGACATACTGATTTGTGGACATAAGTCCCCGGAAAAACCTAAAGCGGGAAAACCGATGCGACAGATATGAGGGTTTATTATTATTAAGTAGATTCTGAGTACAACAAATCTGGGCACCCAATTGGTTAACCTGACAGAGAAAATAATAGATCTACAGCTAACCTGCTATTCTGAGACCAAGATTCTGACTGATTCAGACCCTCAAAAGGAATTTACAAGACTCAGCCCGATTTTGGCCCTAGAAACCCCAACGCTGCCCCTGAAACCCCAGCGTCAGCCCTGATAGGCTTTGCGTCCCTCTGTGCTACTCAGCAGGGGATTGCGTAACCCCAGAGTGGGTGCCGCAGTCCTTACGCTGCGTCTGGAGGCCTCTGCGTAACTCTAGATGCCCTCTAAAGATGCAGTGCTTCCCCTCATGGGCCTGCGTAGCGGCTGAAGCTGTGCTGCACAGTTGCTACATAACTGCTGCTGCTGCTGCCCTTGCTCCTCTGTGATGATCTTGAAAGCTGCTCCTCTGCCTCTTGCTGACTCTTGGCTGCGGGATTAGATCATCCCCTCAGCCAATACTACCCCTCGTTGCTGAAAACTCCTTCGGAAATTCTTAGCAAACCCTGCCCTAGAATTCCAGCTTAGTTTCTCAGGTCTGCCTCCGTGTGTGTTTCTCCAACTGACCCTCAAACCTTTCTCTTATACTTTTTCGTTGAGCAAATCAACGACCTTGATTAAATCACTTATCAACGACTGAGATTAAAAGACTGCTTGATCTGCGTCTCTTAGAACATTTCAGCACATGTGTTAATTAATTCACTTTAATTATTTAATTTCCCTAAGTTTAGACTTAGGGATTACATTAAAATAATTAATTATTTGAATGACTTTAACACCAGATGAAACTTCTCCAAACGCTTTCTGGGTTTTGGAGGTGATGTGTTTCTTAGCCCCTTCACAAAGTTCAGGGCTAGAGCACACCCGATGCTACCCCAACTACACAAAATCTCAACACTCCCTCTTAGCACGGAGTGTGCTCTAACAATACATCCACACCATGTATCACAAGATCTTGGTATTGGTTTCTGTGTTGCTGATGCTTCGCCTGCTGCCCTCCATCCACTGCACTGCTACTTTCTATATTGCTGCCCATTTCACTGCCACTGACACTGCCACATCTGTACTGCAACTCCCTCTCAAATTGCTGCATCATGCTACCCATAGCACTGCCACTGCTAACTGGTGCACTGCAACTCAGTTGCTGAGAAGTAAGCCACTGAAAGACTCTTGCCCAATTGTTGACAGACAAGTCAGGCTGCATCTCATCACTGAAGCTCCCTTGGCTGCTGATTTATGTTGTCCTCCTGAAGACACTGTGCTGCTATTGCTCTGCACTGTGTAAGCACTGCCTCTCTGCGCTGCTAAAGTCCCATCAGCCTCTGCGCTACTGCCTCTACGCTGCTGCTGCCTCTACATTACGCTGCTCCCTCTTCAGCTCTTCAGCACGACCCTTTGCTTCATTATGACCTTCTGCAACCATCTCTCGACTTATCCCGCTACCGTCTTAAGGCTCCCGTAGCTTGTATGTGATCCAAGAGTAGGTCTGACTCAAGGATCCTGCCAACTTGATCTGTTGCTGCTCTACAGATCCATGTCACCCCACCTCTTCTCTCGAGGCACATGAGCACTGATGGCTGCATCATCATTAGAGCCATCATCCTTTGTTGCTGCAGCCTTAGATTCAGAAGATCCTTTGTCCTTCTTCTTAGGACAAGTGCTGGCGAAGTGTCCAAGTTCGCCACAGTTAAAGCACCAGACCTCAGAAAGATCCCTCTTCTTCTTCCCTTGCTGCTTTCTTTCGTTTGATGCAAGGGCTGCATCATCCTCCTCTTCTTTCTTCACTCTGGCTGATTTGCTTCTGCTGCTTTTCCTCTTTGTGAATCTCTTGATTTCCTCCTGACGGAGGATTGCCCACATGTCTGCCCATGATGTTAATGCTGCCCTGCCCAAAATGATTTGGAAAAACGTTTCCCATTCTTCAGAGACTGCATTTAGGGCAGTCCTCACTAGGAGCCCCTCATCTGGATTTGCACCCATGGCAATCAGTTGATCCTGGATAGTCTGAAGTCTGCAGAGGAATGGATCTATCTCCTCACCTTTCCGCATTTGGAACAACTGCATCTGATTCTCCAGAACCATCCTTCTTTGGACATAGCCTCCTTGATACATCGTGTCCAATGCTACCCACATCTCATTTGTTGTATTCTTTCTAGCAATATGAGGCACGACGTGGTCTTTGACTCCGTCTATGATTAAACGCTTAGTCCGCGCTTGATTTTCTTCGTACTTCTTTAGAGGATCTGCATCGGTTGGCACAACTAGGACTTTCTCTGCATGGTCCTTGAGGCCATACTCGTCCAGGACTGACAGGATCCTGGCCCTCCAGATAACAAATTTGGACATGCTGTCCAACCTATCCTGATCTCTAAGTCAATATGGCACCATCTGCTCAGATCTGTCAGAACATATACTCTTCTCCCTCTTTCTGTTGCAATACTCGACAAAAAACACTGGATCTGGGTTTCCTTGGATTAGAAACCCTCTATAGTAGTTGTTCCCTCCGACAACTGATTTCCCTCCTGGAAATCTTTAGCAAAACACAATCGGGCAGTACTCTTCGATCCCCTTGATCGAATCTCAGATCTGTTTGGCTCAGATTTGCTTAGTGTCTGTCTTCCTCCCACTCTTTGTTGACTTAGCTAGGCACAATTCTGCACTGACAGAATCTCCACCACACCAGCATTGCTGAAGATCTGAAGCACTGCTTCCAGATCTTGGAAAAACTTCTCTGCAATAGGAAGAATGACTGGACTGTGTCCCACTGATTGGCCCATCGTAGCCTCAACGCTGATCAGAAGTGGACTGCGTAACCCCAGACTGGGTGACGCAGTCCTTATGCTGGCTTGAGAAGGCTCTGCGTAAGCTTGATGGTCTTCTGTAGCTGCAACGCTGCCCCTTCCGGATCTCTGTTGCTGTCCTGCAAAAAAAATATTCTTCAGTTGATTTGCTGGAGATTCAACTTGATCTGATATTGCTCTAATACCATATGAAAATTCCCGAATACAATTATGTAGAAATCCTACTGTAGTATTATTGTTTACTTCTACTTGATTAAGTTATACAAGTTATTTTTCAGAAAAGATATTCAGAAAATACCGAAGTAGACACAACTAACAACCTACACATGTAGATCATTTATTGAATATTACACTCATTCAATAAAGTGACACATTGATTTGTGGACATAAGTCCCCGGAAAAACCCAAAGTGGAAAAACCGGTGCAACACATATGAGGGTTTATTATTATTAAGTCGATTCTGAGTACAACAAATCTGGGCACCCAACTGGTTAACCTGACAGAGAAAATAATAAATCTGCAGCTAACCTGCTGTTCTGAGACCAAGATTTTGACTGATCAACACCCTCAAACGAGATTTACAATACTCAACCCCATTCTGGCCCTAGAAACCCCAGCGCTGCCCCTGAAGCCCTAGCGTCAGCCCTGCTAGGCTATGCGTGCCTTTGCGCTGCTCAGAAGGGGACTGCGTAACCCCAAAGTGGGTGATGCAGTCCTTACGCTGCCTCTGGAGGCCTCTGCGTAACTCTAGATGCCCTCTGAAGCTGCAGCGCTGCCCCTCCTGGGCTTGTGCATCACCTACGTAGCGGCTGAAGCTGTGCTGCGCAGCTACTGCGTAACTACTGTTGCTATTGCCCTTGCTACTCTACGCTGACCTTGAAAGCTGCTCCTCTGCCTCTTGCTGACTCTTGGCTCCGGGATCATATCATCCCCTTAGCCAATACTACCCCTCGCTGCAGAAAACTCCTCCGGAAATTCTTTGAAAACCCTGCCTTAGAATTCTAGTTAGTTTCTCAGCTCTGCCTCTGTGTGTGTGTCTTCAACTGACCCTCAAGCCTTTCTCTTATACTTTTACGTTGAACACATCAACGACCGTGATTAAATCACTTATCAACAACTGAGATTAAAAGACTGCTTGATCCGCGTCTCTTAGAACATTTCAACACGTGTTAATTAATTCACTTTAATTATTTAATTTCCCTAAGTTTAGACTTAGGGATTACATTAAAATAATCAATTATTTGAATAACTTTAACACCAGATGAAATTTCTCCAAACTCTTTCTGGGTTTTGGAGGTGATGTGTTTCTTAGCCCCTCCACAAAGTTTCAGGGCTAGAGCACACCAAATGCTACCCCAACTACACAAAATCTCAACACGAACCAATGAGAAGGAGAAAGAATGTGAGATGAGATGATTTCCAAAATGAAGTTTGAGTCTCTCCATTTTATATCCATCAATGATGGTGTGTGACACATTTTTTGGGGCTTGTGAGCCTACATTAAAATTTTGGCCGATCTTAACAAATTGCACGTGTGAGAAATAAATTCAAAATCCAACTTCTGCTCATCCAAGCAAGATGATATTTAGATCAATCTTGCACCTCTCCGAAAGAGGAATCCATAAAAAATATCATCTCCATCATATGAGCAGTGCAAAGTGGAGTTTGGCCCTAGTTTCCAAATTTAACACTCCTTTTCAACTAGGGAGAACTCCACCTGTCAATCCAATACCATCATGTACTATCATATATCATCCTGTGTCATCCTGCTGTCTTTATACTTTGCCGGATTTGTTCTGCTGTAGAAGAAATAATGAAGAAGATTTGATCGAGAGTGAGTCACAAGACCATGCCACTCTCCACTGACCCGGAGTGAGTTTAGAGGTAAAAACCTCAACCAGAATTGATCCCAGATCAAGTTGTTGGACACAACCCATCCTAGACATAGAGAGTACGACAATACCCGATGTGTCCATCGGTAATGCTATGGTCTCTATCCCCATTTCCCAACTCATTGGCTAGATGAGAGGTACTTCTCGTGAGTTCCGAACTACATGGGTAGGATGCATGTGGGGCATAGCTCAAGAGAGGGTGAACTAACTCAATATCATAATGGTGGGGAAATAGCACACCAACAAGGTAAGGCGAACCTAGCCCTGTGGTTGCTTTATAGCTCCAAGGAGCTATCCCCAAGCCCCCTGGAGCTCCCAGAGCTCAAAGTCCAACTCAAGAGAGACCCTCATAAGAGGGTCTGTCCACGATTCCAAGCTTCTCACGGAAGGTTAAGAATATGACCTTCCCCAGGGGCTTCGTGAGAATATCTGTGACTTGCTCATTAGTCCCGGAGCCTTATGGCGCCTCGTTGTACTATATCCTGGATAAAGTGGTACCTGATATCAATATGCTTGGAGCGGTCGTGGAACACAGGATTCTTTGAAAGTTGAATCCCACTTTGGTTGTCGCAAACGATCACGGTGGTATCCAACACATAACCCAAACAACTCACTGAAGAGCTTTCTCAACCGAACAACTTCACAACAAGCCATACTTGCTGCAATGTATTCGGCCTCGACGGTGCTTAAAACAAACGATTTCTACTTCCTGCTCATCCAAGAGATCGAAGCAAAACCTAGGGTGAAGCAACATCCATATGTGCTTTTACGATATACCACATTGCCTGTCCAATCAGCATTGGTATATCCATGGAGCCTCATACTCCCGACAGTGTATCTCAGCCCATGGTTGATTGTGCCCTAGAGATATCTCAAGAGATTCTTGGCACCAATCCAGTGAATGTGATGAGGCTCGACCATGTATTGAATCAACGTGTTCACTGTAAAACATATGTCTGGATGTGAGTTCACTAAGAACATCAGGGCCCCTACGAGTTGACGATACTCGGTAGGATTTCTCAAATCGGGCCCAGCAGCACTTCCACACAACTTCTTAAAGTTGAGTTCCATCGGAGTAGTCACGGACTTGCAGTCCACCATCACAAATCTTTCCAGCAGCTTCACAATATATTTTCCTTGAGAAAGGAAAATCTCACCTGGTTTTACTAGAACTCCAGGCTTAGGAAGTAGTGCATTAGTCTTAGGTCCTTCATTTCGAACTCAGAAGCTAGCTCCCTCTTACATTGATGAATAAGAGGGTCAATACCTCTCAGGAAGAGATCATCCACATAGAGAACCAAAACGAGAGGCTTGTCGTTATCAACCTTAAAGTAAAGGTTTGGATCAACATCACTTCGAGTAAAGTCCAACTTCATTAAGTAGCTATCGATCCTCTCATACCAAGACCTAGGGGCTTTCTTCAACCTGCATACGTGTGTATCTCTACCTCGAACTTCAAACTCCAAAGGTTGTTCCACATAGACTTCTTCCTTGATCGAATCATGTAAGAAGGAAGTCTTGACATCCATTTGATGTAGACTCCATCCTTGCGATGCAACAAGGGCAATGATTGAGGTAGCGAGCAACAGGTGCAAATATTTCATCATAATCTATTCCTTCTTTTTGCGAGAAGCCTCGGGCAACAAATCTTGCCTTGAATTTTTCAGCACTTCCATCGACTCTATGCTTGATCTTGTAGAGCCATTTCGAGGTGACAACAGATTTGTCCTTCGGTCTAGGGACCACATCTCAGACATCATTTTTCCTGATCAACTCATATTCTTCGTTCATTGCATCCTTCCAAACTTGGTGCTTCACGACTTCTTCAAACGTTCCAGGCTCAGATTGTACAATGGTGCTCATGTTTGCTAAGTACCCTTGGTACCTATTCGGCTTCTTACTTTCACGGAATGTTCCCCTTGGAGCAATATGACTCTCGGCATCTTCGAGAGTGTCTCTAAGCCATGAGGTTCTTCTTTTATTTGAAGAAGGTGGATCTATAGGATCCATCAGACCTTCAATATCGAGCATCTGTTCATCCTTCGGTTCTTCCTGCTTCTTCTTCTTTGTCTTCCTTTGAGATAGGAAGATCTCTAACCTTCTTAAGGGAAGCATCTTCATCCAAGGTGACATCATGACATATCCCCACTTCTCTTTGACCAGGCACATAGATTCTATATGCCTTCAAAGTTTCACTATAGCCCACAAACGTTCCCTTCTTTCCAGAAGGATCCAATTTGCTTCTCTTTTCTTTCGGCACATGAAAGTATACAGGACTTCCAAAAATTCTAAAATGAAAAACATCAGGTTTCTTACCAGTGAAGACTTATTCAAGAGTTTTGGAGTCCAATGTTGAATGTGGGCATCTATTTTGAACATAAACAACGTTGTTGGCAGCTTCTCCCCATAGGAACTAAGGAAGACCTTGGTCATAAAGCATGGCACGGGCAACCTCTAGAATGGTTCTATTCTTCCTTTCAGCAACACCATTTTGTTTGGGAGTATATGTAGTAGGTGTCTCCCTCTTAGTGCTAGCTTCCCTGCAATAGTCATTGAATTCATTTGACTCATATTCGATTCCATTATCGGACCTCAAAATTTTGATTTTCTTTCCTGTTAGATTTTCAACCAAGGCCTTGAAGATGCGGAACCATTTGAATACTTTGTCCTTTTTCTTCAAGAAGTATATCCATGTCTTGCGGGAGAAGTCATCTATGAAGGTGACATAATATAGGCATCCTCCCAAGGATCTTACGGGCAACATACTAGATAGATCAAAATGAATCAATTGTAGAATATCAGAGTTTTTGGTGACACTTGAGGGGAATGGTCCCCTTGTATGCTATCCTTCGGCACAACCTTGACATACACCTTCATGATCATCTTTGAAATTGGGCATACCTGTGACCACCTTCCTTGCTTCGGGAAGGGCTTTATAATGAAGGTGTGCAAACCTCCGGTGCCATAGCTCAAATTGAAGAGTTGTGTTACATGTCATGGCTCTTAATGGACTTCCTCCAACTTGATAGAGTGTATCAACCCTGAAACCAAGAGTGAATGCTTCTTTGAAATTCCTCTTCCAAATGCGTACCTTTCCATCGATGAATGCCACCTTGAATCCTTTGTCTTCCATTGCCGAGATAGACATTAGATTCTTCTTCAAGTCAAGGACATACAACACATATTGCAAACATAGGTCTTGACCTTGATTTAGATGAAGGGTCACAGTCCCTGTCCCTTTCACGGGATATGTAGCATTGTCTCTAGGGATAATTTCCAAATTTGTATCCTTTTCAATCAAATCAGAGAGGGCCTTTTTATATCTAGTGAAGTGCCTTGAGGCACCACTATCAATCAACTAGTTATCCAGAGTGTCGGGAGGAGATGCAGCAGAGAGGGCAGATATGAGAATATATTCATTTCTCTTGTTATCAACAACATTAGATTCATCATACCTGGAGTTTCTTGACCTCTTGAAAGGTTGACCATTTCCATTTCCATTTCGATCAGAGGGAGCCTTCCTCTTTCCTTTTTTGGTGAACCTGTTTTTCCTTTGATTTTCGTTCCCCTGAAGTTGTTATTGTTGGTGTAGTCATCATCTCAGGGAGAGTCCCTTTTATTGGGACACTCTCTAACATAGTGACCAAACCTGTTACAATTGTAGCATCTACCCTTCCTTCCTTTGGGGCCCGCTCTTCCTTGACCTTGATTCCTCAGACTAGCATTATTCTTCTTCTTTGCATGAGCGGTGAAGGCAGTAGGTTCACTTCCATTTCCATTTGAGGGATGGTCTCTTTCCATCATCCTTGTTTGCTCTTGAGTGCATCTCGTCAATGATTGATCAAAATCAAGAATTATATTATTATTGAGAATAGTGGTATTGAATACATACCATGCCTGGGGAATTCCTCCAAGAACAATGAGAGTGAGTTGCAATGAGAGTGAACTCTCGATCATCTATGGCCTCTCCAATAGCTAAGAGATCATTCTTGATTTCGGTGAGACTCATGAAGTAGGATTGGATGGACTCTCCCTTGTCCATCTTGATGTTCTTCAACTTGTTCTTCAAAAAGAGAATTTGATTAGCATTGCTAGCCCTGAACATGCTAACCAACTTATCATGCATCTTCTTAGATGTGCCCAGCTCGGATATATAAGCAACCAAGTGCTTGTGAATAGAATCCCTGATGATCTTCTTCGCTTTGACCTCCCCTTTCTTGTACTTTGTTTTAGTGGCAGCCGGTGCATTTGATGGAGGCTCAGTGATCTTTCCCTGCACATAATCCATAACTTCTTGTTCCTCCAATGTCAGATCCAAGGACATTTTCCAAGCATGATAATCAAACTTATCATTGAGCTTGTCATCAGATTTGAAGTATGATGAGAAAGCCATTGACCCTTGTCCTTGTCTAATCAAATTTCAGTGATTGCTCTTCTCACTTTTGCTTGTGCTTTGTCTTCACCTCAACTCTGAAACCATGTTAAATTTAGTTAACGATGGTATGTTCTAAGCTTAGAGCAATTTACTTCAATCTTTCTTCTTAGCCCAATTCAATTTCTTGTTTAGCAATCACATCAACATTGACTGTAAATGCTAATAGAACATAAATAAATAACCAGAAGACAAGCCAAGACAAGACACAATAATTTGGCGGATGCCAGGGAAAAACCCCAATGTGTGGAAAACTCTTTGATCAAATCTTCTTATCATTCTTCAAATTCAGTGGAGAGAGAAAGTACAATTTTCAGTAGTCAACAAGATGCCCTAGTCAACAAATTCAACGCTGGTCAAACCAACAAAATTCCTCCCAATGGAGCTCAGTCAAAGCCATTCAAACTTGGCCTTAAGAAACAGTCAAAGTCAGCGCAAAACAGTCTGCAAATTCTCAGTCAAACCTAGTCAACGCTGCAATCAAACTGTGGTCAAACAGCGTAGGACTTCTCGATTCTTGTGCCACCAAACTTGGCCTCCCAAACTTGGAATTTGTCCCAAACTTAGGTTCAAAAAATTTCACAGGGACATCCAAACTTCCATTTGTTCTTGAAAAGGGGTCTTTGACAGGCAATCCCCATTTTTTCAACCAACTGTTTAGGGTAGTATTGAAGTCCACCCCCCCCAAGAATACAAAAGGCTGCAAATTTCGAGCTAACAAGGCTGTGTAGAGAGGTTTGACACTCATGCTTTTCTCTAAAGTGAACATGCATGTAAACATTGATCATAGAGCGTACTTGGTTTGAAGAGAGATCAAGGAAAGATGTTGCGAGCCAGTGAACATTTGATAAAGAATTGATGAGACAAACCTAAGATGGATCCCAAAGAGTACAAAGACTCCATATGCTCCTCTTGGGCTGACTGAGGAGATGCAATTGCAATAATACATTTGAAATTGCTGTGCTAGAATTTCTTTTTCCTCTAATTTTGTCTCATCGAGAAGGGTGATAGAGGGCCTTTCTTTTATGATTATAGATTTCACTTTCGATCTCCTTTTTTCTGACCCTAATCCCCTAAAGTTCTAGGAGAGAGCTATCATTATTTACTTTTGGAGAGGGGGCCCCCCTTAGATAGGGTTGTGCCTACGTTTCTTCTGGTTCTTTTGCTTCCAGTTTCCCCCATTTGTATGTGTTTGAGAGTGGGTTGCAGGCACAAATATTTTGCCTTTTTAGTTTGCTCTATTCTTATTTCTTTGTTAGTCTTCCTTCTGGAGCGATGGGAACGACACTCTTTCTCAATAGCTTTGTCAGCTTCAAATTTATTATCTGCTAAGCTTGCAAAAGAGACCCCAATTGTGCCATCTCTTGGTGAGAGGAAGTTTTCATTTACTTTATGAATTTCGTCTTGATTAGGCTTAGTTACTTCCTTGAATCTTGACGCAAATATGCCTTCTGCCGAGCCTTGGGGTGAATTTTGTGTAGAGGGTGGATTTGTAATCAGAAAATCTAGATGCGAGATCTCCCCTTCTTCTATTTCATTGGCCAGAACGTCGAATCTATTACCAGTATTTCCAAGGGTGACAGATTTACTCGTTCGTTCCCCGATCTCAGTTGAGTTGAGATAGGGGGAGGATGGCCTAGGTTCCTTTGAGGGAGCTTGCTTCTGCAATTGGGAAGAGGGAGGTTGATGCTTTTGAGGAACTTTCCTTGTTTTGCTCATTTACTGTTGATCTCCCGAATCACCTTGCTTTTCAGGTTCCTCTGGTTTATCAGGGCAGTTTCTTGCGAAGTGAATATAGTCATGATATATTTTTCATGTACAGGGAAGCTGCTCGTAGTCCAACTCTTGTATGTGTGACCAACTATCTAGGCTTAAATTGATGGCAACGAGCAGACCTTTCTCCAGATCCACCTCTACACAAATTTTGGTGCAAGAAAAAATCCCATCCCGATGCTTTGCATAATCCACATATTTCTCAAGGGCGTTTCCAATCTTCTTAATGTCGCATAAGGAGGAAGTGACTTCCCCATCGATCCAAGGCATCCAATTATTCAATACCCATTGATGAGTAGATCTAGGGGAGGGCTACAATTCCATAAATTGACCCTCAAGACCCCGATCTGCCAGATGAAGAGCGCGAGTTTTGGCTTGCGGAGTAGAGATCTCGACCTTGGGGATCTCATCAAGTTTTTTGACGAAACGAGAATATGAGTTCTTCTGGAACTTCGGGCCATTTGAGACCACTGAGTTAAAAGCTACGATCTCTAGGTCGGGCATGGAAGGGGAGGCTAGATTGGTCATGATTGACCACTTGGCCAGATCAAGGGCCCACAGGTCAGAAGAAAAAGGGAAAAGCATAGCAAGGAAACAATAGAGGACTGGAGAGTGAAGCACAAGGAGGAGGAGGTACAGTGGGAGATACGTCGACAGGCTAGCAAGAGGCTTGCACTGGTCAGCGAGGTAATCAGAGCGATGCAGGAAGGAGCTCAGGGTCATGGGGTTACAAAGCTACAAAGGAGATTTGTCCTTAATCCCTGTCAATTATATATATATATATATATATATATGTTTTTTTTTTTAATTTTTAATTTCTTTAATGGCCAAGGGCTTTACAACAAGATGAAGAACCTTGAAAAGCTTCCTGTGGCTAAAAGCCTCGATTGCAATGATAACAAACTTGACGAAAATTGATGGCCAAAGGTCGGATCAGACTAGCTCTATGCAGCGGTTGAGAGGCCAGAGGGTTGAACAACTCTGATACCAATGTAACAAACAAAGTTTGTTTACGTTCTGATACCAATGTAATGAACAAAGTTCTTACTCCCAAGTGAAATACTCTAGAACACTTGGAATATGAAGATGTCCATTGAGAATACTAACATTTATATATGCATGTATGTACGTATATCATGTATGAATGAGAATATGATTTGGTTACAACTGAGGGTCCCATATTGTTAATTTTGGACAACTAGGTCCAAACTCCATGATGTGATGCTCAGATGACGATGCCAATATTTTCATTGGGTTCCTCTTTCGGAGAGGTGCAAGATCGATCTAAAGATCATCTTGATCGGATGAGCAGAACATGTATTTCGAATTTATACCACATGTGCAAGGTCGGCCTGTTTTATCCCACATGCATAAGAGATGTGTCACACACCCCCAAAGATGCCTATATATTGGAGAGACTTGGAGTTCATTATACACACAATGTGTGAAAGCATTTTCTTCTCTCTTGATGGTGATGGGGCTGCGTTCTTGGTGCTGCGTCTTTGTGGAGTACTCTTGTTTGGGTTGTCTTGGGGTTGTGTGACATATGTGGGTGGCTGACCTTATGAAGTCTTTGCTGGTTGGAGCATCCTGCTGATCGTCGTAACGCCACTATTCTTTATCTCTGTTTTTTATTGGCTTGTCTTCCATCGATCTATCGGTATGTTCTATCTGCATCTTACTTTTATTGAGCCCTAGAAGTTGAAAGTGTATTTGCATCTAAGCATAGAACATCTTTAGAATTTAACATGGTATTCGAAGCTCATGTGAATACAAAGCCCAATTTGTGTTGAAAGCAATCACCAATCTATTGGGAAAGATCCATTGTGTGCAACACTTGCCTCACAAGAGCTCGGTGGAGAGAGGTATTTTATGTTCTAGGCTGCAGTAAGGAAGTCTGGATCAGCGTGGGTGAGAGGGCCTGTTTTGATGTCAATTCAGGAGCACCGAATTGCTAAAGGACAGCCGCAGTACCTTGCTGAGGGCTGCAGGAGGTGGGGTCTGTTTGAAGGCTCGTTTGAGATGAGACAACCCTCAAAATAGGCTGCCGCAGATTGATTGAAGGGCTGAAAGGGAGCCGTTGTCATTACAGGAAGGACAATCCATGTTTTGAGGGCTAGACAACCATGCAGGAGGGACGAGTTGTGTAAGGGAGATCTAGTATGTTTTGTCATACTTTTGTGTGTGGGTAATTCTATGTGGGAGGGCTGCATTCTATACAGATTTCTGAAGGAGAGCTGCAGCCCTAAATGAGGTCTATTAGGCAGAAAAGAGGGCTAGAAATAGCCCAAATATTCAGCATATATGAGCAGCCCATGAAACCCACAGATATTAGAAGGATTTCTGAGCAAGAGTTTAAGGCTGGAATGGAATGGTAACTAGCCCTAACCAGGCCGAAATCAACAGCAGAGGAGCAGACCAAACAACGAGCAAATAAGGTATGTTTGAATAAGGTTTCTGTGCTATTTAAGTGTGAGGAATCTCTGTAACGGGTTGCAGAAATGAGGCTGCTATAGCAGCAGTATAGGATGCCAGTTTGGAAGACGTGAGGACTTGGGGAAGCCCTTCTTTCTAGGTTGAGTATTTGTTTTGGGTAAGCCGTAAAGCCTAAAAAGATGTTCAAGTTAGGCCACAATTGATTAAAGCTAGAACGAAGGAATGAAGGACTTGGAATAAAGATTATGCACAGGTTTTGAGGTATATTAGTGACTAAAATTCAGGGTTGTCACGATCTAACAGAAAGCCCTAACCAGGGCCAAGATTCTTCAAAAATCAGTGCACAAGTTGAGATGTAATCAAGGGCTGAAATATGTAGTCCTTCAAAGGTATGCATTTGTCTTTTGGTTTCGATTAATTCTGAGTATAGAAAGGCTAAGTTGAACCGTCTAGTATGGAAGCTTATGTACAGTTTGGGGAGCTGTTGAAAAGCCCTTGTCTGAAAGGCATATTTTTGAGGACCGAATTACTGTGAAGGGAGGCCAAGGCAGCTCCCTAGAGGGCTGAGTCAATTAAAGGCTGCTTCAGCCTACGTAGAAGTGTTGTGGATGCAAGGAATGGCAGCATATGCTGCTGTTGGTTAGTTGCTACACTTGGAAGGCTACTTCAACCGCTTATGTTCTATGTTTGGTGGAGATTACAAACTAAGCAGCAATCTCTGCAAGGAAGTGTGGTAACATGGCAAAATATAGTGCGGTCTCCTGAAGTAGAATGCGGACATTACAGTGCAGATTATACATAACAATAAATGTGGACAATACATAACATATAGTGCGGAATATACATAACAACAAGTGCGGACTCTTCTGGGATATAAATGTGGGTCACGTATAACCCAGATACATCAAAGGTAAAGAAAGGTATGATGAAGTATGGTCAAATGCAGATTACGCTAAGTGCAAACTACGGACAATGCAAATATTCTGAGCATAGTTGCAAGTGAATAAGATGCAGATTTTACTCTGAGTATAATTGCAGATTCCAGAAGAGAATAATATGCAGATTTAAGGATCAATAACGACATCACTGTTCAGTGAATAATAGCCTGGAACACATCGTATAAACAATGATTTGTTGAAGAAGCTTCGTGGACAGATCTGGTTTTAAATGCGTGGATAAAAGGGTGAATTAGAAACCTATGATCAGTGACGTTGGAGCAGCGTAATCATTTTGTGAAGGCAGACTTGTTGGGTTGATATTTGAGCCTTAAGTATAGTGCTTTGGAAATCTACTGTAAGAAGGCAGATGTATTGAAGTTAAAGTATGCAAGGATTTTTGTGAGCAGCTGGGTGTGCAACAACACTAATCTCTGAATGAAGTCTTGGTCGCAACCTTGTACTTTTCAAAGCAGAAACCGAGTGCCATCTTGTGGAGGAGAAGCCGCAGTCTTCTAGGTAGTTGTTGGAGTGTTTAGGGCTGTAACAAAACCTGCGGGTGCCCTAACCTAAACAGTGACATATGGCAGAATATGTATGACCATGAAGTTTGAAATCTTCAGTATTGTATGGCAGTATGACAATGATGAAGAAGATAGTGATAGGTATGATAAAATTATGGCAACATTGTAATCAGCGATATGACAGTAATGACGGTTCATAGGGTATTTCTGTAGTAGCAATTTTGAGGAGCTAAGAAAGTAATCTCTGATTCTATGTCATTGTCTTTATGACAGTGACATAGACAGACACCTATGTTTACATAATTCATAGTAGCAGTAAGCTTGTGGCAGTATGAGTCTCACATTTGAGCATAATGATAAACTTGGAAGTGTGAACTGTGAAGTTTTTGCAGCCTTCAGTCACGTTGTTGGAGTCTTGAACCATGGTCAGCAAAGCCTGTGAAGTTTTGAACAAATATTGTATATGATACGTGCCAAGATGCATGACAGCTATATGGCAGTATATGGCTATGATTCTTGGATGGCTTTCACTGTGGGAGAATAAGATTCAGGCCCCAGAGTACAAAACTCCTTTTCGAGTTGGTGTTTGGGATGCCCTCATTTAAAATAGATGTCTTCTCTCACAAGAGAAGCTAGCATTAAGAGGAAGACTACTACCGTATATGCTTCTGGGCTAATATCATTGCTGAAAGAAAAAAGACTGTCATGGCTCAAAGACATATGACTTCAAGGGGGAAATTCCGGAAGAAAAACAAGAAGCTGTATAAATACCAGAGGTATCTAGCTGCCATGAGTTCAATATGAGCCTGGATCATTTGAAGAAGCTGTAAAGCATCAAGTCTGGAAGGATGCGAGGGTGATGTTTGGGATATGGTCCTTAGAACATAGGACAAAGCTGTTGTCACCTCAATATAAGATCAAGCATGGATCTGATGGGAAAATGTGTTGCCTGAGACTTCTCTAAGAAGGCACTGATTAATATTGCACCTATAATCTATTATTACCCTTGCTACTACGCAAGGACAGAATCTTCATCAGATGGATGTGAAGACCGCCTTTTGGCATGATGCGAAAAAGGAAGAGGTGTAGGAAGAGCAACCTCTGGGATTCGAAGTCCAGGATCGAGACACCCATGTTTGCGGGTTGGCTAGCCCCTAGGGCTTGGTACGAGAGGATAGATAGCTACCTGATGAAGTTGGGCTTCACTCGTAGTAATGTTGATCCGAACCCTTACCTCAAGGTTGAAAGAGAGAAGCCTCTCATTCTGGTGCTGTATGTGGATGACCTCTTCCTGACATGTGCTGACCCTCTCATTCATCAGTGCAAGAGGGAGCTCACTGCTGAATTCGAAATGAAGGACCTAGGACTGATGCACTACTTCCTAGGCCTGGAGGTCTGGTAGAGACCTGGCGAGATTTTCCTTTCTCAAGGAAAATACATTGTGAAGCTTCTGGAAAGATTTGATATGGTGGACTGTAAGTCCGTGTCGACACCGATGAAGCTCAACTTTAAGAAGTTGAGTGGCAGCGCTGCTGGGCCCGTGCTAGGAAATCCTACTGAGTATCGTTAACTCGTAGGGGCCCTGATGTTCTTAGGGAACATCTGTCCGAACGTATGTTGTGCAGTGAACACTTTGAGTTAACACATGGTTGATCCTCATAACATTCACTGGGTTGGTGCCATGAAACTCTTGAGATATCTCTGAGGCACAATAGACCATAGGCTGAGATACACTGCCGGGAGTATGACACTCCATGTATATACCAATGCCGATTGAGTTGGCAGTGTGGTGGATCGCAAGAGCACATTTGGATGCTGCTTCACACTTGGGTCTGCTTTGTGCAGGAAGCAAAAGTCCGTAGCTTTGAGCACCGCTAAGGCCGAATACATTGCAGCATGTATGCCCTGTTGTGAAGCCACTTGGGTGCGAAAGCTCTTAAGTGAGTTGTTCGAGCATGTGCTAGATGCCACCGTTATCCTTTGTGATAACCAGAGGGGGATTCGTTTGTCATAGAATCTCGAGTTCCATGATTGATCCAAGCATGTTGATGGTTGGTACCACTTTATCCGGGATATGGTACAACGAGGCGCCATAAGGATCAATCATATAGGAACTGATGAGCAGGTCACAGATATTCTCACAATGCCCTTGGGGAAGGTCATGTTCCTAACCTTCCGTGAGAATCTTGGAATTGCGGAACGACCCTATTTGGAGGGTCCTGTTGGACGAGGAGCTCTGGGAGCTCCAGGGGGGTTTTTGGGGATAGCTTCTTGGTGCTATAAGCAACCACTGGGCTAGGCTTGCCGAACCTATTTGGTGTGCTTCTACCCCACTGTGATGATATTGAGCTGGTTTACCTCTCTTTGATCTGTGCCCTGTATGCATCCTACCCATGGAGTTTTAGACTCATGGGAAGTACCTCTCATTTGGCCAATGAGGTGGGAAATGTGAATAGAGACCATAGCAAGACCGATGGATACTGTTGACCACACTTTGTCAACAACCCCATAGCATTACACCCCCATTTTTTCAAATGGGACTTATCATGTTTGACGAGATTCACGTCATCCAGATTTCATCGACAGACGACATTTTGTTATAAATGATGTAAACCCATTCTGCATGTTATGATGTAAATGATCCAAGTAAGACCGTCAATGTATGTAACAACCTAGGTAAGCCTAGTATGTTGGTGACGATTTCTATCCTAGGAGGTTTTTTGTCTCACTGATTTACTTGTGTTTTTCGACACAAGTTATTGACAAAGTTTTCCCCTCCAGCCTCACCCCAAAGCTAGGATGGATTTTGTCATCAACATGCTAAGTGAGTCTTAGTGTTTTCTATCGAGTCCTTGTAAAAGTAGTTTGGGAATAATCCTAGCTATTTGGCTAGATTATTTTATTACATGCTACTTGGTCTACTAGATCATGTTCTGAGTCGCAGAATTGGGTACCTATTTGAGGGTCTATATGAATGGGTATTCCCCCTTCATGTGTCTAAATGTATTTATCTTATGTAAAGAGGGTTGGAAAAAATAATTAAAATCCCCTCTTAGTCAATTAATTAAATTTTCTAGTCAAATTAATTAAAAATCTTAAGCCGGAAATTTAATTAATTTTAGGTCTTAGGTGAGAATGAAATTCTTTAAAGGCAAAATTCGTTGGTCCTTAAAAAACGGATTTATAAAGGCCTCAAGTCAAGGGAATATTGAGAATTTTAAGAAATTTTGGACCCTTGGGCCTAGGTGGTTAAGTTAAAGTCAAAATTTTGGGGTAATTAACTCAAAAATAGTATTTTTAAGCTAATTAAAATGGATTTAAATGATAAATTCGTTTTTTCCCCAAATTTATAATTTCGACGGTCCAGATTAAAAGATAATCAAATCTTATCGACGATCGAGATTATTTTGACATGGATCAACCGAACTAGCCGTTGGAGATTTTGTCCTATAAATTAAAGGTCTTTGTCAGTCTTTCAGTCATTCGATCTTCGAATCGTGCACTTGTCTTGGAAGCTCTTGTGAATTTTCTTTGATGAATAAAGCATAAAGACTTTGGGGTTACAAACTTTGGTGTTCCTTTTCCAGATCTATGTGGTGATTCATTTCTAAACTCTGCTACTTTGTTTGATACTTTTATGGTTGATGGCCTTCATGGATTAATCTGCATACAGGTATCTCGTGCAGTTTTCTGGGTTCATAAAATGACATTTTGATTTTTTTTGAAGGATCTCATGTTATTTCTTAAATCTCTATCGATCTAATGTTCAGATCTAGGTGTGCAGGGAAATCCTTTTTTAAAATTTGAGCGTCTGGGGAAGTCCTCAGTTGGACCAGCCGACTCTCAGATTCGTAAATCTGAAAAAACCCATCGTTTCTAATTTCTCAAAGTTATCTGACGAAATTGTGTTTTTACAGGGTTTTTAAGGCTTGTGCCTATCTTTAAAATTTCAAATTTCTAAAAAATTGTGATGAAATGGGTTCAAATCTGGCTATGAGGGCCTCAGATCTGTAAATTAGTTTGTAAATTTTTATTTTTATTAGGGCTGTAAGGGTTTAATAAATTTTTTTGGTGTGTATATTTTCAGGATCTGAATGGTTTTGCAGGTTGCAGGGCTTACTTAGAAATATTTTTAGATATGAGCCAGATCTAACCCCTAGGGCCAGATCTGGCCTCAGAATCGATTCTGTGGACAAATTTGAGCATTATTGATTTTAAAGGGCATTGAAAAGCGTATTTTACTAAGAAATTTAAGTTTGGTCGGGAGAAATTTTATTTTGACCGGTTTGATTCTCGCATAAACGCCGGCCTCCCCATCTTTCGCATTTTCTCCCATCGATTTTTGCAGCTACTTGCCTCACCGCATCATCACCATCGACGAGTCCGGCTACATTAAACCCCTTCCGGTCACGCTCGCCCATTACCATCCGCCCTTGTCTTCTTATCCTTTCCTCTACGCGTCCCTTCGCCGCCTTCTCCTCTCCACGCCGACCTTCGCTACCTCTCGCCGCCTCGTCCGACGTCTTCTCCACCGCTCATACGTTCCATCCATCTCTCGCGCGTGCCGCCCGAGCCCTCTCTCCTTTCTCTCGTCTCTCACATCCGACACACCGTCGTTCCTTCCTCCTCACGTCGTCGTTCCTCCATGTTGGTTCCAAGTAAACAATCAAAACACAAACGTATAAAATCTAAAACGATAAACCTTACGTCTATGCCTTTCATTTTTTAATCGATTCAATCTTTTTTATGTATAGTTTTGGTTTAGATCTTATGTTTTAATTCAATTCGATGTTGTGATGTTAGTTTAGGTGTTTCTATTTTTAAATTCAATTTTTTTTTAGTTAGCTCAGAGATTTCGTTTTTGTTAGATTTTAATTTAATTTTAGTTTAATTCTAACTTAGTTTTAATTTGTTAGTGTTTTGTTTAGCATTAGACTTTAAATTCAATTTTTTTTGTTTCAATTTAGATCCGACTTTTTGTTTTAGTTTTAATATTTGTTTAGTTTTAATTTTCAATTGTTAAAGTTTTTTATTTAACTTTTAATTTTTTTAGTTGTAGATTTTAAATTTTTTTAATTAGTTTAGTTTTAGATCTAACTTTAGGATTTCAAATTTTTAGTTTTGTTTAAAAAATAAATAAAATAATAAAAAAATAATTTTTTTTCAAAAAGATCTAAAAAATTCTCTATAGTCAAATGAGCTTAATTTTTCACCGTGGAACATTTTTACTTTTCGAACCGGGTTATTTAAAACATCATAATTTCGGAAATATTTCAAGCATCCGGAATTTATCTTAATGACCGTTTCCATGATAAGTCAGTTGGCTTCGTATTTGAATGAATGGTTGTGATGCTTTTTATTTAATATCGTTGTGGTCATAGCAACATTTATACATCCAATACTTAATTTTAATTGCATAACCCGGATCTTCTTTAACTCCATAAGGCAATTTGCTTTAATATAATTGATTTTGGAAATCTCATTAATCTTATCAAGTATTAGATGTTTTAGCCGTGTCTCCTAGATCAAGTTGATTTGCAACCAATTCTTGTCCTTCATTTCTATTAGGGTCACCTCCTTAGCTTGCAAGGAGACAAACTTAGATAGAGAGATTGGGGATAAGGGTGGATAGCCCCCGACCGAGCCAATGGCCGCGGTGCCTAGACAACTGCATGACAACATTTTTTGGCGCCGTTGCCGGGATAGAGTTTTTCTCATTCTCGGGGTCTTCACAACATTTATGATCTCTAATCCTTCTTTCACCATTCAATACGCCTCGTCACAAGAGATCACATTTTCTCGGTGTCATTTTATCACTAATCATTTCATCATCGTATCTTTAAAGACTCGGACATTTCGGTTGGCTTCTTGTTTGGGTGGCGATTCCACTTATTCATCTATTTACTCCGCACAAGAATCCCCCCCATGATATCCATCTCGTTATTCTTGATTATTTCTTCGTTTTAACTAGTTTCATGTTCAAGTGGCGTTTACCCAATTCTTTCATTTTTTACAAGAGTTCTTGCCAAGAAGTTCGCTCGAGGACCTTTTGATTATTCTTGAACACGCATCACTTAAAGCAGTCATCATGGATGACACTCATGACATGCCGTAAGAGGTCATTTCTAAATTGCCTTTTTTCTCGTGAGGTCATCCAGCATTGCTCTGCTGTGCCGTCTAAAGATGGTCACCTTTTTTTATATATAAATATTTTCGTCTCTTCACAATATAATCATGAAGATGTCAAGATACGTGTCTTTGGCTATTCCTTAAAAGGTGATGCTATCGATTGGTTTCGAAATTTTCCTAAGGAGTATTGTTTACAATACATCATCGATGCTTTTACAAAGATAAATATATAAAACAAGATGACTTGCCTTGTGCTCCCGTATTATGCAAAATAATGAAATTGATCTTGTAGAGAACTCAACTATCACAGGAGATTTCCATATTAAATTCTCAGATGAATCCACTTGCACCACGACAACACAAACCCATGATAGCAGGAACAAAAACAAGTTGCTCAACCGCATTGGACAACGATAGGCATCTTGTTAGCAAATTGATTCGATGGTTAAGGATATACAAGCCAAATCAAGCTTAGTAATCAAGAATATGGAGGCCAATCGTTTCGTAATCAAGAATATGGCACAAATCAGCCCCAAATCATTAAGAATATGGAACTTAATTAAGAAAAAAATAAAGAGGGATCACGCCTAGGGAAATTGGTTCTATGCGCAGCAAGTTATTGGCTCCTGAGAAGAAAAACATATCAAGGAAATGATGATCGTGGAAACAAATCATGAGAAAGAGATGAACCGTATGCAAAATTTCTTCATGGTCATGAAAACAAGATAATGATAAATGATTCAAAACATGGAAGCTAACTAGATCAATCTTCTTTAATATGATAAATACCATTGAAGCAAGTCATGGCCAGGAATAATGTCAGAAAGTCACATTAAAGATGATGGAAGTTAATCATTCTAATCAGATGTCTCTTCAACAACAATTTGTTGACTACGGAAGAGAGTCATGTGAAGGAACATCGTTGATAATGTTAAGCATCCCACCGATATCCAAAAGAAGTTGGAAAAAATGGAAAGATCACACATGTAATTTCCAACCCAAGTCAACTTGTCACTGCATCATAGGTTTCGCCTTGTCACAATTTCTATCCTACTGCCACTTCCGAGGTCACTTTTCCCATTAAGGAAGATTTAACTATGGCTACAAAGGACGTTGAGAAAGACCAAGCGTGTCACCTTTGAGCGTAGCATATTCAATAAGATTGGTCACACCACAGTGTCTACCGTATGTTTTGTACAAGCATTTTCAAGATAAGGACAAGAACGACAAAGGGTCTCATTGCCGACATCACAACCCTCGTATTGAAGAGAAAGAAGCAGAAATAAGAAGTAAGTGGTTTGATTCCGTCCGATGGCCAAGAACAAATTTTGACATTCGGATAAGACACAGTCCCCCCCACAATTAGCAAGATTGGACACAGTACATCTGGTGCGAACTCTGGCGTACTCTTCTGCTCGAAAGTAGGCAAATGCTCATGATGTCGTTATGTATATTTTATTAATTATTAGTTAAGTTATATTATATTAGGTTTTATTAGTAAAAGGGCATGATCAAAGACTGCGCCCCTCACCAAGGGACACCATGAGGCGATATTTAAAGCCCTCGTGATTCCCCATTGTAATCATCTTTTTTCATCTTCATCAATAATAATATATAATTATCAAGTTTACCGTAGCTTTTACCTACTGGTATCGTAGCCACGTCGAGATCTCAGGATCACCTGTGAATTGCGGGAATTGAAGGAAATTCCTTAATTGCAGATTTTTTTTTAAATCAGTGTTTGTGCACAACAACATTTGTTTTTAAAAAAAAATAATCTTGCGCATTTTTTACCCAACCCCTCTCGTTCTCTCACCCCCACTCGCCTTCGATTCCCCAATTCTTTCTCACATAAAAAAAAAAATAATAAATATTTTTTTTTTTTTACAACCCACTTAACCCCCTCACATTCCTTACATTCCTCATTCCCCACGCTTCCCATAACCTGCACCACCGTGCTGCTACCCATTACCCGTTCGCCCTTAAACCTCGCCGTTCCCACCGTCCGTTAATCGTTCTCGCAACTCCTCCGATAGCTTATTCAATTCTCTTCATGATACACGAAGACGTTAACCCGTTATTTTTATTTAAGACACACGAAGACGTCGCCGGTGTCGAAACCCGAGTCCGAAAACGCGTGAGCATTATATTTTTGAATAACATTTTACGTACGTCTTCGAATACCATTTCAAATTAAATAATCAACCTCGCCGTCTTCCGGGCCTCTACCCCCGCGTCCCTCGCCGTACTCGTCAACCCCGCCGTCTTTCCCCGTAGGTTTACGTGTCGCTCTCCTTCCGAAGCCGGTGGGCCCACCGCGCCCGTAGATAAAAAGGCCAACAAAATATGTTTTGTAAATCGTGAAACAGGGACTTTGAGCATCGTTATAAAAAAAAATCGATTTATTTTAAATTAAAGGTGTCTTTTCAAATGAACGGCACATTTAAAAAAACGATTTTTTAATTATATAAAATATATATTATATAGTTCAATTGATAATTATATATATATATATATTATAATTATATAATTCATTTATATATTATATAATTTTCATCTAATAATTATATATATATAATTATTATATAATTTTTAATTAAAAATTATATATATATAATAATTATATAGTTAAAAAAAAAACAAAAAAAAAAAAAAAAAAAAATTTAATTAATTAAATATTAATTAATTAATTAATTTTAAAGGAAGAAGGAGAGAAATCGCGTAAAAATATTCTCCACCCTACACGCTCAATGTCTCTTCGATGTCGATGGCCAAATCTCCAGAAGAAACTGGGAGATCTTGAGAAACACATCAATAATAATTCGAAGAATTTGGAAAGATTAGTCAATCTTGAAGGTACAGCCTGTGGCACTCCAACGACATAAAAAAGATTCATGATACGACAAATCGACTAGAAAGACAAATGTGGCTAAATCATCACGAGGCCGTCAGAAAGCGGCGAAGCAATGAACAATATGACAAATAACTCTTCAATAAGCTAAATGATAAGATAGATAAGTTAAGTCGACACAATTCCAATATCTCTTAACAGGGAACAAAATCAACAAAACAATTCCGCAACATTCAGAACTCGGAAGAGCATCAGAAAAAAACCGATTCCCCACACTGTCAAGAAGATAGTAATGCGCATTTTCAAAATAAGCACTGAATGCATTCGCTAATCAATATCCCCTTCTTGTTCCACCATTAGCATATCAAGCAAAGTCAAGATCGACCTACCCAAATTTGATGGTAATGAAAAATAGCGTTGCATGGCTTAACAAAGCGGAAGAATATTTTGAGATTTATGACATTACTAGTGATGATGAAAATTAAACATGCTTCCATGAAAATGGAAGGAGAAGCATATAATTGGTATATGTGGTGGAAAAGACGACGCTCGCTATCGCTTGGAGGAAATTTAAAGATGCATTCTTCAAAAGGTTTCAAGGCATAAAAGAAGAAAAGTTCTTTTCAACTTATCAAATTACGCCAAAAAGGAGATGTGGATGAGTACACGCGAGAATGAGACCTTGGCAACACGAGTACCCGGATTGTCGTAATCTCGTCTAATCCAAACTTTACATCTTAGGACTTAAAATCCACATAAGAAGAGCTCGAACTACATGAAATTACGTCCGTAGAAGTAGCAAGGCAAAAAGCAAAAGTCACCGAAAAGAAATTTGGCATGATATCGAAACCAGAAAAAAAAGTATATTCAAGGCTACTTCGTTTCAATCTACAAAAGAAGATAAGCAATATGAAATATGTCTCACCACACTTTCGCGAAGGAGACAAATCTAACTTGGAAACACAAAGAATGAGGGAAGGTAAAAAATGCAAACGTTGTGGCGAAAAATGGGGACCCTGCTACGTATGTGCTAATGGGAAAGAAAAAAATCTCGTACAATCGTGAAGCAACTAATGATTCTAACAATGATGATTCGTACATAGAAGGGATTGAAGATACCCTAGAATTCTCTCAAAGTAGATGATGACAAAGACCCGCAAGTGTCATTATCACCATGATAGGTATATCACAACCGCGTACACTAAAATTAAGGGGACATATTAAGAAAAACAATGTAATGGTTCTCATAGACACAGCAAGACGCACAATTTTCAGATTCAACCATGGCCAAAAGACTCAACCTCTTTACTTTTCCCATGCCTAATATGAAGGTAATGGTGGCCGATGGTAAGAAGATTAATATGTAGGAAAATGCCATAAAGTCAAATTGCGCATTAAAGCATTTTAGTTTAGAATCTCCATTCTATGTCGCATCACCTTGAGGAGTAGATGTAGTCTTAGGAATTCAAAGTGTTACAAACCTTGGGTACTTATTCGGCCAACCATCGAAGCAAATATAAGATTTAAGTAAGCAAGGGTTAACAAGTTATTTGGATTCCAAGCCTTTAAAAATCAAATCGTATCATCATCCTGCATGATGAAGATGATCCGAAAGGAGCACCACTTATATAGTCGAATGTCATCATTTAGAGATGTTATCTACAAAAGTCAACCACGAAGCATCACAGGAGGTACAAGCACTAGTTCAAACATGAAAAGGTATTTCAAGATTCACCAATGAAGATGCCTCCTCATAGGGAAATCGAACATACAATAGAAGCCGAAGGGGCAAGATCGCACTTCGTTAACATCAAGCCTTACCGTTACCCACATCACCATAAAACGGAAATTGAGAAGATAATCCAAGACCTTTTAAAATGTGGGGTCATTTCCAAAAAGTAAGAGTCCGTATGTCACTTCCATTATATTGGTAAGAAAAAAAAAGACGGATTGTTTCGGCTATGCATTGACTATAGAGGATTAAATAAGATAACAATTAAAAATAAGTTTTCCAATTCCCTTATCGATGAAATGCAATGTTGGATGAACTCCATGGCGCAAAATATTTCTCTAAATTAGATTTAAGGTCGTTATTACCGTATCCGAATTAGATTGGAAGATATACTCAAAATTGTATTTCAAACACATGAAGGTCATTATGAATTTAAAGTAATGCCCCTTTTTGGGTTAACAAATGCACCACCACGTTCCAAGCCACTATGAACGAGTTATTTCGTCCATATCTTAGGAAATTTGTACTAGTATTTTTTGATGATATTTTGACTTATAGTAAAACCCGGAGGGAGCATTTGCAACGCTTGGATAAAATTCTCCTCACGTTACTAGAAGACCATCAATTTATGCAAAAAAATCCAAATGCACCTTTGGAAAAGAAGAAGTTGAATATCTCGACACCTAATATCCCATAAAGAAGTAAAAGTGGACCCTTCTAAGATTAAGGCTATAAGGGAATGGAATAAACCAAAGAACATATCCAAGCTTCGGTAGGATTTTTAGGATTAATGATATTATCGAAGATTTATTAAAGATTATGCGATTTAATCGCACCTCTTACAAATCTTTTAAAGAAAAAATTCGTTTGGCAATGGAATGAGGAAGCCAGGAAATGTTTTGAAGATTTTAATAAGTCATGTATTAATGTACCAAACATTAAATCTCGACTTTTCTAAACCATTTATCATTGAATGTGATGCCTTCCGGATTCGTATTGGTGCGTATTAGCCAAAGGTTGCACCATTGCCTTTGAAAGGTAAACTAAATAAACGAGCGTCTCAAGTCCACATACAAAGAAGGAAATGCTCGCAATTATGTATGCATTGGCTAAATGGAGACAATATCTCATAGGGAAGTAAATTTTCCATCCGAACCGATCATACGTCTTCGTATCTCCTTCAAAGAAAAAACACTCTCTCAATGAACAACAAAAATGGATCGAGGAAGATTGCCGCTTTGATAGATATTACACAAGAAAGGAAAGGACAATGTAGTAGCGGATGCCCAGTCTAGAAAAGATGAGGAAACAACATTACTTGCGTCATTGTTGTGCTCGAATGGCTTAATGAGATTAGAAGTGAGTACGGCAAAGATCCGGACATGTTGGCTATAATCAACAATCTCCAGGAATTCAAAATTTAAATGGAAGAACGATATCTTATGCATAAAGGGAGAATTTATCTAAACTCCAAACTCCAAGTTTATATCAAAAATACTCAAGGAATCACATGATTCCATGTCATCGGACATGTGGAGTGTAAAAACCTCGATAAACTTGAATAAGTATATTATTAATGATGTGAAGATAAGAGATAAGAGATGATTACAATGAGGGATCGCTCGGGCTTTAAACATAGCCTCAAGGTGTCTCTGGTGAAGAGGCATGATCTTTGATCATGCCCTTTCGCTATAAACCCTAATATAACTATATCTAACTAATAATTAAAGATTTATAACATTGCCCCTTCCTTAAAGATGCTTTGTCCTCAAAGCATATGTAATCGATGGACAAACGTTGACTAATGTCCTGGTTTTCTCAAGCGATGAGCTCTTGCTTCCCACATTTTAAAAATCGTGAAGCATCTTCTCGAGCTCCACCGTTGGTGATATGGATATTGAAAAGATTCCATCGACAAACCGGATACCCGTCTTGACTTATTGGATGTTTGATTTTCTCATTCCAAGGCACTTTTTATGGGTAGATCTGGAATACTTTTTTCATGTTTTCCAACTATCCTCGTTCTCCGGGGTGATTTTTTGTGATTCATTTTTAGATTTAGAGGTAAGTTACCAAACAACTATTGTCCGATGTAACCCTCTCATCATCAAATGCTCATTCTCCAACAACCACATTCCGCTTCTGTATCACCGAAGGCCCAACACCGCCGTTATATCGTTATTTCGATGTGTTTGTCGCTTCATATGTTTCGCCCCCAAGCTCAGGAATGAAACATTTTGTCGTTTGCTGCAAACATCCGTATCTTCATGGTGATGTGGGAAACCGCCCCGTTCGATGCTCTTCTCGAGTTTCCGAATCCGTGGCATTATTTTGTTGAGTTTGTTCCCCCGTCAGAGATATCGGGATTGTGGTTCGACTTAACCTATCTATTTTATCATTTAGCCATTGGCAGTAGTTCGACATCCTCGTTCATTGCTTTGCTAAGCTTTTCTCGTGGCCTCCTTCGTTTTAGCTTTCTACAAGCTTTGATCCGATCAATTGTCATCGTAGATAAAGACATACCGAACAGACATGAGGTGAGAAATACTCTTTTGTCGCTTTTTCTTTTTTCTCCTTTTTTTTTTAATTAATTAATTAAATATTAATTAATTGATTAAACTAATAATAATACTTCTATTATATATATATATATTTTTAAATAATAATAATAATAATTATTGTTATTATTTTATTATTTGAATTATATATATATATATATATAAAAGATTGTTAACCTTGAGTGTCAGCTTGCCTTTTGAAAAGTCACCTTGTTTTTGAAAAGGCACGTTGTTTTGAAAAGGGGAAATGGGTTTTTAATACCATGCGGCCCAAAACCATGAGCTTGTAAATCATTGTTAAATTACTCTTCCTTTTTAATTTTACTTTTACTCTTCACATGTATGTATATCTCTCCCTCTTTTACTTTTCTTTTTTCTTTTAGATCCCTAAGAGCGATGTATAGCCACGGAGTGTAAACTCCGGATAAACTTGAATAAGTATATATTATTAATGATGAAGATAAGAGATAAGAGATGATTACAATGAGGGATCGCTCGGGCTTTAAATATAGCCTCAAGGTGTCTTTGGTGAAGAGGCATGATCTTTGATCATGCCCTTTCGCGCTAATAAACCCTAATATAACTATATCTAACTAATAATTAATAAAATATTCATAACAACATGTAGGATATTTCAAAACCTACTACAATGCACGTCAGCCATTTTTCTCGGGAAGGGGTATGAGTCACGATATTCAAAATATGTTGCACGACAAGTGTCAAAGAAATAAAAAACTCGAAAATATTATGACACCTCGGCTTACTTCATCCCTTAAATATTCCGGCTCGTAAATGGGAAGAAATATCAATGGATTTTATCGAAGGATTACTCAGACGCAGGGAAAGGATAAGATCTTCGTTGTAGTAGATAGACCTGCCTTGGAAGTATGCTCACTTTATCGCTATTAAAAACAGCATCAGAAAGCAAATTGCAAGAGATATTCTCGAAAACATATTTATAAATTACACGACTTTCCGAAAGTTATTGTCAAAGGACCTAGATGCCAAATTTAAAGGAAACTTTTTGAAAGGGAATTGTTCAACCAGTGTTGGAACCTACCCCAACATGAGCTTAGCTTATCACCTCAAACAAAGATGGACAAACAGAGGTTGTTAACAAATGTTTGGAAGCTACCTACGATGTTATGCTACCGAGAAACAAAATAAGTGGGTCCAATGGTTGCATCTTACGAATGGTGGCATAATTCTACTTACCATACATCGACAAAATGACTCGTCTGTGCTTTATATGGATATGAGCCCGATGTGGAAAAAAAGATTTTGCTTCACTAAACTAATTTGCTCAGTAAAAAATCAACTAGAAGAACACCAAAATACGTCCAACGAAAAGAAAATTTGAGTGCTGCACAGAATCGTATGAAGTGAAACAGTCGATCGACCGCACCGAGAGATCATTTGAAGTTGAGATCGGGTGTTTGTCAAGCTTCAACCACATGCGCTGTCCCTTAAACAAAAAGGAAAACATAAATTAGCTCCAAAGTTTTATGGTCCGTATCAAATTATTAAAAAGATCAAGAAGTCACTTATGGGTTGAGCCTTCCCGATACCGCCGTGTTCATAATGTTTTCCATGTGTCCCGTTTAAAAAAAGGCATTGGGTAACCATCATTGCCCCAAACAACACTTCCCATTTTGGATGATGAAGGCAAGCTCGTTCCACAGCCCCCCGAAGGTATCCCATTCAACGTGATAAGAAGTTGCGCTCGTGTTATTACCGAATATTTAATCAAGTGGAAGGACTTGCCCATTGAAGACGATTCAGAGTCCGGGCGTTTCGCTCAAAGAACACCCATCGTTACGTATGCTTTGAGGACAAAGCATCTTAAGAGAGGGGCAATGTTATGTATATTTTATTAATTAATAGTTAAGTATAGTTATATTAGGTTTTATTAAGTAAAAGAGCATGATCAAAGATCATGCCTCTTCACCAAGGGACACCATGAGGCTATATTTAAAGCCCTTGCGATTCCCCATTGTAATCATCTTTTTTCATCTTCATCAATAATAATATATAATTATCAAGTTTACCGTAGTTTTTACACTCCACATGCACTATATTGAGTACATCTGATGCCAGGCATCCTTTGTATCGTATCTCTAACCTCGCACCTTGTTATTTCAGCATTTCATTTGACAGGAGTAGATTTACTTTTCATGTTAAGTAGAATAATAAATAAAAGAAGAGCTTCTATTTTTCATGTGCTTAATGTTATATGATGATATTTGGATGGACACTATTTATATAATCTTGTGTGTTGTTTGACACATTTCGGATTCTCACATTCCTTCGATGAAGCAACGGTCCCCAAGTAGAGCCGTATGTTGACCACACTTTGTCAACAACCCCATAACAAGACACCCCCTCATTTTTTCAAATGACTTATCATGTTCGACAAGGTTCACATCATCCGCATTTCATCGACAGACGACATTTTGTTATAAATGATGTAAACCCATTCGCATGTTATGATGTAAATGATCTAAGTAAGACCGTCAATGTATGTAAATAAACTCAGGTAAGCCTAGTATGTTGGTGATGATTTCTATCCTAGGAGGTTTTTTGTCTCATCGATTTACTTGTGTTTTTCGACACAAGTTATCGCGCAGTTTTCCCTCCGGCCTCACCCCAAAGCTAGGGTGGATTTTGTCATCAACATGCCAAGTGAGTCCTAGGTGTTTTCTATCGAGTCCTTGTAAAAATAGTTTGGGAATAATCCTAGCTATTTGGCTAGATTATTTTATTACAAGCTACTTGGTCTACTAGATCATGTTTTTGAGTCACAGAATGGGTACCCATTTGAGGGTCTATACGAATGGGTATTCCCCCTTCATGTGTCTAAATGTATTTATCTTATGTAAAGAGGGCCAAGGCTAATTAAAATCCCCTCTTAGTCAATTAATTAAATTTTCTGATCAAATTAATTAAAAATCATAAGGCAAAAATTTAATTAATTTTAGGTCTCAGTGAGGATAAAATTCTTCAAAGGCAAAATTCGTTGGTCTTTAAAAATGGATTTTTAAAGGCACTAGGTCAAGGGAATATTGAGAATTTTAAGAAATTTTGGACCCTTGGGCCTAGGTGGTTAAGTTAAAGTCAAAATTTGGGGTAATTAACCAAAAATAGTATTTTTGAGTTAATTAAAATGGATTTAAAATGATAAATTCGTTTTTTCCCTAAATTTATAATTTCGACGGTCCGCATTAAAAGATAATCAACCATTTCATCGCTCAGATTGTTTCTGACATAGACTTTAACCAACTAGTTCGTTGGAGATTTTGGCCTATAAATTAAAGGTCTTGTTAGTCTTTGAGTGATTCGATCTTAGAATCGTGCACTTGTCTTGGAAGCTTCTTGTGAATTTTCTTTGATGAATAAAGCATACGTATTTTGGGGTTACAAACTTTGGTGTTCTTTTTCCGCATCTATGGTGATTCATTTCTAAATTCTCGCTACTTTGTTTGATACTTTTATGGTTGATGGCCTTCATGGATTAACCGCATGCTGTGTATCTTGTGCAGTTTTCTTTCGGGTTCATAAAATGACATTTTGATTTTTCTCAAGGATCCCGTTATTTTCTTAAATATCTATCGATCTAAAGTTCGCATCTAGGTGTGCAGTGGAACTCGTTTTAAAATTTGAGCGTCCGGGGAAGTCCCCGCCTGACCAAACTCGACTCGCATTCGTAACCGAAAAGCCCATCGTTTCTAATTTCTCAAAGTTATCTCGACGAAATTGTGTTTTTATTGTGGTTTTTAAGGCTTGTGCCTATCTTTAAAATTTCAAATTTCTAAAAAATTAAATTAAAATGGGTTCAAATCGTCATGACGCTCTGCCTCGTATCCGTAAATTAGTTTGTAAATTTGTATTTTTATTAGGGGTCAGTATGGTTTAATAAATTTTTTGGTGTGTATATTTTTCGTGATCTAATCGGTTTTGGCAAAGTTGCGGTGGCTTACCTTAATTTTTTTTTTTAGACCGAGCCGTATCTAACTCCCAGGCCGCATCTCGGCCTCAAAATCGATTCCGTGACAAATCTAAGCATTATTGACGAAAGGGCATTGAAAAGCCGATTTTTTACCAAGAAATCTAAGCTTGTCGGGATAAATTTTATTTTGACCTGGCTTGGATTATCGTACAAACGTCGGCCCCCCATCCGCGTTTTCTCCCCATCGATTCGCAGCCATTTGCCCCTACCGCATCACCATCGATTTCTCTCGCTACATTAACCGTCCGCCGCCCCCGCCCATTACCATCCATCCTTGTCTTCTTATCCTTTCCCCCACGCGTCTTGCCGCCTTCTCCTCTCGCTCTGCGTCGACCTTCGCTTGGCTCTACCCCTCATCCGCTGCCTTCTCCATCGCTCATACGTTCCATCCATCTCCGCGTGCCGTCCGAGCCTTTCCCCTTTTCTTCCGTCTCTCACATCTCGATGCGCCGTCGTTCCTTCCTCCCCTCACGCCGTCGTTCCTCCATGTCGACACATGCAAACAATCAAAACGCAAACGATAAAACGCAAACGATAAACCTTACGTCTATGCCTTTTTCTATTTTTTATTGGATTCACTTTTTATATATAGTTTTGGTTTAGATCTTAGGTTTTAATTCAATTCGATGTTGTGATGTTAGTTTAGTTAGTCATAGATTTCTGCTTTTTTGTTAGATTTTAATTTAATTTTAGTTTAATTCTCTAACTTAGTTTTAATTTGTTAGCGTTGTGTTTAGCATTAGACTTTAAATTCGATTTTTTTTTGTTTCAATTTAGATCCGACTTTTAGATTTAGTTTTAGTTTTAATATTTGTTTAGTTTTAATTTTCAATTGTTAGGTTTTGTTATTTAACTTCTAATTTTTTTTTTTAGTTGTAGATTTTTTAAATTTTTTTAATTAGTTTAGTTTTAGATCTAACTTTAGGATTTCAAATTTTTAGTTTTGTTTAAAAACAAATAAAATAAATAAAAAATTAAAAATTTTCCAAAACATCTAAAAATTCCCCATAGTCAAAATGAGCTTAATTTTTGACTCGTGGAACATTTTTTACTTTTCAACCTGGTTATTTGAAACATCATAATTTCGAAATATTTCAAGCATTTGGCATTTATCTTAATGATCGTTTCATGATAAGCTACTGCTGGCTTCGTATTTGAATGAATGGTTGTGATGCTTTGGTCGAATACTATTGTGGTCATAACAACAATTATACATCCAATAATTAACTTTAATTGCATAACGGGATCTTCTTTAACTCCATAAGGCATCGGTTTTAATATAATTGATTTTGGAAATCTCGTTAGTCGTATCAAGTATTAGATGTTTTAGCTTTGTCTCCTAGATTGGTTGATTTGCAACCAATTCTTGTCCTTCATTTCTATTAGGGTCTACCTCCCTTAGCTTGCAAGGAGACAACTTTACAGAGAGATTGGGGACTGTGGCAGGACACCCCCCAACCGAGCCATTGTCGTGGTTCCTGTACAACTGCGACAACATTACATGTGTAGATTTTTTTGAAGTTTTAAAATACAATTTCTGAATCTCTAACATTTGGGTTCTTAGGATTTTTTTGCTATTTTTGTACATATTGGGTATTGCCTTTTTTTCCACTTGTGCGTGATTAGATCCGAAAAATCAAATAAGGAAATCTTCGCATCTAAAAATCAAGAAGGAAATCTTCGATTTGAAAATCAGCCCAAGGAAATCTTCGCATTTGAGCTTGATCTAGACCTTGGAGGGCAAGATCTAGGCTCAATATTTGTTTGCAGAATAACCGAAAAAAATCAACTAAGGAAACTTCGCATCCGAGCCGTATCTAAACCCTTGAGGACATATAGGCTTTTTGAGACTATTTTTACAGAATTTTGGTCTCCAAATTTCTAATTTTCAAGCGGCAACATTATCCCAAAATTTCAAGAATTTTCAATGGTGGGATCTTCAAAGCCTTGGGCTAAGGGTTTGATCTCTAAACCCTTATTTTCGCATTTTATTGCTAGAAGTAAGTAAATCACAAATAATTAGGCCCTAAAAACACATTTTATATGGTCAAAATTGTTTAGAATTGCAAAATCTTCATTTTTAGAATTTTTGACCATTTGGGCATCTTAAATTTGCCTAGATCCGATTTTGAAGCTTACCGGAAATTCTCGCATAACTGTAAAATCGGTATCCTAACATTTCGATGCATATCCTAAATAAGGTCTAAAAATTTTGAAATTTCAGCTTTTTGGCAAAACTTTACTATTTTTAGACATTGTGGGGATCATTTTCGTTGTTTTCGCCTTGCTGCTGGATCCGTTATCATTTGCTGCCGTTATAAATTTACTTCGCCTCTGGAAAATTGCTGAATCAAACCTCTTAAAGCTTTAAAATTGAAAATTTCAAGTTTTAACATATTTTTGCTATTTTTGGAAGTATTCTGTGCCTATTTTGGGCAGTTTTATCTTGCCGATCTATCACCGTTTCAACGATGAAATAAAAATATCGTATCCTGAAATTTCACCCAATCTCGCCCTAAAATTGATTTTTCTTCAAGTTCACTAGCTTTTACTATTTTTAATCATTTTGGACATTGGTGCCGCATCGTTTGTTCGTCGATCTATGGTTTAAATCAATGCCGCAATTTATATTTCAGATCTCAAATCTTACCGAAGAATATATTCTAAGTTTGACTATAGGTTTCCGAATTGGAATTATTTGGAATATCATAAATTCGGAAATATTGGAAAAATCGACATTTAAATTTGATGGTACCTTACGATAACAGCTTTTGTTTCAAATTTAAATGGTTGGTGATTAGTTGTGGTTGTTGATCATTGAGCTATCTTTACTTGTGATTTTAAATTACTTGAAATTTGCAGTTAATTGTTTAAATCAATCGTGGAATATTTCAAGTGATGATAGATTGCATGTCTTCATCGAACATTGTTAATGCGTGATTGTGAGGGTGTTTTATTGGATATCATTGTGGTGAATTTATTTTTTTATAAAAGAAAGAAGCAGCATAGCAATTACTTGGCTTTAATTTCATAATGGGACATTTTGACTCCACAAGGCACCGGTTTTAAAGTCTCAAATATAATTGGATCTATAAAATCTCGTTAATCTTAACAAGTACTTTGGTCTTTTAGTCAGAAGTTCTCCCGACCTGGTTGGATTTTCAACCAGTTTCTTTTTCTCTTTTCCTCTATTTTTGTTAGGGTCTACCTCCCTTAGCTTGCAAGGAGATAGCTTCGATAGAGAGATTGGGGACAAGAGCACAACCCCAATCTCGAGCCGTTGTCGCGGTGCATAGACATTTTGTGCGACAAATGCATTTAGACGGAGATTGCCGTACTTTCTATGTCTAGGATGGCACTTGTCCAACCACTTGATCTCGGGATCAAGTTTAGCGAGGTTTCAAAACCTCCAACCGACTTCGGGTCGTTGAAACTAACTTCGGGTTAGTACATGAATTTCTGAGTCCAAGGAGGTTTTGACCTCCAACTCGACTTCGGTTGGTGTGTGACTTCTTTGAGTCTTATAGAGGTTTCTGCATTTCCGAGCGACTTCGTTACTGTGAGTGATGTCTTTGTGACCTACCTTTTGTTTTGAAATAAAGAAGCCAACGGCGGTTACGGCTAGATGACGACGATGTTTGGATGGTACCGGTAGATGGAGTTATCCCTAGTTGAGAGAGAGTGCGACTTTGGACAACTAGGTCCAAACTCCATGATGTGATGTTCGTATGGCGATGCCAATATTTTCATTGGGTTCCTCTTTCAGAGAGGTGCAAGATCGAAACAAGATCATCTTGACGGATGAGTTAACATGTATTTCGAATTTATACCATGTGCAAGGCTTCTGCTTGTTTTATCCCACATGCATAAGAGATGTGTCACACACCCCCAAAGATGCCCATATATTGGAGAGACTTGAGTTCATTAGCCACAATGTGTGAAGGCATTTCTTTCTCTTTGATGGTGATGGAGTCATGCTTCTGGTGCTGTTACGTCTTGTGGAGTACTCTTGTCCGGGTTGTCTTAGAGTTGTGCAGCATGTGGGTGGTCGACCTTATGAAGTCTTTTGCTTGCTGAAGCATCTTGTTGATGAACAATGCCACTCCATTCTTTATCTCTCGTTTTTTATTGGCTTGTCTTCCATCGATCTATCGGGTATGTTCCATCCGCATCTCACTTTATTGAGCCCTAGAAGTTGAAAGTGTATTTGCATCTAAGCATAGAACATCTACAAGAATTTAACACATATATATACCTAGGTGGGCAATTCTTCGATAAACAAATGCCATGTCTTATGAGACATGCTCTCGCAACTAATTATTAAATATTGATTATTAATACCCCCCGAATACTCCCCGAATACTTGGAATATGTAACTTCATTGAAGATACAAGAATATCTATTAAAAAGTATGAAGAATGATGATACAATTGAAAGTGAGGGGCTCATTTATATATTAGGTGTGCCTCTTCATGGAGGGTCATGTCCCATTTAGACATGCCTCTTCATTAATAACTATTAGCTAATTAATCATTATTTATTGTTTACATTATTTATATTATTTTATTCATAACACATAACTAGTTTTCTAGCTCCCACATCTCTAACAAAGGATGTGACTACGTGAGTGAACTACAATGAATATATTAAATGTCTATATCCTCATTTTATTTACATGAAAAGTGAGTGTCACCAACAATAACAAGTGGACCTAGTCCACAACAAATAACCTATTTACAAACTAGAGAGGCCCTCATGTGAAGCACTCCAATTTTAGGTCACACATGTTGAGCTCCAAGGTGAGTACATCTAACAATCAAGGGTCCAAGGCTGAGCGCCTTTCAAGATGTGTTCAATGCTTTTCCAAAGTTCTCTAATGCTTGTTTCTCCCCTCCTAAGCCATGTGTACCTCTAGGTCCACCCAAGTTACATGTTCACTCCTCAACCTTGAGCATCTTGAAGTCAATTACAAGCTTCCATGCAAGCAATCAAGTCTACCCTGCCATTTAGGGCCTGAGACTTCCTCAAAGATGCCCAACATTCCTCCTCCAAGCAAGAAACCCTCTCCATGTGCACGTCATGAAGAAAAGCTATCACACCCTCTCGAGTCTACAAATCCATGAGTAATATTGTTTTTCGAAGGTGTATTTCCATCATGATACAATAAATGGTTATCACGATACCATGCACCACACAACACATGAAGCACCCCCAAGCATGGTGTAAACAGTAAATACTGAACTCTGAAAGTTAAAAATAGTAGATAGAAAAGAATAGCAATAGTTGTGTAAAGGAGAGGAGAGGGCTACTGCTGGAGCTTGTTTGGCAGAGGGAGATTCTGTTGCTGGATTGCATGTATTTTGTAATTATGAATATTTGTAGTTGATATGGTATATTTGTGTACTTTCTGGCATGTTGATCTGATTTATTAGAGTTCTGTATTTTTGTGCAAATTAAAATTCTGTTGGTTATGATGTATCCTTTTTCTTTCATTTGGTTCCATAAGCTGTATATTTATCACCTCTAATGCTGATTGGAGGAAAAAAAAGCAAAACAATGTGTGTACTTATTTTCCTTTAATGTCCTCCCCCATAATGAACAACAGCAGTACAATCTAGCTTTCTTTCCTCTCTATTTCCTTCCCCTTTTATATATAGTATGTGACCAACTTATGATGGGTTATTGCTGGTAAAATAGGGTTTCTTGGTGTATCTCATAATCAATGCTTGGCTAATTGGCACAAGCTGTTCTGTTGGCTTCAGCTACCTATCTGTAAAAATAGTTGAGATCAGTTCCTTATGTCAGTTATGTAACTTTGGCCTGGAACCTATCCTCCCTGAATCGAACAGCTCCAAATGGTGACAATATCTGTAATTAAATGCTTATACTATGGTGAATGTACTGCTGTAGTATTTTTTTTTTCAAACAGCTTAGCAATGCCTTTTTACATTGGTTGTTTCTCACACAGGTACTGATCGAAGAAAAATTGCGATTGAGCATTTTGTGCAAGCTGTGTCACTGGATCCCCTTCTTTGGGCTGCATATGAAGAATTGTGCATCTTAGGTAAATGTTGATTTGGATTGTATAGTAATACTTTTCCTTATCAGGTTCAGTAGGAGGCATCTTATTTTCCATTACTGCTAAATTTCAATAGTGTGGGAGGAAATGTGGTTCTATTTTTTTAGCAGATTTAGTTAAATTATTATTTGAGATAGTTGTTTATAATGCTAGTGATTCAAAGTAATAAATAAGTCTTTGCTCTGTTCATATCCAAAGATTATACACCCAATGATATATATGCATAATTTCAATAGTGCGGAGGAAAGCGGGTTCTATTTTTTTACATATTTAGTTAAATTGTTATTTGAGATGTTTATAATGCTAGTGATTCAAATAATAAATAAGTCTTTGTTTGTTGAAAAGTAGCAGCATAGGAATGGATTCCTAGGTTTGTGCCTTAATTCAAGGAATCGATTTGGAGATCTTCTTAGTCATGTACGAGTTCAAGAAGCAGTTTGTCTAGTGTGAGTTTGGTGTAGGACCGAGTTATCTGTCCTCTAGTGTGAGTTAAATTAGGAAGCAAAAGAATAAGTAAAGTTAGTCTCCAATTTTAGGAGAATCCAGTTAACAACTTGTGTTGACTTTTGTTAACTAGAAAAGCTCTAGTTCAACTCCTAATGTGGTGATAATAAGGGGATTTTTTTTTCTTTTTCTTCGTAATTTATTTTACAAACCTTCCATTCGTGTACACAAACAGTAATGTTTCTGTTTGTTTTCGAAAAATTCAAAGTGTAACCCTAACAACAGCAATGATGTTTATATAAAACACCACCAACCACGTAATTCCACAATCCAACAATGTAATTCAACATTCCAGCAACGTAATTCAACAATCCCGCAACTTCCAGATTCACCTTTACAAATTTCAATAATTTAAACATAAACCCTATCCATCTACATACTGTTAAAAGAAAAACTATCAGCGTATATATTCACATTGACATCAATTCTATGCCTGTCTTGAATTGAATCTACCCGACACTTATACCGGGACCCACGCTCGCTTTTTAGAATGCTGAGCTTGTGGGACCGAACTGGGATGTCTGCCTCGCCACTGTCTTGAATCTCATTAATTACTTTGACTTTCATCTGTCACCAGCGTCTAGCACCGAATATCTTTCTGAGCTATATGTGACCAACAAATGAATGCTTCGGCTCACGTGCTTGAGCCTTGAACAACTGTGCAGAATGAATTCTCGCGGGCCTAGACAAAATTGCTGCCTGAACCTTCGCAGCTTGTACAAATCTTTCACAGTTTTGCGTTCATGCTACAATGAATGTCATAGGACCTTTCGCTCAAATCACAAGTCACAAGTCAAGCCTAGGATATTTCGCTGCCCTTTTGAAAGCGAGGGATAGATAGAGTATATTCCAAACCACTAACAACACGAATACGGTCCTTTAGAAAATGCGATTCTTCCACCTGTAATTTCAAACTCTGTGCCCAAACAGAAAAATAATAATACACAGCTCTCCAAGATGTCCTGTGCCTTAACCAAAAAAATCCATACTGCCTGAGCAAAATGAAGGAAATGGAAATGTTAACTAGGGTGGAATCTTTCACCACCAAAATTGACAAGAGAGAAGAGGTTTAATAACCCCCAGAGCCAATGCTCAAGAACAAATGATTTGATTCACATTTGATGCTCTAAATGAATTAAATCCTCCTTTATTTATAGACTTCCTTGAGTGGCTTCATCTTCTTAATTGGTCAAGTGTATCTTACTCAAAATCCCAACTATCCCAAAACTTGCCCAACCCGTGGGTATTTTGAGTTTTTATCGTCTTTATAAATTACTATAGCCTACGAGGATGGATAACCAAATAAGTCCATTCATCCTCAATTCGTGGAGGACATTACAGTCCCCTCTGCCCGAAATTGCTTCCCCTCACAATTGCAAATTCTGAAAGGTAGAATTTGTTCTCCTTCTCATGTTGCATCCTCCTCTGGTAACTTCTTCCATCTGATGAGGTATTCCAGAATTACTCTTCTCTTAAATTCTTTTCCGCACTGCCATAATCGTCTCTCGAATCAATTCCAGCTATCCCTCTTCATCCAATGGTGGCAACTTGACGGAGGTGGTGTCCGCTGACCCACAAACTTCTTGAGGAATGATACATGGAATACAGTGTGGATTCTGCTGTCATTAGGTAGCTCCAACTCATATTCCACTTAGCCAACCCTACGAAGAACTTTGTACAACCCATAAAACCTCACCTTTTAGTTTCTTTGCGCCAATCTTTTTGAGTGTAGAATGTCTATAGGGTTGCAATCACAAGAAAATGAGATCTCCTACCTGAAGCCTCGTTTCATTTGATGTTGGTCCGAGTACAACTTCCGGCGATTTTTGAGCAACTCGTATATTTCTTCGCACGGGAGACGAATGTCTTGACTCGCTTGCATCTGTTTAGCAAGGGGTGACTTGCTGTCACCAAAAACTCGTGGATGAAGGATGGTGTCGTAACATTCTAAGGAGTTTTGAAAATAAATAACAGCATACATAGAGATAAAAATGCACACGTAAATACAAACACACAATCAAAACGCCATTGAATACCAAAAACTATGTCGTCGAGCCATTTTAATAATACGAAAGGATGTACAATATAGGTACCGGAAGGAATGCACCCGTGGACTTGTTCAAGGCAAGCTAGAGAAGCCCCAAAATGAAGTGTCGACACCCTCTATCTTCTCTCGCTCTACGTGGCTATAGCTCGCGCCGGAAATGCCCAAAAATGGTGCCGCTCTGAATGATCTGGTTGCCAGGGCCTCGCTACACTACTAAGAAAATTGTAGGAAATTAATCCCCGACCTCTCCTCAATAACCTAAAATAACCCACGAAGGGTTTGGCCAAAGCTTGACCCCAAAATTGGCCCACTTGGGCTTGGATGGTTTCCATCGGGAAAATCGATCCTTCTCGAAGAAACCTACCGCCGAATGCCACCAAAATGCTCGCAATTCCTATTAGAAGGCTCCCCTAAGCCTTCCCTCCAAGTTTCCTCCACAAACTCCCCTCACTCCTCAACCTCCTAGAGTGACTCCTCAAGGACTCGCGCAACCTCTATGTCGCCGCAACACTGGCCGAACTAAATCGAAAACCAAGTGATTCCTCCTTGGGTTGGCGCTGATGTCCACCGAAGCAAGCGCCGGGATCTTTCGTCGAAAATACTCGTGTGATGAACAACACATGCAGATTTCGCTCATCGCTCTAGCGTGCTATGTCAAGAGACACCCCCCGAAGTGATGAATAAATCACCAAAATGAGCCTCCCCAAGAATAAGAGGCATACATAGACATAAAAATGCACAAGTAAATACAAACACACAATCACAACACCATTGATCACCAAAAACTGCGTCACGAGCCATTTTATTAATATGAAAGGATGTGCAATATAGGTGCCGGAAGGAATGCACCTCGGGCTTAGTCAAGGCAAGCAAGAGAAGCCCAAAATGAAGTGCTAGACACGCTCTATCTCTTTGCTATGCGTGGCCGTAGCTTTGCGCCGGGAAATGCCCAAAAATGGTGCCGCCGCTCGAAATGATCTCAACAATAGGCTTGCTATATTGCTCGTAAAATTTTGGGAAATTAATCCCGACCTCTCCTCAATAAACCCAAAATAACCGACATAAGGTTTGGCCAAAGCTTCGACCCGAAAATTGGCCCTCTTGGGCTTGGATGGCTCTACGACCGGGAAAATTGATCCTTCTTCGAAGAAATCGATGCTAAATGCCACCAAAATGCTTGCAATCCCTGCTAGAAGGCTCCCCAAGCCTTCCTCCAAGTGTCCTCCACAAACTCCTCACTCCTCAACCCTCTCTGAGTGACTCCCCAAGGATTGCACAACCTTTGCGCCGTGGTACCACCTCACCGCCGAACCGAACTGTAACCAGGTGGGATTCCTCCTTTGGAGATGGCACTTGAAGTCCACCGAAGCAAGGGTCGTAAATCGCCGGAAATAGCCGTGTGCCGACAATCACATGCGTACTTGCTCACCGCTCAAGTGTGCTATGTCTAGAGATAATTTTTGAAATGATGAGTGAATTACCAAAATGAGCCTCCCATGCCTCTTACAAGAAATAACAGCATACATAGACATAAAAATGCACATAAATACAAACACACAACCAGAACACCATTGATCACCAAAAATCACAACAATGAAAGCCATTTTATTAATATGAAAGGATGTACAATATAGGTGCCGGAAGGAATGCACCCGGGCTTGCTCAAGGCAAGCTAGAGAAGCCCTAAATGAAGCGCCGGGACACCTTCTATCTCTCTCGCTCTCGCGCCGCCGTAGCTTTGCGTTGGAAATGCCCGCATATGGTGCCGCCGCATGAAATGACTCACCGTTGTGGCCCCATACACCGTTTTCAGAAAATTTCGGGAAATTAATCCCGACCTCTCCTCAATAAACCCAAAATAGCCCACGAAGGGTTTGGCCAAAGCTTGACCTCCCGTAAAATTGGCCCTCTTGGGCTTGGATGGCTCTACCGATGCGTATCGTTCCTTATGAAGAGATTGTTGCCGAATGCCAAAATCCCTGCAATCCTTGGCGTTAGAAGGCTCCTTAAGCCTTCCCTCCAAGTTTCCTCCACAAACTCCCTTCACCTCAACCTCCGGAGTGATAACCCCCATCTTCCACTATAGCCGCAATTTGTCCTGTGCAAATGTTTTGGGATGTGCTATTGCGTAAGTCTAATGCAGTCCCCATACCCACTCTTCCCAAGTCAAAATTCCTAATAGTGAGAAAACTAGCAAAATTTAATATTTCTACTTAGCAAAATTGTTAAGCAGAATATTACACTTGCATCATATCCATATAGATCTTTGAAGGGTGTCATCCCAATGGATAAGTGGTAGGTGGTATTGTAACAATGTGCCTCTGTGCACAACCACTTAATCCATGCCTTTTGCCGACTTGTCACATAATTGCGCAAATACCCTACAATCCACTTATTCACTATCTCTGTCCGACCATAGGTTTGCGGTGGGTGTTAGGTCCCTTAATTTGTTAGATTGGTGAGAACAAATGAACAAGGGTAACTTCAGACCGCCCTTGGAGTCCTAGGACCTAGCTCTTCGGATTCGTAGAGGGCTCTCTCTATTTGTGCAAAAGATGTGAACTTGTTTTGCTTAGGGTTTGATTTTAGGCTAGTTGTTAAGTTTAGGGTTTGTTTGTTTGTTCGTTGGGTAGATGATCAAGTAGAGTAGATGGAATGAGAGATTTTCAAGTCATTGGGCTATGGAGTCTAAAAAAAGGTCATAGATATTTCAACAATGGATCAGGGTGCATCACAGGGCAAATCTAACATGGTTAAATGGATTTTCAAGGTTTGTGTGAGATGAAATGAACACTAAGTTTGTGAACATAGTAGGTGTAAAAGGGCGTTTAAGAATCCTTGAACAAGTACCTTTAAACAAGAATGGTCTTTAATACTACTAAGCATGAAGAAATAATCAAAAGACAAAGCAAACCAATAACAACTTCTCCGATTAAACTCAAGCAAAATAAGCATTCAAGATAAGTAGTCCAAGAACTATAGAAGGCAAGAAACTTGTAAACTTTAGTGATTTCACCTTCAAGATTAGAAAACATTTAAGATAGACATATAACATAGATCAAAGACGAGGGAACTCAAACATCATTGATCGTAGCTATAAATACCTCCAAGGCAACCTTTCAAGAATGGATGAAGGGCATGATCAAAACATAAACCTCTTTGGTTAAATCTAATCAAAGTGATACTTCAAAGAAAGATCTTAAGAACAATGTTTAAGTAACATCTAAAAACAAGCAGTAATAACCATGAAACATCTTTGACATTTACTATATTGAATCATTCATGAGAGTAACTAGCATAAGTGGGTCTAGAGAGCAACTAAGAATTCCCATAAACCCACTCTAGCAGAATAAAACATAGAAGTAGTGAAGGACAGACAGTAACCAAGGTGCCTCTAAACAACATTTCTTAGCCTAAAACTTCTCATTCTACCGCAATAGAAAGATGAACAAAATGATAATACAAGAAAACATGAACTAAATAGGAACAAATCACCATTTACCAATGCTCAGATCCTAAGCAAGCCTTCTCCAATGTCAAACAATCCAAGCCCTTCACAAAAATCAGAGCCAATTTGTCTTCAATTCCAAGTCTATGTATTACTCTCGCAATTGTCTAACCAACATGTATAATGAGGCCTCAATGTTGTTATTTAACAAGCTAGAGGACTACACCCTAATTAGGGTCTTTGAAGCCTATTAATTAATCATAAATGTCACTTTTGTCCTTTGAGACCATACAAGGCCCAAGCCACAAATATCCTAATGCATTAAATGCAAAATATCTTCTACCCATTGACATTTAGGGCTCCCCAAAAACTTCCTAAATATTTCCTGGCCGTGTTTTGTTGACTTTTGTTTGCAAGGGCGCAACACCGAGATTTAAGGATGCATTTCAGGCCAAGGGGTGCGCCGCCCCCGCATTGTGAAAACCGAGTCATCTTTGGCAAACCAAGATTTGAATGCCTCCCCGATGTTGGAATGGGCTCTGATGCTCGTGGGAAAGCCTATTGAGTCTATTTTCCAAAATCGCCCTTGGTTTTTTGATTGGACCCCATTAAACTCGTTCAAAAGCAACTTCCCAAGGTCACAAAGGCGCAACGCCACCGAAAACATGGTAGAAAGGTGAAAGTTGAGGTGTTTTTGATCCTTTTGGAGGACCAAATCAACTCCAAATGACTTGGAATTTGGTGAGCATGTTGTACTTGAGTCAAGGATTCCAAAATGTAAACTTTTTACCTCCCGAGGATGCCCTGAGACCCTTGGCCCCCCAAATCAAAAACCAAAAATTTCAAAAAGTTCCCAAAATTTGCAAGTACCTTCCTCATGGGGTCCGGGATGCTTGCTGAAGCATCGGCAAGGATTTCAATGTTTGCTTGGTCTTTGGCCTCCTTGAGTGCTTTTGACCCCCGGCAAGGGCTCCTTTGAGCTTGGACCTTGCAATTTGAGTTCTAAATGCATAGTGCTTGGCCATCTTTTTCGTAGGCCAAGGTCCCTTTGTGTGTTCTTTAGCCGCTTGTTTTCATCCTTATAATACTTAATAATATACTTTTCCACAAGGCTTCTCTCCGTAGGTCTCCGATCCGAGCATCCTCGCTTTGGAGCAAGATGCTTGTAACCCTCTCCTCATCTTCATTTTCATTGTCAATGAATTGGCACTCTCGTTTAGTTTGATGCTCGTTCTTTCATCTCCGCGTTGACCTTTTCCTTGCCTTTGTCAAGCTTCTTTGTTGATGTAGAAGGCATGGCCCCTTGCTCTTTGAGGCAACAAACACATGCCTTTCTCCTCTTTGGCATGTCAAAGGAAGAGGTGCAATATTGACCATTTCGTTGTTCTCGGTCTTGTTTCTATCATTGTGGTCATCTTTGTTTGGCTCATTGACATCTTGGCTCACTTCTTCATTTGTATCATCATCACCGTTTGCCTCTTCGCTGATTTCTCGCATTATCATCATTACCACTATCAGAGCCTCATCAAACTCGTTTCATTTTCTTCTCGTCTCCATGTCTTCTACTTCTTTGCTAACCTTCCGACTCATCATTTTCCTCATTGCTACTTGTTTCATCATTATTGCTTGATTGATCATTACCTTCTCCTTCATGGTCACTTGCTTGTTCAGATCGCCACTTCCTCTTGATCCGATGCATTTGGAGAGGGTGAGGAAGGAGGGTTTCTTTGAGGTGAGGGTATATGTGTAGATGGTGAAGCATGATCGTAGGATGATGGAGGAGTAGGGAGGAGGATGAGATGATGAGGGCAAATTTTTAACATGATGGGGTTGTGGATTGGTGAAGATTTCATGGGCAATGAAACCCCATGTTATACCCTTTTGGCCGCAATTGGTGTAGCAACAACCATCTTGATCAAAGAGTGATGAAACAAATTTGCATTTGGCCGGGAATAGGCTCTCTTTTGTACGATGAAGGACATCTTGTCAACACTCCGGCAGAGGTAGTAGGGTAGGTGCGCTCTTGATCCTAGTAAAGTGCATGAGTAGCCTAATATGACAAGAATAAAGCCTAGAGAACCTCCCCTCACATGTAAAGTATTTCATGACTTCACCTCATCAAAGGTGCATATATTTCTAGTGTATGTGAGAAAGGGAATATAGATTTGCAATTTTCTTGATACTAGGCTTTGTGAAAGGCTCATAGTGGCTCAAGTCTAGATTGGTTTGTTTGAACCACTTCTCCCCTACACCGGGTACGCTTGTAGCATTGGAAATGGCATCCGAGGAGAGTTCAAAGGTCACCCCCGCAAAGGTAGTTTGTTTCTCATGTAGGTTAAGGATGAACAACCTTGTGAGCTCGGGGTGACTTTGTACCTATTGTATTCTTTCTGAATAAAAGTGAAAACATCCCACATTTTGGAAATGTGTGACACGATAGGGATAGTTTACCGGGCCTCATCGTTGTTTTGAGGCTCAAACCTCGTTGATCTTACCACCTTTGTGTTGGTGTCTCCTCGCAATCGGGCTTCCCCTCACCAATCGTCACTTTTACCTTCTCTCGACATTTTGACACCGTCGCTTTGAAACAAACCCTAGCTCTGGCGAGAAATGAATGTGGAAGAGGGTAATGAAGTGGTGATGTAAGGGGAAATTCGCAAGTGGAGGATGAGAAAGTGTGTAGGTATAACAGTCGTATGAGAGGCTAGGGAAAAACTTGATGACCTCCTCTGCTAACTTGTACACAAAACTCCTCGTTTGGACACACTTAGCACTTATGTAAAACCTAAAATGAAAAAGGGCAACGTGATGATGAGCGCTATTTTTAGCTTGGATGGATGATCAATTTCAAACCATTGCAACCACCCTAATTCACCCCCTGCTTTCAACCGATATTTCTTTGTTTGCGCATGAAAGAAGGCTTAATCGTTGTTTTATCATGAACTTAGGTTTTCATTTCCTCAATAAAAATCACCAGCGTATGCTTTGGAGAAAGGCCTCGACATCCACTTACTTCTCAAAGATGTTTTGAGGACCCTTGATTATGACCCAGAGGTATTTTGAAGGCATTTGAGCGTTTGAACAAAAGCGCAGGCCTCCCGGCCAAATGCGCAACACCCGAACGTGCCGTTGGGGTGGGTCGAACGCGCTCGTCGGGTCGGCCGAGGGCATAGCGATGAATGAGCACAGCGGCGTGACGTGTCGCGGGGTGGGACTGCCGGGACCTCGATGAACGCGCAGCGTGCTGCCGGTAGAATTCCCGAAAGCGCAACACGGGGTAGACTGCCCAATTTTCCAAAAAACTCAATAACAATTCCTTCCTTGCTTGTTTTTAATTCCTTGCAAGTGAATACAATTCAATTTTAAGGGACAAATGACCTTTTATAGTCATAGGAAATTACATCTATCTTATAAAACCTAGTTTCCTAATGTTTCTTGTTTTTGTCACTTTTTTCATCGATATTTCTTTGTCTTTTGCCGTGTGGCTTGAAAACTTTTAAGTGGCTCTTTTCCTTTTTTTTGCCGTAGTCAGCCGGAAACATGACATTGTCTTCTTTACCTCGAGGGTCTCTGCTTCACTCATCTTGGACATACAGTAACCTTAAAAACTTCCTTCTCTCGTCACTTTGAAACCTAACACATCTCTTTTGCTCATTCAAAAGAATGGTAAGCTTCTTAAAACATCTTTGAGGGGTTTTTTCTTATAGTATCACCTCCGTCAAAACCCCCTTTTGACATTTCTATGTGGGTGACTTGAAAACATGGTTTTTCCCTTTGAGCTTTGAAGCATGATAACTTTACCCTTGATAACATTAGGAATTTAAACACAAAAGTAGTATCTTCAACACTTCCTTTGTTCTTACCTTGGAGATTAAATTACCCTGTGCTTGGCAGTCACCGAAAAACCTTGTCTTTTAACTTTCTCACCGATCCTTAGGCATGATAAACTCACCTTTGACAAGCACTATAGAATTCAAAATCATGCTTGCTACCTTCTCTTTTGGCCACTTTTGATTTGTAGGTGCCATAACATACCAACTTAGCTTTTTCCTCTCGATATTCCCCCGAAGTTTGATATATTCAATTACACAAAGAAATAACCTTATAATCACCTTGTGTTTCCATCTCTTGGATCTCAACACTATGTTTTTATCCCTTTGACTACTAAATGTGAGTAATCGAAATGAGAATTTGATCCTCCTCTCACCGATATTGCTTACTTCTTTGGAGTGTAAAACTCCGGTAAACTTGATAATTATAGCATTATTATTGATAAAAGATGAGGTGATTACAAATGAGGATCACCAAGGCTTTAAATACAGCCTATGGTGTCCCTTGGCGACAGCCATGATCGTTGATCACGCCCTTCCACATTAATAAACCTAAGATAATTCAGTATTTAACTAATAATTAATAAAATATACATAACATTGCCCCTCTCTTAAAGATGCTTTTGTCCTCAAAGCATACGTAATGATGACAATGTTGACGAATGCCTCGGGTTTCCTTGAGTCAAGGGCTTTGCTTCCCACATTTTAAAAGATCGTGGAGCATCTTCTCTAGTTCAATCTTTGGTGATGTGGATACGACAAGATTTGATATTGACAAGAGTCGGGTCCTTTCTTGACTTCTATTGGATGTCTGGGTGTTCCTTATTAGGAGGTATATTTTTATTGTAAGGTGTCTTGGAAGACTTTTTTTCGTGTTTCCAAACTATTCCTTGTTCTTCTAGTGATTCTTCGTGATTCCTTTTTAGATTTAGAGGTAAGTTACCAACAATTATCGTTTGATGCAACTTCTCCTCATCATCAAACGCTTCCTTCTTAACAACCATATCTCATTTCATCATTGAAGGCCTCACTACCTTCTCGCACCGTACGTTGGCTTCGGATGTGTTTGTCTCTTCACATTTTTCTTTCAATTTCGGGGACGCAACATTTTGTCGTTTATAAACATCCGTATTTTCATGGTTTATTTCATTTTCAACGACTATGTCCGTTGTTTTGGTATCCGTGATATGTACTACGTTGAATTCTTTATGTGGCTCTTTCACATAAAGAATTGTTTCTTTTTCTCGCCATTGGATTTCCATTTATATAAAAGTTCACACAACTTCATTGGCCGCATCACCGGCTTTATTAGCGGATTGAATTGCATTTGCTTTTCTTGGCTTCTCATCTTTATAACTTTCATGGTTGATTTCGCAGTCTCTACTTCTAGGTATTTCAACACCATAGTTTTCATGTGAGTTGATTTCCAATTCAACCTCATTTAATTTCTTTTTCAAACATGTTATATTCATGATTCTCGTATCCGAATTAGTCGTATTGTTCAATTGATTATGTTCAACATTCGTGAATATTGGTTCTTGTGTCTGGATTTATCTTATCTATCTTATCATTTAACTTATCGAACGTCTGCTATCTTTTTTATTGCTTCGCTATGGTTTTCCGTGGCCTCGTGATGATTTAGCCACATTTGTCTTTCTATTCGATTTGTCGTATCATGAACCTTTTTGATATTGTTAGAGTTTCCTCGCAAATCGTACCTTCGAGACCGACTAATCTTTTTTCCAAAGTCATCCTAATTATTATTAATCTATTTCTCGAGATGCAACAATTTTTTCTCGAATCCGACCATCGACATTGATGATGACATACTTTTCATAATTAGGACTTATCCCCTTTTTCCTTAAAAGCTTTGTCCTCAAAGCCGTATTTTTTTGACAATTTTCTTCACTTAAGATTTATCTTCTTTGGCATATGTTATTCACCACTAGTACCTTCTCTTGTGATGTTGTCTTTGAAAATAGATTTATTTATTTATTTTTTAAATAATAATAATAATAATAATAATTATTATTATTATTTTATTATTTGTATTATATATATATATATATATATATATATATATATATATATATATGGGGAAAAATTTGTTAACTTTAGCAAGTCACGTTGTTTTGAAAAGGGGGAATGGGTTTTAATACCATGGGTTTTCAAAACCACGAGCAATTACTCTTCCTTATTTATTTTTCCTTTTTAATTTTAATTTGTCTTGGTATGTACGTATATGTACTTCTTTATATATATCTTTTTCTTTTTTTATTATTATTATTTGGAACTATTTTCTTTTAAATTTTTTTTTTCCTTTTAATTTATTTCCCTTTATGTTAACTTTCCTTTCCTTTTATTATATATATATATATATATTTCTTCATTTTTTTTTAAAAAAAACAAAATGTTGGTCGCCCACAAGCACTTGGTTTTAAAAATCTCAATTCTCGAATTTTCTTATAATTCCTTAATTCTTGGTGATCACATAGATCCCGAAGAGTGACCGCTCCGATACCAATGGAGGTAAAAACTTTGGTAAACTTGATAATTATATATTATTATTGATAAAAGATGAGATGATTACAAATGAGGATCACCAAGGCTTTAAATACAAACCTTTATGTGTCCTTGGCGAAGAGTCATGATCGTTGATCACGCCCTTCCACATTAATAAACCTAAGATAACTATATTTAACTAATAATTAATAAAATATACATAACATTCTTTGTCCTTTGAAACAGTTGAGGAATTTCACTTTGGCAAACTCCTCGGGATGACATACATGAGTTCTTTAAAATCTCTTCCCCGCTATCATTATGGGAGTCCAAACTTACCCTTCGACCTTCTCTCGATCACCTTAGCAAACCCTAGGTTTCGGAATGCTTGAGAACAATTTATCAAAGGTTGTCTTCTAAGTTCTCTATAGCCCTTTCAAGTTCATTCTTTTCTGGCCCGCCCCCCACCTCACATTTTTCCCTATTTCATTTATAATTTCTAAAACTTCTTCCATGTTTGGTTTCTTTGGTGGGCCTCCTTCATATGTGATTTGTCACATTGGATCTCTCGCTGGCATACTATCGACCTATCTGTGCTTAGAAACCTCGATTTCTCCTCAAGACCTAGTGCTTCCCCGTCTTCCTTTAGGAAAACATGATTAAACAAGGGCCGAGCAATTTGATTTCCATGTAATGTGGCAATCGGACAAGTTGCACACCAAACATTATTTTTGTAGAAACAAAACTAGAAAACATGAGGGTTGTGATTTATCATTTGTTAGGCATCCCTATATTTTCTCTTTGGTTTAGATTTGAGCATTTAGAACCAACATCTTTTCTTCCTAATCTAACCTACTGACAAGTCAAGATTACATGGTTTTGACAAGTCTTCTATCACTAACCTATTAGCAAAAATTCAAAACATGTTCAACCATGATTAGGCTAGATGACTGAAAAATACTCTTTTCTTCAACAAGTAGTGGCATTTAGGCTTGCACACTTTCAAAATTACTCTTTTTAGGGTATGGGGTTGTACCTATTCTTTTTCCTGCCCTCTTTTTTTTCCTTTCTTTGTTTTTGTGTTTTTGTTTTTCTGATTTTTCATCAATCAATGTTATGTACAATGAATGAAAGTTTCAAACTAGGAATTTTGAAAAAAATAGTGTTTGACCATCCTGCCATTGACAGGACCTCCAAATAACTTAGTTCCATCTAGCTCTTGAAAAAATAATGCATTATTACCTCTAACTGAATGAATGATGTAAGGACCCTTCCATAAATTTTCAAATTTTCAAATTTTCAAATTTTTGTTTCAAGATCTAGCTTTTGTTTTGGATAAAGTAGGAGGAGCATTTAGATAAAAAAGCACATTTAGAATATCATCATACCAAGATGAATTTAGAAATACTTATTCAATGTGTGTAGTTGTGAACTCTTCCTGTTCCTCTAATGCATCAACCATATTCATGTCTAGTGCTTGAAAATTTGATTCAGCCATGAGTTTTTCGAGTCCTTGTCCTTTAATTAGCTTAGTGGGTCTGATTTCTAAATCATATTCTAAGATAATAGAAATCCATTTACCCCTTTACCATCAGGGTCTTGATTCAGAATGTCTTTAACAACTGTATGTGGAATAAAAGAAATAACATGGGAGTGAAAAATGTAAACTCCGAATTCCTTCAATTCTTTGATCAAGGCAAAGGCTTGTTTCTCCATGATGTTATATTTTAGAGGAGCATCCCTCAATGCTTTGCTAAAGAAGGCTATGGGCTGTTCTTTCCCCATCATGTTCTTTTGAAGCAATACAGAAGCAACAATGTGTTCGTATGCAAAGGAGAAAATGAAGAAATCCTTGGTAAAGTCGTTGCTGATTAGAATTAGATTTTGGGTAAGGGCTTGTTTTACCAGTTCGAAGGATTGTTTGGCTTCAGTGGTCCACTTGACTCCTACTTCTATTTTCAGCATGTTTGTGATATTTCTTATGAGTTCAGTGAGGTTAGGAATGAACCTTCTCAGGAAGTTTATATTTCCAATGAAAGATTGCAGTTCTTTAATATTTCTAGGATGACTGATTTGTAGTATACCTTCAATCCTTTTGGGGTCTATCTTTATCCCTTCTTTGGAAATGATGTGGCCTAAGAGTTTTCCTTCTTGAAGACCGAACAATTTTTTCTTAGGATTCAGAGATAGGCCATACTTCCTACACTTCTCAAATACTTTTCATAAATGAACTAGGTGTTATTCATCAGTTTTAGAATAGACAATGATGTAATCAAGGTATATCACTATGAAGTACCATATGTCTTTAGAGAAATATATGTCCATGGCTCTTTGAAAAGTAGCCCCCGCATTCATCAACCCAAATGGCATTTTTACATACATGAATGTGCCCCAAGTTGTTGTGAATGCAATTTTGTGCTGATCACTTGGCAATAATAATACCTGATTGTACCTCGAAATGCCATCAAGCAATGATATTCTATTATAACCTACCACCCTTTGCAGTATATGATCCATTTTTGGTAAAGGGTAGTTGTCCTTTAGGGAGGCTTTGTTCAAGTTTCTAAAGTCCATGCATAGCCTGATCTCCCCTGTTTTCTTTCTTACTGACACAAGGTTAGAAACCCATTCTGAGTACCTAAGTGGGATACAATACCAACATCATACATCTTCTTTATTTCCTTTTCAACTAGAGGTACTAGGACAAGGTTTATTCTTCTCAATTTTTGCTTGAATGGTTTCTAATTTTCCTTGAGAGGAATTTTATGTTGAATAATGCTTGTGTCATAGGACTTCAAGTCCTCATACCCAGGAATAAATATCTTTAAACTCTTTGACAAGATCTATATATTTCTGTTTTATGTGAGGAAGGAGACTTTTGGACAGCTTGATCATTTTAGGTTCTTTTATGCTGCCAATGTTGCATTCTTCTACATTAGTCTCGATGGATTCCATATTTGGCTTTCTAGCCACATCGTTAAAATCAAACAACTCTTCTAATGGTGCAAGGCCCCTTGGTAATGTATCATCTTTACATTGTAAAACCTCAAGGTCCTTTTGATCTAGATTTTGGTATTGCAAATTCATTCTTAGATTGCAGAAAGTCATCAATTTGTTTATCACCCTCAAACACTTGCCAATAGTATATATTGTTAGGTACTGTAGGCCGGTTTTTGACTTTGACAGCGTATTGTTCATTTGCATGGGGTATTTGGCAATTGCTGGTAGCAAAGGCAAGTTCATTGGAAAGGTTGTTTTGAGCTCTAGCGATGAAAGTTAGTTCATATTTCTCAAAGGTTTTCAAGAGGTCTAGGGAAGCATTCCTATACTCTCTTAGTCTAGGATTCTTGGTGGAATATTCCCCTTTGATTTTCCTAATGATCAACTCTGAATCCCCTTGGACTGATTTCTTCTTAGCTCCTATGTTTTTAAGCAAATGTAAACCAAGGAGGAGAGCCTCATACTTTGCAATGTTGTTAGTGCATTGAAAATCTAGTTTGTAGGAATGGCCTTCATTTGTGTTTTGTATCCAGACACCAGCTCCTGAACCAAATTTGCCACAAGAACCATCAAAGCTCATGTTTCAAAGTGTTTCCAGTTCATATTTGCCACTATGTTGTTGTTCAAGGCTGCTAGAGTTTTGGCTATCATTTTCTTCATTTGGGGATAGATTTGAATGTTCTAGTAGGCCGGGCTCCTTCTCATTTTCATTTACTTGTTCACTGATGTCATCTTTATTATACAAGATAAATGAGTCAAGGTCTGAATGAATGGAATAAACAAGGGTGTTGTTTGGCCTATCTAGGCTGCTTACCATATATTTCATGTGAGATTCCCGGGACAATCTCCTTGTTTGGTTAAAGACCGAGATGGTAGCATATGACATGTCCATTTGGAGGCTCCCTTGAAGTTTGGCTCCCCATGATCTAGATAAAAGCATGTCATACTTCGGGGGAATGTCAACAACTACTATGTCCATGACTAGGCCCTTAGTAGGGATTTGTGCCAGATTGACACACATATCCTTGATTAGACCCAACCATTTGACTCTACTCGAATCGAAAGAGTACAAGTCTTTGTACGGTTTGGTTATTTCTAGGCCTAATCTCTCCATCACTACTTTTGGCATGAGGTTGTGAGAGGCGCCAAAATCTAGCATGGCATTGTGTAAGATTTTTTCATGAATGTTTAAGCTAACATAGAAGGGGACAACTCCTTCTTGATATTTTCCCTCTACCTCAGGTCCAAACAACAGCTCAGGCTTATCATCGGTTAAGTTTAGAGTGTCGGTGTCATTTCCTATGTTCAAAAATTACAAAATTTGGGACCTATATATCTTGGGTTACCAGTTCAGTGAGAGGTACGGTTATTTTGATTTTGGAAATCTCTCCCTCAAAACTGAAAGGTATTAGTGTTTTTGACATATTTACATATGTTTTGTCACACATAGTCTTTTCAACAATTTTGTGCTGAGTTTTATTAGGACTATCATTTAGAGAAGATTTTCCATGGCCACTAGTGAAGGTACTAGGACAACTTAGGTCACCATTTTATTGGCTAGTTTTCTCTTTGTTTTGATCGGGTTTCTTAGGCATTATGGTAGTGTTTTCTATTTTTTTCTTAGGAGTGTTTTCAGGGGTCTTCCTAATAGCAGTGTCTAATTTTTTTTTCTTGGAGACATATTATTTCTTTTTTCTCCTAAGGTCATATTGCCTATGGACCTCCATTATGGCATTCTCAAATCCTAATTTGTAGTCTTTAGAATCCTCATATTTTTTTTTCACTTTGATTTGAGGAGAATAAACCTTGTTCTTCTTCAGTGAGAAAAACATCACCCTCATTATCAGAGCCTATCAAGTTTACATGGTTTTCTTCCAGCTATTTAGTCTCTCTTTTCACTTCATCTTCATAACTATCTTGGAAAGGAGGCCTGATTTGTTGGTCATTGTCTCTCTGTATGTTTTGGGGAGGGTCTCTTCTAAAATTTTGATTTCTATTTCTATTTTGGAGATTTGCTTGGTTTTCCCTAGGAGGTGCTCTTTCGTTCAAGTTGATCCTCTCCATCATCCTTTCCATTACCCTCACTAAATTGTTAATTTTAGCATCAGATGAGGAGGTTGAGGCCATAGTTTCATCTTTGTATGTGACTTTATTTTTTGACCTCATCCTAGCCCTCTTTTCAATCAAGTTGGCCTCTGCACTCACATATCCCCTTTGCATGTCTTCTAAAGTTAGGGGATCTCTCTCTCCCAATTGGTAGGTCATGTCCGGATCAAAGCCTTCTGTAAATTTCATTAGTGCTAGGCCTTGTGGGGGTTTCATGTGAGGTGGGAGGGCATTGTACACTCTATTGAACCTAGTGCAATAGTATTGGACGATTTCCCCGACATTTCTCTTGAGGTTGTTATATTCTGAGAGGATTTGGAGAGGGTTTTTATTAATTTCCCACTTGTTCGTGAATGTATGGTAAAGGGAAGGGAGATCATGTATGCTATTAGGATTTAAGATTTTGAACCATTTCTTGGCTTCTCCTCCTAAGCTTTGGTTGAACATCCTCATTTGTATGGTCTCCTCTTCTATCTCCTGATAGTCAAAGGCATCATTCATCCTATCTACATGTTGTTGGGCAGTGGTAGATTCAGCTCAGGAAAAGTGAGGTATTTTGGATTGGTAGTCTTGAGGCATGGGCACTAAAGGTTGGGGTAAAAGTAATGGGGCAAACCATGTTTCCATGATTGGAAATAAGGCAACCCAAGGAGGGTTTGTGAGAGGGGGGTTTGTGAGAGGAGGTGGAGTGGTTTGCACAGTGGATGTGTGAATGGGGGTGGTAGATGTACTAGGACCAAAAAACTGATTTTGAGCAGACTTGGAATGAAAAGAGCCAAAGTGATGGAGAAGCTGAAAATTAGGAGGAGTGGAAGGAGAGGCTTCTCTGCTAGGACTCTGCTGCAAATCTATGGGCTCAAGGTCAGTCTAGTCAATCCCACTTTGTGACTTAGCTCGGAAAATGTTTCTTGTATGGTGTAAGTCAAACTGGGGATCTTGCAAGGCTGTAAGATGTTCAGGGATAGAACTTTCTCTATGAATGGTTCTAATAGTAGTTGAATATTTAGTTCTATAATTTTGCCACAAAATATTTTCTGGGTCATCAACTATGGCAGGAGGGTTTGGGTCTGGGTGAGATCTGGTGCCGATCCTTTGTGAAGCCAGATTTTAAACTCAATAATGTAGAGAGGCTGAAAGTTTATGATTGTTTTCGGAAGGAATACCTCTCTTAATGTTTGGTAAACTCACACAGTGTGTGAATAGGACTCTAAAATTCTTAGGGATGATTTGACACAATCCTAGGGTCTATTAGAACTAGTGAAGTAGTAGGCCTACTGGAGGCTATTGGAGTCACCAGGTTGATGTTTTTTTTTGTTTGAGGATATGTACTTATGGTCCACCACCAATAACTAACAAAAAACCAATCTAGAGAATGGTTTGGGGTTTTATGAGTTCCTTTATATAGCCCTAATTTTTTAAAGAGTGTCCTCCAGTTGAGTCATCATTTTTCTAGGATGGTGAAACAATTAGATTCTACCTTTGGCTAACTCTCGAGTTTTCTGAGTTTCATAGGGATTTGAGAATTCCTGAGGGATACTTACGATGTTATTTATTCAACATCCCACCATGATCACCATTATGTTAGGCGATGAGGTGGCTGTAAATGTGTAGATATTGCTTGACAAGGGCTTTTGAAATTTCTAAGGATATATAGGCTTGTTACTTACTCAGAAAGTCCCACCTTGATCGCCATTATGTTAGGTCCCCATAATTTTTTATATTGGTGAGAAAAAATGAATAAGGGTAACATCAAACCAGTCTTTGGAGTCCTAGTAACTAGCCTTCCTGGACTCAAAGAGGGCTCTCTCTATTTTGTGCAAAGGATGTGAACTTGTTTTCTTTTAGGGTTTGATTTTAGGCTAGTTGTTAAGTTTAGGGTTTTTTTGTTTGTTTGTGTTGGGTAAATGATCAAGTAGAATAGATGGAGTTAGAAATATTCAATTCATTGGGCTATGGAGTCTACAAAATGTCATGGATATCTCAACAATGAAGCAGGGTGCATCACAGGGAAAATCTAATATGGTCAAATGGATCTTCAAGGTAGGTGTGAGATGAAATGAACATAAAGTTTGTGAACATAGTAGGGAAAAGGGAAGTTAAGGATCCTTTGTAAAATTCCTTTAAAACAACAAGGTTCTTTAACACTACTTAGCACAAAGAATTACTCATAAGACAGGGAAAACCAATAAATCTTTGATTAAACTCAAGCAAATAAGCATTTAGGACAGACAATCAAGTGAACTATAGAAGGAAAGAAACTTCTTTAACTTCTAGTGATTTAACCTTCAAGGTTAGAAAAAATTTAAGATAGACATATAACATAGATCAAAGAAGAGGGAAACCCTAAAAATCATTCATCGAGCTATAAAGACCTTCAAGGCAACCTTTCAAGAATGGACAAAGGGCAGGATCAAAACACAACCTCTTTGGCTAAATCTAATCAGTGCTGCTTCAAAGAAAGATCTCAAGAAAAATATTTAAGTAACATCAAATAAGCAGGGCTAACCATAAGAAATCTTTGACATCTACCGTATTAAACCATTCATGAGATAAACAAGCATAAGTGGGTCTACAAAGCAACTAAGAATTCTCTAAACTAACCTAGCAAAGGAAAACATAGAGGCAGTGAAGAAAAAACATAGCTAAGGTGCCTTTGAAAAACATTTCTTAGTGTAAAACCTTTGTCCTACTAAAATATAGAAGGATATAACAAAATGATACATAAGAAAAACAAGAACTGAATAGAAGAACATCACCATAAAAGACGCACGTGGATCCTGTAAGAAATCCTTCTCCATCATCAATCAAAACAAGCCATCTAGAAATTCCATAACACCAATTTCTCTTCAATCTCCAAAAAACCTATGTATTGCTCACAAAAGCTATCAAATGCCCACCACATACAATAAAACCTCCATTCTCTATTTAAGCAGCAAATGAGGAGGTGGAAACCCTAAGACGCTTGTTGAAACCATAAATATACCATAAATGTCATTTATGTCCAAAGAGGCCATGCAAGGCCCATGGAACATAATATCTAAGCTAATAAATGAAAGATAACATGAACATAAATCCTCAACCAATTCTGGAGTGATTTTCCCAAAAAATCTCGAAAATATCTTTCAGTGTGTTCTGTTGACTTTCTTGCAAGGTGGCAACTTCAGAGGTCTGAAGCCGTAGTGCATGCACACGAAAATGAGGTCCACTTGTAGCCAATTTGTGATGGACTTGCCGATGTCAGAATTGGCTTCGTGATGGCTCGTTGGAAAGCCTCTTGAGTCTCCTTTCCAAAAATTCCCTTTTTCTTCTAATTGGGCTTCATTAATCTATTCAAAAAGTAAATATACCAAGGATTCTCAAGTCGGGACACCAACCCTGAAAACATGGTAGAAAGGTGAAAATTGGCATGCTTTTGAGCCTTTTGAGGGACCAAAAATGCTCCAAATGCTCTTAAATTTGGTGATAGTGATGTACTTGAGCTGAGCATTCCAAAAATGTAAATTTTTCCTCCTAAGTATTCTTGTAGAAAAATCGTAGCGCCAAGGGTGTTGCGCTTTCGACCCTTAATATCAATCAAGAAACCAAAAATGCCAAAAACTTGCCAAAATTTGTATTTGTCTTCCTCATGGGTTTTGGGAGGTCTGTAAAGAAGCTTCAACAAGTGTTCCAAGGTTTTCTTGGTCTTTACCTCCTTTAGTGCTTGTATTTTGGCAAGGGCTCCTTTGAGCTTCACCCTTGAAATTTTTTTCTTCAAGGCATAATGCTTCGCCATCTTTTTCTGTAGGCCAAGGTCCCTTTGTGTCTTCTTCAACTGCTTTTTTTTGTTCTTATAATACTCAATGTTATACATTTACATGCCAAGCTTTATTTTTAGGTCTTTGATCTCAGAATCCTTGCTTTGGAACAAGGTGCTTGTAACCCTTTCCTCATCTTCATTTTCACTATCAAGGTCAATAAATTCAAGTTTTTGTTTAGTTCCATGCTTACCTTTCTTATCTCCAACAATAACCTTTTCTTTGCCTTTGTCTAGCTTCTTTTTTGATGTGGAAGTCATGGCCCCATGCCTTTTAGAGGCAGCAAACACATGCCTTTCTCCTCTTTGGTAAGTCAAAGAGAGAGGTTTGATTGTTACCATTTTAGTGTCTTCATTATTTTTGCCATCTTAACTATCATTATCAGTGATATTCATGTTGTCCTTATTGCTTTCGTGGTTGTTTTCATGACTGTCATGCTCTCTGTTGTCTTCTTCTTCACTGTTGCTATTGGCCTCTTCATTTTCTTCACTTTTATCATCATTATCATGGCTATTATTTTCATCATTTGTCTCATCTTCATTGTCATCTACCTCTATGTTTTCTATTTCATTGCTAACCTCTTCCTCTTCACTCCCTTTTTATTCAATGTTTGTTTCATTATTATTTCTCTCTTCTTCATTACTATTTGATTGCTCATCATGGGCACTTCCTTCTTCGGCCAATGCACTGGGAGAGGGTGAGGAAGGGAGGTTTTCTTGAGGTGACGATAGATGTGTGGACGATGAGGCATGATTAGTAGGAGCTGATGGAGGAGTAGAGAGAGGGGGATGAGATGATGAGGGAAAATTTTACTAATGATGGCGTTGTGGGTTTGTGAACACTTCATGAGTAATGAAAACCTCCCATGATATGCCTTTTTGCTCCAACTAATGTAGCACAATCATTTTGATTAAGGAGTGATGAAACAAACTTTGCATTTGTTGGGAATAGTTCCTCTTCTGGAAAACATAAGACATATTGTCAATAATCCTATAGAGGTAGTAGGGAAAATGAAGCATTTTAACCATAGTAAAGTGCATGATTAATCTGATATGATAGGAGTAATGTCTAGAGTACCTTCCCTCACATGTAAAATATTTCATGATGAACCTCATCAAGGGTGCATAGCTCTCCAACAAATGTTAAAAAGGGAAGATAGATTTGCAGCCTTCTTTGTACCTAGGTTTAAGGAATGGCTCATAGTAGCTGATGTCCAAATTGGCTCTTTTGAACCATTTTTCACCAAAATTGGGTATTCCTGTAGCATGTTCAATGGAATCTCAAGAGAGTTCAAAGGTCATCCTTGCAAATTTTGATTTTTTGTTATGTAGGTTAAGGATGAATAACCTTGTGAGCTCTAGATGACTTTGTACCTTTTGCACTCTTTCACAAAAGTGAAAACATCCCACATTTTGGAAACATGTGACAATCATAGGAGAGACATTAAGCTCCATTTTTTCTTTGGGTTCAAACCTATTAACATTCCCACCTCTGTGTTTCCACCTCCTAAGAATTTGGCCTTCTTCACTATTGACATTCCCTCATTCTCCTGATATTTTGATTACTATTGTTTTTAAACAAACCTACCTCTGCTTATGAAACTTGATATGATAAGTGAATTGGAATGATGATGAAAGGTAGCCTTTGCAGGTGAGTGAAAGGAAGGTGTAGGTGTATGATTGAGATTTTAAAGCTTTGATGAATGGTTAATCTTCAAATAACTGCAACCATACCACTTCATACCATACATGACTGATATAATCTTGTTTGTAGATGATGGAGATTGAAATAAGGTTTTTTAGCATGAAGATTAAGGTTTTTCACTCCTTAGGGTTTGGTCAATTCCTTTTGACATTAAACTATAAATCTCCACTGGAGGAAAAGGCAAGACATCCACCTACCAATTTTCAATGCCCTTGAAAGTCCTTTGATGTCCTCTTGAAGGAGCTTTTGATGTTTTTTGGGTGCTTGTAGTTGAAGGATGAACTTCATGTGAAAGCATAGCGCCTACACGCAGAGAGGATTCCTCCTTGCCCAATGCATTTTTCCTGAACATAGATTCAGGTTGTTCTTGCCCAATGTGTAGTGAATGCACGTGTTTTTGAGTGTTGAGCTTCCTTGGGCGCAGCGCCTGAACAAAATTTGGGCCTGTTGGGCTCTCCTGGATGCAACACCTTAAGGAAGTTTGGGCCTGTCAGGCTTTCTTGGGTGAACGCGTAGCATTTGCATGAACGCACAACGCGTGTCTCCAAACACACAATGTAGTGCAATTTTTCACTATAAAATCCTCTAAATGCGTAGTGCCAGACACTGAACACATAGCACCTACATGAATGTGAAGCGTTGGGTAGATTTGCCCAAAATTTGACTGAAATGCCCAAATTTCTCTCTTAGATGCTCTGGTTGTCTTTTCAAGTGCACAATGAGTTGGGTTAAGGATAAAATGGTCATTTATAGCCTATTAAAATAAATTGAACTTAGAAATCCCACTTTTCTAATTTTTTTTTATCCTTTTCATTTAACTGATATTCCCTTGCCTTATGCTGCAGGTGGCTAAAAAAACATTTAAATGGCCCTTTCCTTTTTGATGGCATCTTGCTGGAAACATGAAATGGTATTTTTTATCCTAAGGGTCTATTTTAGTCATCTTGACAAATAAGAAACCCAAAACTGCCCTTTCTGCCATCTTGAAACCTAACACATCTCTTTAGCTCATTCAGTAATGGCAAGCTTCTTAAACATTTTTGAGGGATTTCTTCCTTATGGCAACACTGTCAAAACCTTTTTTGCTTTCATTGTGAAGTTGTAATCAAGTTTTTACCCCTTTTGACATTTCTAAGTGTGGGTGACTTGAAACATGTTTTCTCCCCTTCTCACTTATATTCTTTACTTCTTTTTCCTTTGAAACAGTGAGGAATCTCACTTTTCCAAACTTTGGGAGGAAATACAAAGTAGCCCCTTAAAATATTCTTTCTGCTGTCATGATGGAAGCTTAAAAACTTCATTTTACCTCTTTTAACCATTTTTTTCATGGTAAACTCCTTGCGATGAATTTGGAATCTTTGAAAATAGTGATATCTTCAGGAATCCTTTACTGTCATTATGGAGTGCAAACTTACCCTTTTTTCTTCTTTGATAACCTTACCAAAACCCTAGGTTTCTCAGATGCTTGAGAACAATTATTAGTGTTGTCTTCTAAGTTCTCTAAAGCCCTTTCAAGTTCATTCATTTTTCCAGTTCACCACACATTTTTCCTTTTTTCATTTATAATTTATAAGAAAATTCTTCCATTTTTGGTTCGCTTGGTGTGCCTTCTCCATGATTCTGCTGCATTGGACCTTTGCTTAACACACTGCTAGCCCAATCAGTCTTACAAGCCTTGTTTCTCCTTGGACATAAACTTATCCCTATCTTCCTTTAGGAACACATCAGTTACTTTATCAATTTCCTATGTTGATCTACCTCTTTGCATTCCTGCAGAAATGCCAAGCACATTTACCTTGTACAAAACTTGAAATTGACAAAGTAGCCCCCTTTGGAGATTTTCTTCTCTTTCTTGGGAAATCATGTGCTTCTCTTCTTTTACATTTGAAATATCCTCTAGCATAGGAAAGGAAAAGCTCAAAAACACCAAGGATAACCCTACAACCTATGAAACCCTAATGACCTAGTGCGATGCTCCTTTGACTAAACGCTTGGCTTCGAGTCTTAAAGTGTAAAAAATATAATTTTTGACAAATTGATGTATTGAAGATCCAAAATAAAATGTACTTGATTTATCTAATGAGCCTATAGAGATAGTTTTGAGACCATCAATGCTTGAGGCACTTGGTGAACATGAGAAAGAGCAAGTTGTTCGGAAATCCTAGATGGAAAGTAGAGGGGTGAGACAAAGGCAAAACAAAGTGCTGAGGTTATGGGTGGGGAAATAGGATATAGATGAGTGGCATAAGACAACGAGGCATCTTCTAGGAATGGTAGGTTAACCATGAAATGGAAAAATAGTAGAAATAGTGAAAATTTTGGTATAAGGATAATGAAGGCAGTGAGATTTCTAAAACTCACAATATTCAGGAATCTTGTTTTTAGAAATCTAGGATAGATATTTAGTTATCTAAAAATATCAAAAATTACTGATGACTAACAAGTAAGAGTCGGGAAATCTAAAATAAAGTGATTTTCATCTTCCACTTGCTTAGAATCACAAATATGAAAAATTCCATTATTCCAGGGAGTCTTTGGATTAGAGCACCACCCATTGTCACTTCAAAGCTCATGAGAATTAGTTTGTATCGCATCGATTTTAATTTTTTTTTATTGTTTGTGAACACAAAGACATAATTTTGGTTATCAAGGGTGGGGTTTATCACCTCCTAATAGTATCTTAGATTCCTTTTTACCCTCCAGCTCCTTATCCTCCCACAACTTGTCTTTAAACTTGGAGGTAATAGTTTCTTTGATGCTATATTTTCTACCCATATTGGTATTCTCCTTAATTCCCCAATGGACGAGCCAAGAAAAGGCATCCTTACGCCATCTGCGGTAGAGGCAATGGTGGGGGTTTTGACTAAATTTAGAAGCAATTTTTGGGAGCCCTTTGGATTCCATGTTGTAAAGCTTCTAATACATCACATATATAAGCATAGTCATACTTTCAATCGAAGACACACCAGCTTCGATAAAGAGGATAGGATAATGAGTATTTTCCTTGATCTTTAGGTTGTAGGTTATGAATTTATTTTGAACCATCTCGGTCTTCCTCCATGACTCTCTGGATATAATGCAACCCCAAACTTCACATCTATATAAGACAACAATGGTGATGAGTGTCTCAAAGAGGGACCTCTTTTTACTCCAAATGCAAATATCGACCAACATACAATTGTTTTAAAGCTCATAATAACCTTTATAGCCTCGAATAATCCATTTTTCTATGTTATAATTCCAATTGAGTTGACCAGGAAAGTCAATTACCAAATATTTATAAGGGGAAACCTACTCTAAGCATTGGTTATTATAGATGAAACTACCATGGGTGATATTTTTGGATTTAATGATCATGAATTTAGTCTTGTCAGTGTTAACTGTCATTCCCATATAGGAGAAGTAGACATGAAGATTCTGAAGCTTCTTTTCTAGGCTATCATGGTTTTTTGTAAGAAGAATAATATTATAAACATAAAGAAGAAGAGTAATGATTACACCAACAAGCTCAGGTTCCTTGCATTCCATAGTTTCCACACATTCCTCTGGCTTATTAATGTACATGCCAACAAGCGTAGGGGATAGGGGACACCCTTGCTTAACTCTGATATTGCATTTAATGTCTTTTGACAATCCTTCATTATTCTTCAGCTTGGAAGTGAAAGTCTCGTAGAGGCGGATCATAGTAAACCTCAGTTCAGGAGGAACCATCATCTCTTGAAGTTTGTCCCAAACCTTATCTTGAGGAAAAATGTCGAAAGCTTTTCTAAAGTCTAAAAAATAGAAATAGAGATCGAATTTACTATTTTTAAACTCCTATGTAATGATTTTGAGAGTGAAAATATGGTCGATAGTCGAGTGATGTCTCCTAAAACCAGATTGGCCTTTAGCTCTTCTGCCCTAGATTTCAAGCCAAAGGCTAAGATTATTTTCCAAAATGAGCCCATAAATATTGGTTAGTATGTGGCTAATCATAATTGTCATGTACTTAGGAGAAACACTTTTGTCCCAATTTTTAAATATTGGCACAATAAGACTTTGCGTCCGAAGTGTAGGGAAGACATCCTTTACAACTAAATTGATAAGATTGTGGAGGTTAGGAATGAGGATATATATTCACATTTTAAGGATCTCATCTTGCTATCCTTTAATACATTTAGATTTCCCATTAACGAGTTTATTAATTCTAGAGTCAACATATTCCAGAGAGAACACATCATCCTTAATAGGAGTGTTTATGGTGGTTCCCGTAGTGTCCAGAGAGTCATACAACTTCTTAAGATAGGTGTCCTACTTTTCGAAGGGGATATAATGTTTATATTTGGTTTTACTAGCAAGCACATTTCGCTGAAATGTTTTAGGTGCCACTTTAGAAAGGTGGAGAAGATTAACTTGTATTTTATTACTATATGACCTCTTATTTCTCTTGAGAAGATCTTTTTATGTATTGATATTTCAAATCTTAATGTTTTCATTAGGAGCATCTATGATCGCTTCCTGGAAATTTTACATTCTTTATCATATAATGGATTGGAAGTTATATTATTCTACTTAAACTTAGTCTCATTAGAGAAATTGATAATGGCATTGGAAAGGGTAGTAGTAAAATGGTAGTAAATTTGATCAACATTGCTATTATAAGTCATTGAGCCTAAATCCCTTTCTAAATACCTTAAGAAGAGGTCAGTGGTCTCCTGCATGTGGGGGGTTATGCATATCAAGATTAAGGGATAAAGATATAGGTATGTTGTTAGAGTCAGGCTCTAATCAGTTATGAAGCTCAAATTTTGTCATACAATTGAGGACAAGGGTGTTGGAAATCACATAGTCCATGACACTGCTACCTAGCCCATAGAAAGAGGTCATTTGACTGGACATGGGCCATGTGTTAATACCATTATAGATAATTAGGTCATAGGAACTAAAAAACTTGAGGAACCTAGTGCCGAATAATATCTCCATTATGTCTATAGATTTTCTATTGAATCTATTAGCTAAGTTACTATCTTCATCAAGCCTCATGGGGTCGAGGTTATATTTTTTACTTAACGTAATAGCTTGGTTATTATCAGTCCTAGCATTAAAGTCTCTGATAAAAAGGACATTACCTTCATTCCTTAGGTTGAAGATGTATTTTTCTAAGGTATTGAAAGGGCAATTTTTATCTAATTTTTTGTCTTGTAGGATGTAGAGATGATATTAGAGAAATAGTAGACTGCAAGAAAGATCCTATTGGTGGTAGAGTCAGATATTTCAATCCAAATGTATTAATTCAAGGGATTTATTTTATGAAGTCAAAAGTGAGAGGAAACAATGTTCCTTATATAGAAGGCTATGCCACCAAAACCCCTCTGAGATTATTTCTTATTCCAAACTGACCAAAGAGTGAAACTGTCGAATAGGGGACCCTAGATTCATCATGATCCTAAGCTTAAATTAAAATAATAAGGTCAATATCAATCAGGATCCAACTTAAAATAGGACCCTTACACCATAGAAAACTATGACAATTCTAGGAGACAATCTGGAGTGTTGGAAGTCCCTATTTATCACTCATGCTTGAGAATTTATCTCTAATAATAGATTTGTTATTCCTAATGATGCCCCACTTCCTTTCCTGTCTTACATCCTTGACCTTTTGGACATCTTTCCTAAGTTCATCTTGTTCTTCTAGAATGAGATCTTAATTCATAAAGATTCTTGTTCATTTTAGGCTCGGGGATTTCCTAAGTATATCCAATTTATGTTCATTATAATTGACCTTCACACGGATTAGTTTTTGTTGATGCTCGATATATCTCCTACCCTCATTATAACCATTAAAAATATTAAGGGTCTTTAAATTGATTTCTCTATTTAATCTGGTGCCATAATTTGATTCTCCATCTTGTCCTAATGATGAACCATAACAGATGCTTCGAAACACGTCAACAAAACTTCTCTTATGTCATTATTGTCAAAAAAAATTCTCAATTGTCAAATATGGATCATAGAGGCCTGACTTCGAAAAATAAAACATCAAAAAATATTGATTAATAAAATAGATAAATTATATCATTTTCCCTTTTCAAATATTTTCTATTATAAGTTTCTCTATTATTTGTAATTTAATATTAAAATGGATGAATTTGACATAATCATTGTGAATAAAACCATGAATAAAGTTGCAGTAGATTAAACGAATTTAAAATAATTGACACATTAACGTTTTGCATGGTAACTGAGACCAATCTTCTATGTTTCGTTCGAGGAAATAAGATAAAAAAATTTTAACAAATCAATTGAAACACATAACAAATTGACAGCTAAAATCCTAATAAATTTTGAGCAATCTCTAGGAACTTGAAATAGAATATGGAACTTCAAAGTGGGATCCTGGAGTTGGGAGTTTCAAATCCTTTGACCTACCAGAACAATGTCATACAAATCTTGTTGCATCCATCATTTAATCTCTTCATCCCACTATTAGATCCATCTAATCTACGAAATATCAATAATGTTTAATATATTTAACGGTCATGCATGTCCTCCTAAGATCGTTCACCTAGTTAATGGACCATAAATATGCCCAAAATGCACACACTCTTTAACATATTAATATTTGGGGGTGTTCCCCTATAGTTTTGACCTCCAACTAATGCCAATTTTCAAATGGTCAGAACTTTTCATCTAGGAGGATTTTTTTTAGAGCAATATATGTAGTTGGAAAGGTCTTGAAGAGGCCTATGCAATCATCTTATTTATACCACATGTAGGAAACATAACTCCATCAAAATATCAAATAACATCAAGCTCTTTTAACTTCACTTGATGAGATTTAACTATCATACTACTTCATATAGGGTGTTGTTACTTCATTAGGTATCATGAATGATGATGTTGTTGATTCAAACAAACTTTGACATTAATAACATATTTTTTTCATTAATGACAATAGTATGTGCAACTGACTATTCCATTTCTCTTTATTCTTTTTGCTGCATTGTTAGAAATGGTAACATTTCCACTTCTACCTTCAATGAAGGATAGAGATATACTTCTATCACCTCTGAGGGGTCTTTAAAATCCACTATCAATATGTCACTAGTTCCTTGATTTTCAACATGCAAAACCAATCCACACTCTTCTTGATGTGTAATCCTCTTCCTTTTCCATATTTTAGTAAATTCTTCCTTTCTATATTATTGATAGAGGGCAAAAACTTTAGTCTACATTCATTGGCCTTATGCCAAATTTTGTAGAAAATAAAATATTCAATTTCATTTGACTGTTGACAATTTATGAGATCCTAGTGCTATACTCGTGGAGTATGGTGTGCTGGTAGAAATGCTTCAATTGGATTCTATTGGAATTCTCATCTCGTATAAATTTATAATTGTTGTTTAGTATCTATATTTTCAATTGTAATTTGATTATTTTATAATTTAATTAAATTTTTATAATTTATAACTTATAAATTTTCAAATTCTAATTCTTTAAAGGGTGCTAGCTCAATGGAAGGGCATCTTCTTTACAAGTAGGTGGTTGTTGATTTGACTCTATCATTCCCTAATATTCATGGGGAATTGTGACGATCACTAGCCATCTATATATATATATATATATATATATATATATATATATATATATATATATATACATATATATATATATATATATATATATATATGTATGTATGTATGTATGTATCAAGAGTGAGGGTCATTAAAGGTCCATCACCAAAAGTAATTTCTTTATAGATGAAATGGTGACAATCAATGAATATCACCATATATATGCATCAATAGTTAGGGTCATGAAAGTTCCGTCATCATAAATCATTGTTCTAAATTTTCTATGAAAACTTGGGCACAAAAAAAGAAAAACAAAGATATAAGGCCAATGAATGTATATGTTATAAAGATATAGAGATCAAAAGAGCCATAAGAAGAGTTGAGGGTTCGTTCATATCCAGGAAGTGCCAAGGAAAGTTGTGGTAGGGTTTTTCTACCTTACTTTAAGGGTTTTATGGATAATATCGCCAAGGTTCTAGGTATGAATGACATCTTCACGCAATTTTTAGTAGCTAGAAAATAAGACAAAAAATGAGGCCAGTGAAAGATAGTATTAATCCCGAGGAGCTTAAAGGTGTTTACAAGATTGACTGCTCATGCGAGAAGAGTTATATTGGTGAAACCGAGCGCTCTCTTCACAAGCATCTTAAATATCATGGTGTTGATATTAGACATGAATGATCTCGCACCTCGTCCCTTGCTAATAACTCCTCAAAAGCTAAGCATCATTTCTGTCTTCAGGATGCCAAAAACATAGCTAGGGAGGAACACTATCATAGAAGAAAAATTAGAGAAGCACTCGAGATTATAAAACACCCTCATAAAATTAACAGATATGGAGGATTCACCAAATGTGCCCCCAAGGTTCATCCTCTTCCAAGGTATAGTATCTCAAGGTTCCTTCTCTTCTTAAAAATTTGTAGGGTTTGTTAGTTACTTTAAAAAATTATCCTTATTAATTAATTTTTATTTTTAATAATAGGAATTAATTAATTAAGAATTATTATTAGTATCTATAGTTTTTAGAAAATTAAAGTTAAAATTATTATTAATCTTTCAATATCAGATTAATTATGAATGAAATATATAAAAAAATTGATCATAAAATTAATTAATAATAATTTAAATTATAAAACTTACTTTATTAAATTTTTTTTTTTAATAATTAGGGTTTGATTGATGCTTAATAGCTAATCAAATTAGTTAATTCTAATAATTAGCATTATTAATTGATTTTTATTTTTATTAATAAAAATTAATTAATTAAGAATTATTATTAGTATTTATATATTTTTTTAAATAATTACTATTATAATTAAAAATTTTAATATCTAATATGAAATTAATTAAAATTAAGATAAAAATTTAATTATAAAATTAATTAATAATAATTATAAATAATAAAACTTATGTTATTAACATTTATTTACTCTTTGAATAAATATATGTTAATATTAATTAGGTGAACTATTATTTATTATTATTTTATTAATTTTTTTTATAAATAAATAGAGTTATTATTATCACTACCATCTAAGGGATTATACTATATAGTTCTCACTTAAATATTAAGAATCAATTATATTATTTTATTAGACAATTTCAATAATTATTCAACAAGTTTTAAAATTTGTTTAGGAACACTTAGGTTTTATCATTATAAATGATTGATTAATATAATTATCACTTTATCTCTTTAATTCACTATAATAACATTTTATTATAAATAAATTTAGTATAATAAATTATTTATTGATAGAATATATAAAATTTTATTAAAAATTAAATGAAATATAAAAATTTATAAAAAATTAAATTTATTAAAATTACAATAGATTAGTTATATTTTTTTAGAAGTAGAATAGATTAGTTATTAAAATAGAATAAAATTATTAATATTATTAAATTAATTAGAATTTATTTAATAAAAAAAATTATTAATTAATTAGTTGGTTTTTGTCAGCTATTTTTCTCTCCTTATCACGATTTTAACCCTGACCTTATTCCCTTCTTTCATTCTTCATTCAAAATCTTGTCTTGAATATGGATCCCCATTGGGATTCAAAATTTCGACCATTGTTTCTTAACACTGTGGAGAATCTAGAAATTTCCGCTATAAACGATAACCACAGAAGCTTAAAACAAACAACAAATATTAAGAAAATTAATTAATTAAAAATTATTATTAGTATTTATATATTTTTTTAAATAATTACTATTATAATTAAAAATTTTAATATCTAATATGAAATTAATTAAAATTAAGATAAAAATTTAATTATAAAATTAATTAATAATAATTATAAATAATAAAACTTATGTTATTAACATTTATTTACTCTTTGAATAAATATATGTTAATATTAATTAGGTGAACTATTATTTATTATTATTTTATTAATTTTTTTTATAAATAAATAGAGTTATTATTATCACTACCATCTAAGGGATTATACTATATAGTTCTCACTTAAATATTAAGAATCAATTATATTATTTTATTAGACAATTTCAATAATTATTCAACAAGTTTTAAAATTTGTTTAAGAACACTTAGGTTTTATCATTATAAATGATTGATTAATATAATTATCACTTTATCTCTTTAATTCACTATAATAACATTTTATTATAAATAAATTTAGTATAATAAATTATTTATTAATAGAATATATAAAATTTTATTAAAAATTAAATGAAATATAAAAATTTATAAAAAATTAAATTTATTAAAATTACAATAGATTAGTTATATTTTTTTAGAAGTAGAATAGATTAGTTATTAAAATAGAATAAAATTATTAATATTATTAAATTAATTAGAATTTATTTAATAAAAAAAATTATTAATTAATTAGTTGGTTTTTGTCAGCTATTTTTCTCTCCTTATCACGATTTTAACCCTGACCTTATTCCCTTCTTTCATTCTTCATTCAAAATCCTGTCTTGAATATGGATCCCCATTGGGATTCAAAATTTCGACCATTGTTTCTTAACACTGTGGAGAATCCAGAAATTTCCGCTATAAACGATAACCACAGAAGCTTAAAACAAACAACAAAGATATAAGAAAAAACATAAAAAGAGATACAAAATGAGGATAATAGATGGTAAAACTAAGGACACGATATTAGATGAAAAAAATGATGCATAATCAGATGCAAATTCAAAATCAAACATAGACACAAAATGAGGCAGAAAAATTATGCAAATATGAATGGAGAAAATGATCTAAAATTAGACACCAAAAAGGATGCAAAATTGGAAGAAAAATTGGATTTAAATAATGGTGCAATATTGGACACATAAGTAGACATAAAAAATGGTGCAAAAATAGGCATAAAACTATCTCATAATTCAATGCATATTGAGATGCAATGTTGGATGCAAAAATTGATGCAAAGCTTGGTGCAAAAGCAAATGAAAAAGTGGACGTAAAAAAGGGCTCAAAATTGAATGTAATAGTAGACACAAAATGGGATTCAAAGTTGGACACAACACATGGCTTAACATAGGATGAAAATTTGGATGCTCAAAATTATATAAAATTGGATGGATGAAATGGTGTTAAAATCCATGCAAAATTAGATGAAAAATGGGATGTGAAAAAGGGAGACAAATAAAATGTAAAATTTGATGTAAAAACTGTTCAAAAAAGATGAAAAAATGGGCAAAAAAGTAGATGTAAAATTTGTTGCTAAATCAAATTCAACGCATGCTGTAGAGATAGGCACCAAAGCTGGTGCAAAAGTAGGCACAAAATTAGAAGAGTGAGTAGATGTAAAACTTAGGGTAAGCGTAGATACAAAACTTGGCGTAAGAGTAGATGAAAAACTTGGCACAACATGGATGCCAAAAAAGATGCTAAATTGGATGCAAAAGATGGTGCAAAAATGGAAGCAAAGAATGACACAAAATAGGAAGAAAAAAACGATGAAAAATAGAAGCAAAACAATGATACAAAAGTAGAAGAAAAACCTATCATAAAATTACATCCAAATATCGGTTCAAAATTTGATGCAAACAATGATTTATAATATGGTGTAAAAAAATATGCAAAATATGGCATGAAAAATGATGCAAATTGAGGTGCCAAAAAGGACAGTTTAAGAATTATACAATAGAGTCAGATTTCGCGCAAGTATTTTATCACACTTGTCAAACAAATGCACTAAAATATGGCATTAAATCTGGCTCAAATTTTTCATTTTGTTGTAGCGAATATATCTCCCTTTACATTTCCTTAGCCAACTAGACTTAGTCTCCAAATATCTCTGCAATAATTCTCCAGCAAAGCTTGTTGACCTCAAAAATCACACGAGAACTTGGTCTATGACAAGATTGAAACACCAAACACAAAAACTACTTGAACTTGGACTTTAAACATGACTTGGACTTAACCTTAAATGTGCTAGAACTTGGCTAAATTAAAACTTGAATATTTTACATCAAAACTCTAGGTATCGACCTCCAATATAGGTTTGAAATCATCTTTTCACCAACATAATTTGACCACCATAAGGTACTTAAAACATTTCCTCAAAATGACTAAAATTCATGTTCAATGGGTCTTAAACTTACCCTCTAGAATAGATCTACAACTCACTTTCTAAATAGGAAAAAAAACGTTCCCAAAGGGTGCCAAAAACTCTTCGCATAGAAAACCTCTCCATGTTTCATTCACTTTAATTGGTTCGTGAGGTATAGGCCTCAAAATTTCTCCTTCACTTATACGTAAACATGAAATGACTTGAGTGATTAGTTATAAATTCTCTTTCTCATGCCTATTTAAGGTGCATTTTGGGTCTAGACTGGGTTGGCTTGTCTAGTGGCTAAGCTAACTTGTCCACTAACTATGATAACTTGTGCAATTGGAAAAATGTATAATAAGTATTCGAAAAATCATTTCTCCTAAATTGAGAGGAGTTAAAGGGAGTGTTACATATTGTGTGAAAGGTATTGGAATAAGATTTCCAAACGTATGTATTACACTCATATTTAAGCTAGGAAATTAAATTAAAATTCCTTCAAATATAGGGTATCTAGATGGGGAAATACATTTCGGCAAAGCGTTAAGAGTTAAACGCTAAATTTTGTGGGTTGCAGTATGTGGGAAATTATGCGGTGGGGAGTGTGAACTGCAGAAAGGTAAGAAATAGAGTAAATAACAAATTTTTGTGGAGGATTTCAAATGCAGCAAAGGTATATGGTGGGTCCTTTCGATATCGCATCGACGGAGAAATAACTTTGGCAAAAGGCTTAAGTGGTAAACCAAAAAATTTACTGAACTGTGAGCAACAATAAGTAATGCGACAGGTAAGAAAATTAAACACAAAGTGGGTTTGGGTACTCTATTCTAGATTTTGGATGAAGAAACACCTGCAGGCTTGGATATGTGCTTTTTCCTTCCTGCACAAAAATTAAATGAAGTGTGGGATGTTGCCACTGTTTACTCATGGCAGTGGTTGGGAGTATTTCCAACACTCCGCATTATTCACAACTTCTGCCATCTATCATTCCCAAAACTATGTAAGATACACAAAAATATTTTGTCCCAATGGCTTTGTGAAGATATCAAGGAAACGATCCTCTAACCTACAATGCTACAAAACAATTTCACCATTGTTAACTAATTCTCTTATGAAATAGTATTTGGCATCAATATGATTTGTTCTCTTGTGGAAAACAAAATTCTTTGACAAAGCAATTGCTGAGATGTTATCACAGAAAATTGTGGTTCCTTTGTTTTGTTCATGACATAAATCTCTCAACATCCTTCTCATCCAAACTGCTTGACATGTTGTTGTCATTGCTGCTACATATTTAGCTTCTTTTGTTGCCAATGGAACTATTGGCTTCTTCTTGGAATCCCATGAAATGGATCCCAATCCCAAATGAAAAACATACCATGATGTGCTCTTTCTTATCATCTACACTTCCAACCCAATCATTGTTAGTGTAACCAATCACGTTAAAATTATCATTTTAGGAGTATAGAACACCATAATCTTTCGTTCCATTTACATACCTTAAAATTGTTTTGGCTGCTTTCCAATGTGTCTCCTTGGGTGCCTCCATGAATCTAGATATTAAACTAACTGCATAGATTATATCAGGCCTAGTTGCAGTCAAATACATTAGACTACCAACCATGCTTTTGCATAATGTTGGATTGACATTCTTGCTGAAATCTTCCTTAACTTCAACCCCATGACAATTTGGGTTGATGATGCTTTCATGTTCTACATATTGAACCTATTAAAATATTTTGTAACATACTTTGATTGGGAAATAAAAATTCCCTTTTCATTTTTCTTTACTTCTATGCCCAAAAAATATCTTAATAAACCCAACTGAGTCATTTCAAATTCAATTTTCATGACTGCCTTTAAATCAACAATGAGAGAAACATCATTGCCTGTAAAAATCAATTCATCTACATACAAAAGAACAACAAGAATTTTACCATCATTTTCTTTGATGTAGAGTGTGGGTTAACCATCACACTTGTATAACCCATTGTCCATCAGGTAAACATCAATTTTTTTATACCATTCTCATGGTGCTTGATTTAGCCCATAAAGAGCTTTCTTAAACTTACATACCTTTTGTTCTTGGCCTTATATGTCATACCCAGGAGGTTGTTCAACATATACATCCTCTTTCAACACTCCATTCAAGAATGTTGACTTCACATCCATTTGATAAAATTTCCATTTTTCCATTTGATAAAATTTCCGTTTTTCTTGTGTTAATATTGACAACACTATCCACACTATCTCCATCCTTGCAACTGGTGCAAAGGTTTCCTCATAGTCTCTTCCTTGTGTTGTGCCTTTCTATCTTTCCTTCAATGTTTTTCTTCATCTTATAGACCCATTTCACTCCAATGACTTCTTTTCCTTGTGGGAGGTCCACTAAATCCCATGTTTCATTACTTTCTATTGCACTTATCTCTTCATTCATTGCTTCAATCCACTTCTCTTATTTGATTGCATATTTGAAATGGTTTGGGTCATCAACATGACAAAATAACGCAAATAAAGAATTCAGACCAACATTATTATCAACTTCTTCTTTCTCATACATTTTACTTAAATTTCCGAATCTTGGTCTTCTTGTATTTGCTAAAGATGTTCTTGGAGTTCCACTTGAACTCGAGCGATTTCCTGATCCTTGTGGTGTGCTTGGAGAAGAACTTCCTTGGTTTCTCAATGTTGTTCTATTTTTTTCTTGCGATGTGCTTTGTTGTGCTTGTGTGGGTGGAGGAGGAACCACCATGGAGGAATTACTTGCTGCAGTCCATTACTCTTTCTCTTCATGAGACATACATGTCTTCACATTCACCGTCTTCTCTAAAATTCCATCCCATGCTTCTTCTTCTATGAACTGAACATATCTGTTAATTAATTTTTTCTTGGTTGATGGATTATATAGCTTATAGGCCTTGGATTCATCATTGTATCCAAAAATTATGCATTCCTCCCCCTTGTTGTCCAACTTCTTCCTTAACTGATTCAAGACATGTGCATAAGCCACACATCCAAACACTCTCATGTGAGTGACAAACTGCTTTGTTCCACTCCATGATTCTTTTGGAACTTTGTTCATAGCACTTTTGGTTGGACATCTATTTACAATATAAGCTGCACAAGAGAGAGATTCTGCCCAATACTCATTTGTCAAATGTTTTCCTTCAACATACTTCATTCGATGTTCATGGTGGTCCTATTCTTGCTTTTTGCAGCACTATTTTGCTGAGTTATATACCTTGTGGTAAATTTCTTGTGTATTTCATGCTCCCTATAGAAACGTAGGAAGTCTTTGGAGATATATTCTCCACCTCTTTCAGTTCTCAAAACTTTTATGCAGTGTCCACTTTCCTTCTCAACAAGAGATTTGAAGTGGAAAAACTATTCAAATGCTTCACTTTTATGTTTTAGAAAATAAACCCATGTCTTCCTTGTGTAATCATCTACGAATGTAAAAATATAGTGATTGCCACCAGTTGATGGCATTTGCATTGCTCCACATAACTCTGAGTGGAAAATCTCCAAAGGTGCCTTTGCCCTTATACTCTTTCTTGCCAAAAATGACTCTTTGTGTTCTTCGCCAAAGATGCAACCTTCACATAGGCTGTCTGGTTTCTCTATGAGTGGTAATCCCCTTATCATGTCTTTTATATGCAACAAATTCAGACCTCTGAAATTGAGATGACCAAATCTCAAATACCATAACCAGTTTTCATCTTTCTCTTCTTTTTGAAAGATTTCTTGTGTGACAGCTGCTACAACACCTCCTTCCTTCAATTTTGATCTCATCTTGAGAGGAAAAATTATATTTCTTGTCATATGCACTTTTGCGATGAGTTTCCTACTTGGAGGTTTATCCATGATTTTACACACATTATTCTTAAAAATCACATTCTATCCCTTTTGTATGAGCGGTCCAATGGTTAAAAGATTACATTGCATACAAGGGACATAATAGACATATGGCATGGAATTCTTCTCTCTCTTATTTGTCAGAACATTTACTCTTCCTATGCCCATGAAAAAGACTTTGCTATCAGCCCCCAATGTCACTTCAAATTTTACACTTTCATCTAGATTGGAAAACATTTTTATGTTTCCAATCATATGGTTAATACACCCTGAATCTAAGAACCATACATCTTCTTGTTATTCTTGTGTTACATTATAGGATAAAAAATTATTTTCATGGTTCTGATTTTATTTTGTAAAATTTACATTTTGTTTACTACCCATGTCATTTTTCTTTTTTCTGTATTAATTGGCATAATGTGCATACTTTTTCCAATAATGATATTGGATTTGAGATTTTTCATACCTCTATCCTTGTGCTTGATTTTAGCTTGAGCCTGGATCCTGTCACGCTCTCCACTGTTCTCACAGGTTTCTCTTCCACTCCGAACCCTCAACCTCGACCAAATTTTTTTTTGTCTTGAATGCATGATACAATGAGGATTTTGTTACTCAATTCAGTCTGTTCTCATGAGACATAAGTGATGCATGAAGCTCATCCAGTGAATACTGTGAGAGATCCTTTGTCTCTTCTATAACCACTACTATGGCATCAAACCTTGATGGTCGACCTCTCAAGACTTTCTCAACTATTCTCCTTTCTTCAAGTGCCTCTTCATGAGATCTGATTTGGGTAACCAACCAAATAACATGTGTAAATAGTGAGTCTATGTTATCAGACTCTTTCATGCAAAGTGTTTCAAACACTCTTCTCAACATTTGTAGTTTTGTTGTCTTCACCTTCTATGTTCCTTGATAGGATGTCTAGAAGATATCCCGTGCCTCCTTAGACTTTGTTGTTGTTGCAACCCTTGGGAAAATACTCTCATGTACTACTCGAAAGATATAAAAGAGGACTTTGGAGTCCTTCTTCCAATATCTAGGTGGATATTGGTGGCCACCCACCTATTCCACTTGGGGTCCCACCATTGTCTCTTTTAGCTTTTTAGTTTTGGCACAACTTACTATTTTTGACAATTTTTCAGGTCCTAAACTTCCAGAGCTATTTTGAGGTCCTAAACGACGTTTTTTGGGAAAATGAAGAGCATTTATTTTTTCACCAAAAGTTGTACCCCTTGGATATATATTTCTAACGAGATATTGAGCGCATCAAATAGAGATCTTATGCCAAAGTTACGTCCTCGGGAAGTTGAAACACCAATTTACCCAAAAGGGGCCCATAGTTCTGGTGCTTCAACTCCTAGGGTTAGGGTTTTGGATGTTTAGGATTTTCCATTATTTCTAAATAATAAATATGCCCTCAAGCTTCATTATAGCTTAGTTCAAAGGCCTGTAGCTACCACATATCTTCTCAGACATAAGCTACCAATGCCCTAGCTAGTTTATTTCTATTATGTATGTAAGAAAATTTTAGTTCTTTGATATTACTAAAATGAAGTGTTATTTCCGTTGCATATTTGTATTTATGCTTACAAGTGTATTCTATTGAATTCCTGCATAAATCTGGATCAGTGGTATCAGAGTAGTCTGTTTTTTCTCGATCCTTCTTTGCATGTCCCCAACGAGGTTGGGGTTTAAGAAGTTGGGGCTCGATCTGATTAAACCTTTGCAAGATCAGCCTTGCAAACCTCGATGACCACCCATGGGGTGAAAAAAGAAAGATGAGGGAGTAGGAGATCCTATCAAAATATTGCTTGAGGAGGCCCTCGAAAAAATAAGGAACGCGATGATGGATAACTTTGCCCAAATCCTTCAACGACTGCCTACCGGCAGCGCAGCTGCATCCAACAACCACTCTAGAGGCACGACTCCCTTTAAGGTACAAGAAAACTTTGAAAATCCCATATTTGAGGGTCAAATAGATGAAGATGTCGTAGATATTTGGTTGAATCTATTAGAATGATATTTCTCAGTCCATGACTTTTTCGCTGGGAGAAGATTATTTTTGCACTCCTCAAAGCTATCCCGCATGTCAAGGACTGGTGGGAAACTTACTGTGAGAAAAAGTATAAGACAAAACCCTCTCTATTCTCAATGGTACCCACTTGGAATTATTTATGAGATGCCATCCAGGAACAATACTATCCCATGGGGAGCTATGAGGACAAGTACATACAATGGACCACGTTGTGATAACAAAGGGATCAAGATGTGCATGAGCCAATGAATCTATTCAATACCCTGCACACAAAGTTCACTATCAAATATTTGGAGAAAAATTTTATGCTAAAGTATCGCAATTGTCTACACAGATACATTCACGAGGAAATGGAGTTCCTCGACATCTCCTCACTTGGTGTGACATACTGAAATGCTACCAAGATTGAGCAGAAATTCAAGTAGAAGAAGCGAGACTTTTGATCTATGAATAAAAAGCAAGGGAAAGGTGCCCCCAAACCACAAAATAAAGGACAAATCCAAGGCTTGGTGACACAAGTCGACCTACCAAAGCCAAAGAAAAGAACAACATCACGAAGCCAAAGAAGGACATGAGAAAGTGGTGTGAGTTCCATAAGAGCTCCACTCACAACATAAGTGAGTCTCGGGCAAAGAAGTTGCTCATGGAAGAGATGAGGGCTTCTAAATCAGATACATGCTCCAAATCTGAATCAAAACCTGACAAGTGGAATGAAAAAGGGAAATAGATTATTGATACATAGCCCAACGCCATTATTTCCACTGCATGTTAGGTAAACTTGACTAGAGATAGAGTCAATGTTGACTAGCATAAATAGTAGTGGTTTTGGTGCACATGGTATTGTGCACCCATGCTTTTCATCTAATGATATTGCATGTAATGGAGGCTATAAAAGGCTGGGAAGACTTCATTGTAAGGTAGGCCTGGAGGTGAGCGGTGAAAGCTCACTTGGCCAAATTGGCCAGGGTTTTGACAAGGATAATGAAATTTCATTGGTTGGGTTTTTCCCCGGATTTGGGGTTTTCCAAGATAAACATTTGTGTTTATGTTTATGATTTGTTGTTGGCCTTTTATGTTTGTTTCTCTCAGTAATCTGTTTATTATTTCTGCTGTAATTTTCTAACAAATGATATCAGAGCCAAATATTGGCTTCAGAGGGATGATTTTGTTGCCAAGGGTTTTATTGGCCTATGAATGGGGATAAGATTTAGGCTCATGAGGTTGATTAAAAAAAATGTGAGTGCTATTGAATAACCCACATCATGCAGAAAACAATGGGAACTGTGGGCATTAGGTTTTTGGACCTCGTAGCATGAAGGAGTGTGTGGAGCCTAGTGCATGGTTCCTCACCCTAACGGTCCAAAGGGTGCACAGATTTATGAGAAAAGCAACGCCTTTGGTTGGGAAAGTTCAATAATGAGATGAAGTTGTCCTCAAGTCTATTGGGGATGGGATCTTGGAGAAAGTGAAATGGCTTGTATAGGAGGTTATGGATTTTCCTCCACATGTGAATTTTATCACCCACATTGGCTGGCCAGAGGATGGAGAACCTATCCAGTGCTCCAAGTAATTTTTATTGTATTGTAGAGTTGTTGAAATGTTGTGGCTTCAGTGATGCCTCTATTAAAGAAAATAGCCCAGGAAAATGTTGATGAGTGTCATGTTTGTTGCGAACAAGAGAGAGATTTGACACAGACCTGGTGGGGAACAAATTAAAAATGGCGCTTAAGGTTAAATGATAGTACGCTAAGTGACACCACCTTGGAAGAGTTGCTATAGTGGAAGGAAATAATGCAGAGCCAATTAGCATGTTTATGAAATTTACAGTCAGCACACTATGATCAAGGGCTCTACACTACCCATCATCTTTTGGCACAGTGTTCTACCTCAATCTCTACTTGCAGTGAAAGCAACGCTCTAGCATGGGCCACGCTAGGGGAATCTTCACCTGTGGGGTATGCAACACTGTTGATAGAGATTATTGCCATGGAATATCCAGTGCAGTAGAAATATATTGTGTTATGTCAAAAGATATGACGTGAGCCAATCAGGATAAGTTGATATGTTTGAACACATACCAACATAAGGTAATTGAGTGAGGTAATGGAGATAGTAGTGATGATGGTGTTTTCTTCGCATGCAACATGCATGGGTAGTGCGTGGTGGTGAAGATAACCAATCATCAATGCCTACAGCATTGGGCATCGTGCTAGTCTAATAAAATAAATCTTTGGAACTTAGATTGTAAAGGTGAGATGATGGTATGGATAAGATAATGTAGGCATAGGCATGTGAACTTGCATATAAAGAAAATGCATGGGCATGGATGTGCGCTACGTAGGAGAAATTGCAGTGGGTGTGAAAGGCGCAAGAATTCATTAACGGGATCGAGATATCTAATAGAGATCGGGCTAGTTATGGAGTGTACTAGTGGAAGTCGACACTTTATGGTAAGAGCCATGAAGCGTCGTGAGCAGGTGGAGCACTACGATGAGGTGGCATTGGCGAAAGCGAGATATAATTGTTGTGGCAGAAAACTATTGGAAATCACCGTCAATGACAATGATGATGATGTTATGGCAAGAGTTTTACATTGTTTTAAAATTGGATTTGAGGAAGCATATGCTAAAGGAAATTGTGATAGAGATAAAGTCACCACATTTGGATAAGGGAATCCATCAAATTTCGCTATGTTAGGAGAGCATTAGGCAAAAATTCTGTCAAGTTGAGGGGGTTATTATACAAAAAATAGCAACAATGAAACACAAAAAAAATATTATTATAATGGAGTTAGTTTATTACATGCAAATGGGCATACAACTGTAAGACCTGGTATGGCATGTGTACCCATGGTTAATCACTCATAAATTCTAGGTTAGATCTAGGTGATAGGGGGGATTTCAAGTTAACAATTACCCTAGGTAAAAATTTGAGGGGGAAGAGCTAGAGTGAGCGGGGTTATCTCACTTAACAATTTTGGCTGGATTTAGTCAAGAAAACCCAAGTCAAGTTTAAGGGGGGAATTGTTAGGTAAACATGACTCAAGATAGAGTCAATGTTGACTAGGATAAATAGTAGTGGTTTTGGGGCACATGGTATTGTGCACCCATGGTTTTCATTCCATGGTATTTCATGTAATGGAGCCTATAAAAGGCTTGGAAGACATCATTGTTAGGTAGGCCTGGAGGTGAGCGGTGAAAGCTCACTTGGCTGGATTGGCCAGGGTTTTGGAAATGATAATGAAATTTCATTGGTTGAGTTTTGCCCCAGATTTGAGGTTTTCTCGGATAAATATTTGTGTTTTATGTTTATGATTTTTTTCTAGCCTTTTATGTTTATTTCTCTCAGTAAACTGTTTATTATTTTTTCCGTAATTTTCTAACATTGCGAAGATCCAGAAGGAGGAACCAGAGGATCCAGAGGAGGTGAAATGTCTCTTCCACTCCCAGATGTGGGAAAATGGTTCCCCGCTACAGTTCACTGACAGTAATGGGAGCCAAAAGAACCTCATTTCAGCAGATGTCATGAAGTGGTTGGGCTTGCCAACCATAGCACACCCACAACCATACACCATTGGGTGGCTTCACCAAGGGCGGGGTCTCAGTGTCAGCTTACAGTGTCACCTTCCCTATAACATCAGGCCCTTCACAGATGATGTATCATGTGACATTGCTCTAATTGATGTTTTTTATGTATTATTAGGCCAACCATACTTGTGGAAATGACATGTTATGTATGAGTCACAACCTAGTACTGTTATTGTTACCTTGGGAAATAAGCTGTATAGGATACTAGAGCTACCGCCGCCTACCACTATCTCATTGGTTACTGCAAAAAAATACAGTAAGCTCATTTCCAAAACTAGGAAACTTGTTTCCCTAATGATCCACCCCCAGGGCAAGAAGAAGACTGTGGCCACGACCTCCAAACATGGCTCCTTTGCACGACAACAAAAAATGGACAAGGTTGTGGAGGAGTACGGGGACATTTTTCAGCTCACCCACAGGGGTGTCTGTGCACTGTAAGGTCAAGCACACCATTGATCTGACCCCAGGTGTGTCGCTACCCAATAGACTAATCTATCAGCTCTCTGTTCTCGAGAAAGATGAAATTAAGAGGCAAATTCAAGATCTGCTACAGAAAGGTCACATCCAGCCAAGTTCATTACCCTATGGGAGCCTGATTATGTTAGTACAGAAAAAGGATGAGGCTTGGAGACTCTTTATTTAATATTAGGCACTGAATAGGATCAATGTCCAGAATAGGTACCTGATCCGACGGATTGATGAGCTTCTATACAAACTCAAAGGGGAAAAATATTTCAGCAAGATAGAATTGAAGTCTAGGTATGACCAGGTACCCATAAAACCCTCTAATGTGTGGAAGACTACCTTCAATGCTAAGTAGGGCCTTTTCGATGGTTGGTCATGCCTTTGGGGTTGACGAATGCTTCCACAACCTTCATGAGTTTGATGGATGACATCTTGAGCCCATTCACTAACACATTTGTAGTAGTGTACTTGGATGACATTCTGATCTTTAGCTAGACTTGGGAAGGGCACCTCCACCACATCCGAAAAGTCCTCCAAACACTATGGCAACACAATTTGTATGCCAATTTGGAGAAGTGAACTTTTGGCATGACCTAGGTTCAATATCTGGGATACATTATTAATGAAATGGGGCTGCATGTGGATCCAACCAAGATCCAAGTCATTCGATACTGGCTAGCCCCAACAACTATAACAGAGCTTCATAGATTTCTAGGTCTTGCTAATTTCTTCCGCAGGCTCATGTTGGGATTCTCTCCTATCACTTGGCCCTTGAGTCAAGTCACCAGGGGAGGAGCGAAAGAAAAATTCTTTTCATCGGAATCTCAACAAAAGGTGCTCATAGAATTGAAACATCACCTCTATTCTGCCCCTGTGCTCACATTACCAGAATTGCAACAACCATTTGAGGTCAAGACAAATGCCTATGAATATGCTATTAGGGAAGTTCTTACTCAATAGGGGCATCCAGTGGCATATCACAGTGATACATTTTTCGACACTGTTTGCATGTATCTCACTTATGACAAAGAAATGTATCCCATTGTGTAGGCTTATCAACAATGGAAACATTACATTTTGGGGAAGGAAATAATCATCCACAAAGACCACCGACCCCTATAGTTCATACAAACACAAGGTAAGTTGCAGAACGATTGCCATCAAAAGTGGTCCACATATCTACAATAGTTTCATTTGAACATCAAGTACAAGAAGGGTAGCAAAAATAATGTTGTAGACTACCTCAGCCAACCATCGATCATGGCACTAACCACCATTCTCAACTCTTGCAGGAATGAGACTTCTGATTGCCCGCTTCTCTACAAAAGCAATCCAGAATTCAAACACACATACAAGGCACTCTTGGGGGGTATGCAAGATCCAAATTTTCACCTCCTTGATCCACTATTATGCCACTTGGGATACCTTTGTGTTCCTTCAGGCGAGCATACGAATATGATATGGGAAGCACACTACAATCAAGTTGCTGAGCCTTTTAGGGTCGAGAAAATAGTGGCAGTACTGCAGAAGTATTTCTATTGGCTGAACCTTCCACAAGATTTTAGGAAGTACATCATATCCTGCACTTCCTGTGCCAGTTCCAAACCGACCATCAAGAAACAAGGGCTCTATACTCCACTACCTACCCCTAGTCAACCTTGGGAATCCATCCTCATGGATTACATGTTAGGCCTTCCTTCTACTAAGCATGGAAATGACTATGTTTTCATGGTGATCGACAGATTCTCGAAGATGGCCATTACGGAAGCCTGCAAGAAGAACATCACAGTAGAAACCATTGCTAAACTCTTCTTTGAACGAGTTTGGGTGCACTTTGGGATTCTGTTGAGGCCTCAAAAATTTGTGGCAACAATAAAGGGGATAACCACCCAGTCTGGACCTTAAAGTAGTTCCCTTTTTGTTTGGGATAGTGGCTTCAACTGGGTGTAATGGGACCAGTTTCCCATATTTGGGTTTTTGTATGGTTTTTGGATTTATTTGAAAAGATTTGCATAAAGAATTACTAAAAACTAAAAAAAAAATTATTCTAGAATGAAAAACTTTTAATTAAGTGTAATCTAATCTAACCTAGGATAATACCAATTTTATGCGATTTGGAATGATATATATTCAACCTATGATGATTTAAATCATCACAGATTTAATAGGATTAATACTTTTGTAAGATGATTCTCTTGAGAAATAGTTAATCAAAATAAGATGTAAAATATATTTCATATATCTGATGATCATATATAAAACAAACCAATTTCTATCTTTATATCATACAATAGTGCAACTCATATTTCAAACAGAAATAATTGATTTCATATATAATTCATGGAAGCTAGATTCATCACTAGTTTTCAAAAAAGAATTAGCATACATGATAATTGATCAGGAGATCAAGTCCCTTGTAGAAAAATGCTCAAAAATGAAGTTACTCAGAATTGGTATGAACTAGATCGACTGGAAAGAGCTCGGAAAAATTATCCTGTAGACATGAACGGCACTGAAAACCGACGCCGTATGAAGAAGATATTCAGCTTTGAAGTTCGCTAATTTCAATTAAAAAATGGCCAAAAGTTGACTTTATAAAAATTATTTTTATTTAAAAAAGAATATTCTGTAGAATATTCTGCAGGCAGCCAATGAAAGGGCACCACGTGGCTAGCCCAGAGGCTACCACATGGCCCCAAGATTCAAATGAAATGGGCATTCAAAAATTTGTTTTGGTCGCGGCAGGATTTGAAACCAGGTCAGGGCAGACACAATGCATAGGCCCGACCAACGGGCTACAACAACTGGGTTGTGTTATCCATTGGTGCGGATTAAGATTTAAATTAAAATCTTGTTTGGGCATGCAGGTGGCGGGGTCTTGGTCACGCGGGCCCAGCGCTTGGAGTGGAGTTTGTTATAAGTTATGGTTATCAAACATTTCCAATGCACATATAACTCAAAGTTTATAAATGAATTTTGAAGGGTATGATCATGTGGCACTATACATTAGCCCCCTCCCACTGGCGGTTATACTGGCGGTTCCTCTAATTTAGCACCGACCTCCATATTTTTCAGAGCTATCTGGCAGTTAGCCAGATTTAGCTGGAGTGAATCTAGGCAAACTTCAGTTAGCCATAACTTTTGCTAGGGAAGTCCATTTGGGACGATTTTTATTTTTATTTTTGGGTATTGAATCATTTTGGAGCTGTTGGGAGTGTTTGCAGAGCCATCAGGGGATTCTATTAGTGAATTTACTAGCAATTTTGGTCGTGGAGCCACCAGGGCCTAATGAAAGATCAACTGTTTTGGACTATACTCATCCAATGGAGGTGAATGAATAGTCGTTTTATACTGATTTCTACCTTCTGTATTTGAATTTACAACTTATTTTTCCTTTTTAGGCTTTCTATACAGTGTAATGCACATTTTGAGCATTTAATGAAAGAGGGAAAAGCCTAATTAGAGGCTTTTGGACCCAGTAGAGGTAGCCCAAGAGAGGGTTGAACTGCTTAAACAATTGCTATTGTCATACTGTATATTTTTGCTGCATTATTTCAGATTCTGCTACTTTAAATAGTAACTTTTCATAAGTACACTTTTCCCAATCAGGATTATATAGTGAACAAAACTTATTAGTTCATCTTCAAGCCACTTTACTTCATTTGCAGAATACGTAAACTTTCCTATTCACACATAAAAGTTGGATTAATGAATAATTTGCACATAAACAAATACTTTCATTGATCGGATCTATTACAGTGATTACATTTTATTTCTTTAGGCAGAGCCAGTTTGTGGACCAGGTAGCCTTTGGTTTCATCATTTCTAGTAAAGGTGAAATAACCAGTAAAAGCCCCTTACTGTCAATCTCTGTATGAGAAATAATTTGTTCTCACAATTTCAGATCAAGTTGCTATCGAAGCTCTAGGTTCTGCTTAAATGTTTGTGAAATTTGTGCAAGTAAATTGTGTTATTGTGCAAAATTTGATGCTTACTAGGCTGAAATTGAAAAGAGGGGAAGGTCAATTGGTCAGAGAACAAGTTAATCCTCAACCAAGGAGGGCTAGAGTGCCATTACATCCACCTTCCATTTCATCCTCAATAGTCTTGGAATCAGCCACAAACATGTCTTCCAGAGAAGGAGAAGTACATGAGGAAATGGATCCCAAGGAAGAAGAAAGAGTCTTTAGAAAAGCTTTCTTGGACTTGACTGAGATGGTTAGGATCCTATACCAGGAGAGAAATGATAGGATTGTTGGAGAAGGGTCTAGAAACCAAAGAGAAGAAGTAGATTCTTCAGGAGGAAAGAAAGATAAAGATGAGTCTAAGAAAGGGAATGGAGGAAATGGTGATGCACTATCTCCATCATCATCCTCATCCTCCACATCATCCTCTTCAACTTCTGAAAATCAGTCGCACAAAACAAATACATCTCTTAAAAATCCTTTGTTAAAGCTTGATGTGAAGTTTGAGTTGCCGATGTTCAATGGTGATGTGAATGCATAAAAATTGGATAATTGGATTAGACAGCTTGAAGTCTATCTAAGAATTCAAAATTTGCATGATGATGACACAAAAATCCAGTTATCCTCTTTGAGAATGGATGGAGTAGCTTTGGTTTGGTGGGAATCTAAAACCAAGGAGGAAATCAAAAAGCATGGTAAGATAACTCTAACTTGGAATGAGTTTATTACTACTATTAAGAAACAGTTTTATCCTCTTGCTGATATTCAGAAAGAAATCATGAATTAGCAAAATGTTAGGCAACTTAAGGGTCAAAATGTGCAATATTATACCCAAGAGTTTAGAAGGAGAGCACTTCTACTTGGAGTAGACTTACAAAGTCAAGACACCTTGTTGAAATACATAGGAGGTTTGCATAATTACCTTAAACATACTATCCTAATGTTCAATCCTACCAGCTTAAATGAAGTCTATGTTCAAGCTACACATTTAGAAGCTAGAGGAAAGAATACTTTTGATGAGGGTAGAAACAAGACCTTCAAAGGAAAGAACAAAGAGAAAAACAAAGGAAAAGGAAAGAAAATGCATCTATCAAACAAGAGGGTGAAAAGGTCATTTGTAAACATTGTTCAAAGAGTGGCCTTGAAGAGAAAAATTGTTGGAAACTTCATCCTAAAAAAAGAAACCAGTTTAACAAAAACAAGGGAAAGAAGAAAAATGCAGCTACTACAACTACACCACAAGATTTAGGTGATGATTCAGGTGACAAAACAAAAATTGTAGCCATGGGTTTGAAAAGTTTGAAAGGAAAGTAAATTGAAACTCAAGCAAGTGCTAGCTCTTCAAAATATCATACACAAGCTCCTAATGAGGAAGAAAGAATTGAACTGTTCCATGTGAGGGTAGTTTCAACACATACCAAAATTGACACACTATTTGACAGTGGGTCACAAGCTAACCTCATATCTAAAGACTTGGTCAAGCAGCCTAAACTTGAGACCATTCCAAATCCTAAGCCCTATCCACTTGGGTGGATATGCAAGGATGCCAACTTGCAAGTCTCAAGGAAGTGCATATTGCACTTTGCAATAACTGCACACTTTATTGACACAGTTGAACTTGATGTGGTGCCACTTGATATATCTAGTATTGTTTTGGGAAGTCCTTACTTGTTTGACAGGAAAGTGATCTTCTATTGCCATGAAAACAAATATCATATTTTCAAAGATGGCAAGGAGTTTATTGTCAGAGCTCATCGCAAGAAGACAAATGTTGAAATGGTAAATGCAGGACAGGTAAAAAGGTTATTCAATTCAAGCAAGAGTTTTGTACTTCTTATGGTCAAGCCAAAGGTTGATGTGAATCATGAGTCATTTGAAATTTGTGATGCAAATCTTAAATCTTATTTATATGATGTAGTTGATGCACATCATGAGATGTTTCAGGAACCAACAGGTTTGCCTCCTAAAAGGGAGATTCAGCATGAAATCCATTTACATCCAGATTGTCCTCTTCCTAACATAGGCATGTATCGCAAGTCTGTTATGGAGAATGCTGAAATAAAGAAGCAGATTAAAAAGTTGTTGGACAAGGGTTTCATAAGGCCAAGCACTTTTCCATTTGGGTCACCGATAGTGTTGATTCCGAAGAAAGATGGAACTTGGCGTATGCGTGTTGACTTCAGAGCTTTGAACAAGATAACGGTAAAGAATCATTACCCACTTCTAAGAATAGATGATTTGTTAGATCAGCTGAAAGATGCAAGATATTTCACTAAGTTAGACTTAAGAAGTGGTTATCATCAAGTAAGAATTGAAGAAAGTGACATTTGGAAGACAATTTTTAAAACCAAACAAGGACTCTTTGAGTGGCTTGTGATGCTGTTTGGTTTATGAAATGCACCTGCAATTTTCATGCGGGTAATGGATGATGTCTTACGTCCTTTTCTTGATGATTTTGTTATTGTCTACTTAGATGACATCTTGATTTTCAGCAAGACAAGAGAAGATCATGTCATGCATGTCAGTAAAGTACTTGATGTTTTAAAGAAAAATCAGTTATTTCTTAAGATGTCAAAGTGTGAATTTGGAAAGACTTCTTTGGTTTATTTGAGACACACTATAGGTGGAGGCGCTTTGAGAATTGATCCTTCCAAAGTAGAATCTATTGTGAATTGGCCTACTCCCAAGTCCATTACAGAGGTAAGAAGTGTTTTGGGTGCAGCTCAGTATTGGAGAAAGTTTATTGCTAACTTTTCTGCCATAGTAGCTCCTATGCATGCAGTGACAAGTGTGAAGCATGCTTTCCAATGGGGAAGTAAGCAAAAAAAAGCTTTAGAATCTTTGAAAGAAAATATCATGTCGGCTCCGGTTCTTGCATTACCAAATTTGAGACAACCATTCCAGATTCAGACAGATGCTAGTGATTATGCCATGGGTGCAGTTCTCTTACAGCATGGTAAGCCTATCACTTTTCATTCTGAGACATTTAATGGTGCTGTTGTGAATTATCCTACATATGATAAGGAATTGTATGCGTTGGTACAAAGTGTCAAAAAGTGGAAGCACTATTTGATGGGAAAAGAAACAATTGTGCATATCGACCATCAGCCTTTACAGTATTTGCAGTTGCAGAGTAAATTGCAGCAGTCACGACATTTCAGATGGATGGGTTTCCTACAAAAATCTCACTTGGTAATAAGGTACAAGAAAGGTATTCACAATAAATTTGTTGATATGCTTTCAAGGCCTATTATTAGTGCTAGTATTTTGCTTAAGAATGATTCTATTGTGCATGAAAGCTACATAGAACAGTATGCATCAGATGAAGATTTTAAAGAGGTGTATGCTAACTTGAGTAAGGGGAATCATGTTGAGGAGAATGATTATCATTGCATAATAATTTTCTGTTTCACTTGGGAAAGTTATCTATGCCACAGGGAGAGAGATTAATCATGATGAGAGAAGCTCATTCTTCTCTTATTGCTGGTCATTTTGGTGTAAGCAAAACGGTGGCACATCTTCATAGGTATTGTTATTGGCCTCACATGGTAGATAGTGTTACACATTTCATTAGAGGTTGTTCATTATTTGCTACAAGAAAGCCTAGCAATAGGAAGCTTGGATTGTATATGCCATTGCTGGTACCTTCTAGACCATGGGAAAGTGTTTCTATGGATTTTGTTGGGGGATTACCATTATCTAGAAAGCAGCATGATTATCTTTTTGTAGTAGTTAATCGTTTCAGTAAGATGTGTATTCTTATGCCATGTAAGAAAACTATAACTGCTGAAGAAATTGTTGATTTATAGTTTCAACATGTATGGGTTCATTATGGCTTGCCTACTTCTATTGTTAGTGACAGGGATTCCAGATTTTTTGGGAATTTTTGGTCGAATCTATGGAAGATGATGGACACCAAGTTGAAGAAGAGTACTACTTTCCATCCGCAAACAGATGGCCAAACAGAGGTAGTGAACAGAACCATTGTGCATATTTTGAGAGGGTATTGCAGCAAGCATTCCAAGCTTTGGGATGAGCATTTGCATTACATTCAGCATGCTTACAACTGGGCCAAGCACTCTTCTACAAATACTTTCCCATTTAAAGTTTGTTTTGGATATTTGACTAAGTCACCATTAGAATTCATTCTTGAGAAGGATATTGCCATTGATGGGCATAGTGACATTGACAAAGCTTGCAAGTTCATTGAAAGAATTCAGCTCATTCATCAGCAAGTTCAAGAACAGCTTGAAAAGAGTCAAGGAAAGTACAAAGAAAGACATGACAAACATAGAATTGATCACAAGTTTCAAGAAGGAGATGAGGTATGGTTGCATATAAGTAAGGATAGAACACAAGGAGAAGGTAAAAAGTTGAAGCCTATTTGTTATGGTCCATTCAAAATCCTTAAACAAGTTGGAAATAATGCTTTTCAACTAGATTTGCCTTCATACATGCAAATGTATTACGTTGTTAATGTGGAAAATTTACGTTTTTATGAACCTCCTCTTATTGATGATTCTGAAAATCATGCTCAGCTACCATCCATAGAATATTTCTCGCCAAAATTTTTGGATGAGTTGAAAGAAGATGCAATCCTTGACAGAAGGACACGCACTTCAAGGAGGGGAGATGTTGATTATCTAAGGGTTGGTTTAAAAGGAAGTAAACCAAGAAAATCAAAGTGGATGGAGTTGGAACAGGTGAGGAGGCTATATCCTCACCTTCTTAACAGGTAATTGAAAGCTTTTGAGGGTCCAAAAGCTTCCCATTTGGGAGGTGTGATCAGGAGATCAAGTCCCTTGTAGAAAATTGTTAAAAAATGAAGTTGATTAGAATTGGTATGAACCAGATCAACTGGAAAGAGCTCAGAAAAATGATCCGTAGACATGAACGACACTGAAAACCGACGCTGTATGAAGAAGATATTCAGCTTTGAAGTTCACCAATTTCAATTAAAAAATGGCCAAAAGTTGACTTTGTAAAAATTATTTTTATTTAAAAAAGAATATTTTGCAGGCAGCTAATGAAACCGCACCACGTGGCTAGCATGGTGGCCACAACATGGCCCCAAGATTCAAACGAAATGGGCATTCAAAAAATTGTTTCGGTCGCGGCAAGATTTGAAACCGGGTCAGGGCGGACACAACGCATAGGCCCGACCAACGGGCTACAATGGTTGGGTTGTGTTATCCATTGGCATGGATTAAAATTTAAATTCAAATCTTGTTTGGGCACGCAAGTGGTGGGGTCTTGGTCATGCGGGCCCAGCGCTTGGAGTGGAGTTTGTTATAAGTTATGGTTATCAACCTTATCCAATGCGCATATAAATAAAAGTTTATAAATGAATGCCAGAGGGTATGGTCACGTGGCACTATACTTTAGCCCCCTCCCATTGGTAGTTAGACTGGTGGTTCCTCTAATTTAGCGCTGACCTCCATATTTTTCGGAGCTATCTGGCAGTTAACCAGACTTAGCTGGAGTGAATCTAGGCAAACTTCAGTTAGCCATAACTTTGGCTAGGGAAGTCCATTTGGGACGATTTTTTTTTGATTTTGGGGTATTGAATAATTCTGGAGCTGTTGGGAGTGTTTTCAGAGCCATCAAGGTGTTTTATTGGTGAATTTACCAGCGATTTTGGTGGTGGAGTGACCAAGGCCTAATGAAAGATCAGTTGTTTTGGACTATACTCGTCCAATGGAGGTGAATGAATAGTCGTTTTATACTAGTTTCTGCCTTCTGTATCTAAATTTGCAGCTTATTTTTCCTTTTTAGGCTCTCTATACAGTGTAATTCACATTTTTAGCATTTAATGAAAGAGGGAAAAGCCTAATTAGAGGCTTTTGGACACAGCAGAGGTAGCCCAAGAGAGGGGTGAACTGCTTAAACAATTGCTACTGTCATACTGTATATTTTTGCTACATTATTTCAGATTCTGCTACTTTAAATAGTAACTTTTCATAAGCACACTTTTCCCAATCATGATTATAGAGTGAACAAAACTTATTAGTTCATATTCAAACCACTTTACTTCATTTGCAGAATACGTAAAATTGCCTATTCACACATAAAAGTTGGATTAATGAATACTTTGCACATAAACAAATACTTTCATTGATCGGATCTATTACAGTGATTACATTTTATTTCTTTAGGCAGAGCCAGTTTTTGGGCCAGGTAGCCTCTGGTTTCATCCTTTCTAGTAAAGGTGAAATAACCAGTAAAAGCCCCTTACTATCAATCTCTGTATGAGAAATACTTTGATCTCACAATTTCAGATCAATAATAGTACCAAATGTGTACTATCCTATTCATCTGATGAGTGAGAATAGGCCACATTCAACTCTTCTACCAATAAGTCTTTCAAAGAATACAAAAGTTCATCAACAATGATCAACAAAATGATATATAACTGAAAAGGTAGTGTTCCGTTATTTTATCGAGGCATCCAAAAAATTACTTATAGTAAATCATTCTTTGTAAATGTTCTCAATAAAATTTTGGACCCTTCTCTAAATGCATGAGAAGGGTTTAAATACTACTTTAACTTCTTACCAAAAAACAGATTATACAAAATATCTTATGAGGTGGTTTCAAATAACCTTCCCCATTCCTGGTGCCTATTTGCTAAAATTGAAATTATTAGAAACAAACTAACTTATAATCATGCCCGATGATGAATTGCTACAAACTCTATTTTTATTATTCCAAATATCTAACATCGGCTGAACCTGTGAAGGTTTCCTGAACTGTGTCTTCATTTGCCTAGCAAATATAGCATCCTCTAAAAGTGGCTGATTTTTTTTGTATGGAATACAGAGATGAACTCAATGTCTTTACTTGACTATGCAGTTTAACTAGTAATTTCCATTATGATTCTCAATCAGTATTATTCAGCTATGCAAGTGTTTCTTCCGTAGTTTACCTATGCTTTTCCAGCATTGTTCTAAATTTCTGATATCAGGAATTGATTTGTGATTCCCCTATTTAATCAAACCAGAGGTATGCAACATATGGTTAATCATTTTGACAATATCCTTTGATATACCTCCTAGTTTGGCTATGCCCAACTCTACCTATTTTACCTGTGCATCCCAGTCAGTAAAAGGATATCTTTGAAAGTTCCTTTGATCTTTGGGAGACTTGAATTTCTCCCTTCCTCTGAACCTTTTCATTCAATATAATCAGAAATTTAAGTATTGAGTTCATTAAACTCAATTCTCTGGTAAATGACTGTATTGGTAAATTTTTCACTGATTTCCAAGTGTGGGATTATGTCTAACATCTATAAAATAAACAAGTTTTGTTGTTGCGAGAGTAATGCATTCAATTCAAATTCTTCTTTTATGAATTACTCTGCAGTAGGAATACCTTCATAGTTTGTAAGTTATTCTCTCCATTCTTTAATCAATGTGTTTTTGCTAGATAAGTCATTTTCATGGCTTATCTTAAGAATTTCCATATCTTTCTTAAATTTGAGGATTTGCTCCTAAACCTTATGATTCAAACTGCTCCTTTCTTCATCCAATTGTTGTTGTGGCTGCATGATCTTATCATATTTTTCTTGAACTAAAATGGACACTTCGGCTGCCTTATCCATCATTGAAGTGGTGTATGCACCAGCGAATTAAGATAGCTGAGATAAATCTTCAATTGGGTTTGATGGAGTATCTTTCCATACTACTTCCATAACTTCATTTCTTGGGGATGTTTCAATCCTTCTCATTTTTCTTTGTTTCCTTACTACAAATTTATGGAGAGGGTTGTAGAATACACCCAGTGGAGGGATATCAGTTACCTTCAGAATGAGTTCATCAGCTGGAAACATAGGAATGACTTATGTTTCTTGGGAGGTTATCCCAGGACTTCCAAATATTTCTTTTATCGAAAGTCTTTGTCCCTTTGGAGTGTGAAATTTTATATATATTTATGAAGATGATACCTCTGGGGTATTTATCAATGCGTTGATAACTGGAGTCCAAATTCTATCTAGTTCACTCTGACTTTGTGAATCTGTTTGTTTTTTCCTGATTTCTTTGCTTGCTTGAGCTGTATAACTGGTAACTAAGACATTTTTAGGAACACGTATGAGTATTTGTTCTATGTACTCATTGAATCTCTGTATTTCTTCTGGATTTAGGTTCAATTTGACAAAATTTTGGACTTCTTCAAAAGTCACAACTGATTTCAAAATGTCTTGAAATATATCACCAGTGTGTATTATATGTTCAACTTTAACTGACTGAGTAAACTTGTTAGCAATTTTCTCTGGGTCGAACTGCCTTGAGGGTAAAATGGGGAGCTTCATAAGCTCAGTATTCTGACATTATTTTAATGCATGATTGAGATTACTGAGAGTGAATGTACCACATTGAATTCGAAAACTCAGCCATAAGGATTTTTTACTATCCTTCATAGATTTGGTGAGTCTGTTACCAATAGTTTGGTAAATGACTTCTCTCACCATTAATTTTTCAGAAACATACAAAGGAAGAATATGTGGGGGAGCAGAGCTTCCAAATACTCTAATATATGAAAATTATTCATCAACAAAACATATGCCTGTCATTTGAAGTTCTGCAAGGGCTTCTTTGTTGAACCTAGGGCTCACTGTGTCAAACATAAATTGATGTAATAGTAATTCAACTCCATAAGACATCCTATGAAAATGTGGTGCATAATTATGCTCCCATATCTCTTTATGACTCAAATGTATAGGGGTGGGATCCTCGGGAGTCCATTTCCAACCCATAACTGAAAAACTAGTAGAAAAGGAGATGGCGTCAAAAAACTATGCACTGATAAAAAATTGGGGAACAGATTTCGAGGCGAAAGTTCTTGTTTGGAGATATTCATTAATTTCCTTAACTAGATTCTCAGAAAGGATAGTCACCCAATTCATTATGAGCGAATTAACAGAGGATTCAATCAAGGGAAGCCAACTTATGGAGAACTTGGTATTATCAGATAGACCATATAATCTGCATAGCATTGCTGCTGCAAAATTGTAGGGATTTCCAAGAGACGTAATAGGACACATACCTGTTTTCTCATATATGAACTTGTTATATAGTTTCATCCAACCTTGAATTGCCTTGAATGGGTCTTTGTTCTTCTTAGCAAACATTGCAAGAAACTGACTGTTGTAGATGTCTTGCGGGTCAGGCAACTTATAGATAATTTTTAGATCTTCAGCTATGAAAGAACCTAGAATATCATCCTTGCAGATTCTTAATTATCTGTCTTTTATTGTTTAATTTTCGAGCACCCATATAATCATGTCGGTACATGGAAGAAGAGTAGCCTTACTGCTAGCCTATGGAGGAAAGAGCGTGCAATATCTTTGAATCATAAATTTGAGGGTGTTGGATCATCAACAGTCACTCTGACTTCCACTACTTCAGGTTCTTCGTCTTTGAGAATGGTATAGATAGCTTGCCACTTTTTGGCACCTCCATCAGCAGTGTAGACTGTATATGAGACTATTGAAGACATTTTTGTGTATTCTTCTTCCGCAACAGTCTGTTTGTTATGCTTTTGCATACCTTGCGGATGGACATATCTTGAAGGAAAATCCCTATAAAAATAGAATAATGATCAAATGATGGAAGATATATTTGAAATGACCAATTCGAAAATAAAATATCCACGAAGCAGATGTTCCATCAATTATCCATAACCAAACAATAATTATATGCATTGGGTTGATCAAACACACTTAATCATTTCTCACATGATATATTTCACGTAAAATTTTATTTAAAACTTGTTAAATCCATCACATCACGCCCTTTGAATCTATCTTTATGAAGAATATTACACTTTTTTTGTACAATATATGATTTCATGATATCGCGAAATCGCAAGATCGCGGAAGTCGCAGTATCACAAAATCGCAATATCGAAACTTTGGTAAGAATTGCTTAAAGTTTTACAACGTAAATTCCCAATATGTGATTTGTAATGTCGCTTACAAAACTTCAAATCGGAGATAAGAAAAATCAGGATTTCATTGTTTTATTGTTTTAGCTTTTAATAAGAAAATATTTATGCAAAAGTGCAATTTGCAATAAGGATGTTTTATTAATTTCTTTCTATTTTGTTTTTATGTTTTTTTATTTAATAAATCGATGATGTTTTTTGAAGGTTGATTTTTATTAAAAGACAAAAATATATTTTTAAGAAGGGTCCCTATTTCTATTTATCAAAGGTCTAGATTATTCTGAAAATAAAAATGGAGGGAGTTGTTTCATAGAACAACAATTGGCGATTCACTTGGGAGAACCAGATATCTCTGATTGGTTTATTTTGGTATTTCTAAACTTTTAAAACAAGAAAAAGACATAAGAAAAAAAATAGTATGATTCATGAATTAAACAATGTTTTTTCAGAATATAATCTATTTACCTATCTCATTTCTTCTTAATTAACTCCTTTTAGTGATAATACATAGGTATCTGTATTAGTCAATACTCAGATTTAAAAAGATAAAGTAGGTATTCTCTAAAATTGGTTTCATATATTTTTACCCATTTATCACGTATAGAGCCACTGTTGCCAACAGGTGTTTATAGCCTCGACATGGTTATCTCTTAACCAATAATGATGCATGGTACCATCTGAATTTGATTTCTTATTTCAAAATATAATTTAACATGTAATTGAATTTCTTTTTCTTGACACATTTTCAAAATCATTGTCCAGGTTTGGTAGCCTGATACTGACAATGTCATTCACTGATAGTAATTTTAGACTGAGCAAGCTGGTTCGTGATGAGACCCCTTGTCTCTTGATTTTTTTATAATCATTAAAGTATTACCCTGTTGTGGTATGAACTATTGGTAATATCATTCTGAATTATTTCTCTATGATCATGATAAACAAGCTCGTGATGATACTTATTTCTTTTGAATTTGTACATCATATATATTTCTTTTCCTTTTTTTTTGAATTATACTCTGAAGAAGAAATTTTATCAGATGGGATTAATCATTAGCTCGTTTAAAAGTTATGGATGATAACTATAAAGTTGGTAGATAACTTTTCATAGAGAATCCTTGCTAAGTTAAAAAATTTCCTTTTTTGACTGATACATAACAACTATATTTCATGATATCAAGAGTCTTTTCAGAAAGTAAATGCCTTTAGTAAATTTCAAATTATTTTAAAAAAATAAATTTTATTCAATTCTCGTAGTTATAGTCATCCTTTACTTCACTTATTTATAAAAGTGAAAAAATGAAAATAATTAATCATGATTTTGAAAATTTGGATCAACAAAAAATGAAGTTATTTTCAACCTTTTATTTTCCTAAAGAAAAAATTAAAATTTTAAATCTGGACTTGAGAGAAATATTTTTTAAGAATTTGACCATTCACAGGCAAGGAATATTTCTTACCTAATAATTCTTGCAACAAAAAGGTGGATATGGTTATCTTCTCAATGATTTGAAAGGGACAAAGCTATAATCTTTGGAATTTGGTATGCTTACCTTTTTCCTCATGTGCCTTATCCCATTTTCAAACAAGGTCTCCAATTTCAAAAGCTTTTTAACTGGTGGATGCTATGTAAAACAAGGCTTTACCTATTTTTTTATGATAAGCATGTATAGATTTGGCTTTTTCTCTCCATTCTTCCATTTTAAAAATTTGATCTTGTCTAAGCTGAAGGGAAGATGAAGGATTTCCATCAATAAACTACGCTAAAGAAAATGATGGTATTGTTATATTTGTGGGTGGAACTGCTTCTTTCCCATAAACCAACACAAATGGAGAAGTACCTATTGAGGCTTTTTGGGTGATTCTATCTACCCAAAGAGAAAATAATAGTCCTTTGTGCCAATTTTTATGATTTTGTTCTATGGTTTGTTTGATGTTTCTAATGAGATTTGTATTTGTAGATTCAACTAATCCATTACCTTGTGGATAATAGTTAGTTGATTATTTTAATTTAAAACCTCTTTTCAAAGAAAATTCTATCATAGCGTTTCCAGAAAAGTAAGATACATCATCAAATATCAAAGCTGATGGGAGGCAAAACCTGGTGATTATGAACTGATCAATAAAATTTGTAATACTTTACGTATTAACCACCTTTAATGTGATAACTTCTACCCATTTTGTGAAATAATCTGTTGCCGTTAGAATATACTTATGTTGTATGGAAGATTTTGGAGTTATTTCACCTATGATATCTAACCCCCATTGTTCAAATGGTTGTTGGATATTTACTGGTTGTAGAGGAAATGCTGCTTTCCTTTCCCTTCCTGCTGCATTTTGACACAATTTAAATTTTCCTGCATATTCATGTGCATATTTAGATAGAGTTGGCTAATAGTAGCTAGCATGCAGTATTTTATGAGCTATGGTGTTTCCTCTGAAATGACCTCCAGCTGGTCCATCTTGTAATTCCTACATTTCTTTTTCAGCTTCAGTTTTCTCTAAACATATTAATAATACAAAATCATAATTCTTTCTAAATATCACATCATCTATGAGTTGATATTGATTTTCTTTAAGTCTTACAGCATGCGTTGGTATAATTGAGATATAATGGAGCATATCCATTTTTTAAGAAAAATTTCAGATCAGCATATAGTGGCTGAGAATCGTTTAGGCTTACCTCGGGATGTTGTATTTCATCTGGTTGGTATTCTTCTTTTGGTGAATGAGAGGCTCTAGTTATCATCCTACAAATACCTTTACCTTTAGCAATTCTAGCAAGATGTATGTGTACATCATATTCTTGAAGTGTAGTGACCCAATTTGCTCTTTTTTCTCCTACTTCTCGTTGAATTAATAATTGCCTTGCTGCTGAGTAAGGTATTATTATTTTAGTATCTGCTTTTAGGAGAAAAGGTCTAAAATGTTTCAAAGCTTTAAATACAACATAACCCTATTTTGCCATGGCTAAATAATTTAATTCAGCACCTTGAAGGTTAGAACTAAAAAACGAAATTGGTGTTTCAATGTTCTGATCATTTAGTTGTGTCAAAACTACTGCATATGATGTATTAGAAGAAAATGTATATAATAAAAATGGCTTAAGAAAATCAGGAGTCGTTAAAGAAGGAGCTTTGATGATGGCTTTGTTAATTAGCTCAAAAGAATTTCGCTCATCTTTTCCCCACTTAAAAATTGAATTCTTCTTGATCATTGATTTTAGGGGTAACATGATTTGGGAGAAATCAAGAACAAATCTTTTTACAAAATCAATTTGTCCTAAAAATGATTACATTGTTTTTTTATTGTGTGGTAAAGGGATGTTTTCAATTTCTTGAATCCTATCAGGGTCAATATAGATTCCTTTTTTAGAGACAATGAACCCTAATAATTTACCTTCTCATAAGGCGAAATAACATTTTTTTGGATTCAAGGAAATACCAAATTTTCTACATCCTTCGAAAATGTGTTTTAGGTGATTAACATGATTGTTTATATGCTTAGAGTAAACAGTAATGTCCTCTAAGTATATAACAACTGGTTTATTTATTAATCCTCTGAAAGCTATATCCATAGCACGTTGAAATGTAGCACCGGCATTAATCAGCCCAAATGCCATTTTTTGGTATGCATATGTTCCCCACTTTGTCCTGAATGTTGTCTTTAATATATCATTTGGATGTCCCATAATGTAATTATATCTTGAAAATCCATCGAGAAAAGACATTAATTCAGATCCTGCAACTGATTGTAATATTTGTTCCATTATGGGTAAGGGGAAATTATCTTTTTGGCAAGCTTTTTCTAAAGTCTATGCAAATCCTAATGTCTCCATTCTTCTTTCTAAATAGGGCCATGTTTGACACCCATTTCAAATGTCTAACGGGAAAATTAACTTTGGCATTGACCATTTTATTTAATTCAGATTTAATTTGACTTTCTAAATTTGGGTGGATCTTTCTAAGTTTTTGTTGAACATGCTTACCATATGAGGTCATAGGTATGGTATTCTCAATTATGTAAGTATCATAAGTCTTAAGATCTGAATAATCCCATGAAAAGATATCTTTATATGTTTTCAGTAATGTAATGAGTGACATCCTTTCTTCACGTTTTAAACCAAGACCTAAGTTGATGTTTTGAGGTTTTTCTGGTGTACCAGGACTAATCAATTCAAATTTTAAAGTAGAATTATGTGTTTTTGAATTGGTGGTATTCTTAAACCTATCTTTCAAATCATAGAGATCTTCCATTTTGACTACAGATTTAGGAATTGGATTAGTATTTTGTTTATCCTCAATCTGTAAGTCATGTTCATGTTCATCTATGATTTGACATTCAAAAGATCTGTCTGATGTAAGAAAGTATACTATATCTGCATCATTGTTAAATACTCTCCAATTCGTTACATTATCAGGAATGGAAGGCCTAAAAATTAACTCAATTGAAAATCTATCTCAGCTAAATTCTTTGGATGGTTTAAGTCTAGATGCTACATTAGAAAGTAAATCAGCACTTGCATTTTGTAATCTAGGAATTGTGGAGATATTAAATGCAGTAAAATGGGAGGTAAGACTCTGAGCTAAAGTTTGAAAATTTTTCAAATGTCGAGAGACATAATGAATTGTATTTCTGACTTGTCTAACAATTATTTTAGAATCTCTATATACCTGCAAATGTTTTAACATTTAAACTAATAGCTTTGTACAGACCTTGTATCAATGCTTCATATTCAGTGGTAATATTGGTGCATTGAAATTCGAGTCTGCAAGCTAGCATTGTTTTCTCTCCTTGTGGATTGATTAAAACGCGACCTACTCCTGCACCATCTTCAGATTTTGAACCATCAAAGTATAAAGTCCAAAATAAAGAATTTTTCAAAATTTCATTACTAAGATTAACACATCTAGAAGTGTCTGTTTGAGAAAAGTTTTCAATTTGAGAAGTAGAAGTGTTTATTGAAAAAGGTGAAATCTGGGCATTGAATGATCCAAGAAACGATTCAGCTGAATAATTTCCAATAATATTATTGGTGAAAGCTACAGGCTCATTTGTTTCTTCTAGTTCAGTGACTATATGTTTCATAAAATTTTCACGATCAACTCGGATTTGATTTGGTTTACCATTGAATGGTAACCACATGTGTGACCAATCGGTAGAAAAATATCCATTAACTTTTGAGACCAATCCCTGCTTAAAATAAGACCATAAAATTCAGGGATGTCTATGACCAAAATATCAATTACTTGTAGTACCTTTGGATTGGATGATAATCTAATGGATACTGACCGCATTTCTCCAATGACTTCTACTTTTGTTCTATCTAATTGAACTATACGTACAACAGATTTTTTAGGAGTGATAATCAATTTTGTACAAAGATTTTTTGGCATGATGTTTGAAGAAGATCCTGAATCAATAAGACAATTATGAACATTTTTGTTGAAAATCTCATAAGTCAAAAGTAAAGGAGGAGTATGAGAAATAAATCTATCACCAATTAAGACCAGATCATTGGGATTTAATTTGTTTGGAGATGGCAGAGGTTTTCCCTATCTTTAGAAGGTTGTGCTATAACTGGTGGTTGTATAGGATCTACAGGGATTACCTTGAGTTCTCTAAGTAAAATTTTCTATTGTTGTTTAAGTTTGGTCATTTCATGTAGAGAAATAATTTCTTTGGTATTTTTCATATCTTCAACTATATTGTATTCCACTGTATCTAAATATATCAAAGTTTTGGAAGTTGTAATAGGATGAGATGAGATAGGATCTGTTTGGATAGTTTTAGATTTTTTTACTATTGTTTTCTCCTTTGTGGGGAGAGATTTCTATTTCTGATTTGACATAGTTGAATTAGGAGAAGATTTTATTCTTGTAGACATATGCATAGATTCTATTTATTCTTCTAAGGGGAGAATGAAATCCCATAACCCATTCAGTTCAAATTCTTCCTCAGGCTATGTTTCTTGTTCAAATGGTGAGGGATCTTGAGCATCTTGATCAGATTCGGCATTTGAAATAACATTTGGAGGCTGAGAAGTTGAAGAAGGATTTTTCTTAATTAGGTGAAATGATTTCTTAGGAGCTGATGTTTCAGCAACCTATTCTTTGTTTCAATCATGTCATTTGGCATAGTCTTTAACACTTTTTGAAGGCCTTCAAGATCAAATGGATATTTCGAGACTTTATTTTTGGAATCTTGACTAAATATCACTTTCTTTGATTTCCTGTCTTCTATCTCTGATCTTTTTTCTAATGATATAATTATTTTCTCTACAACAAGAGATTCTTTCATGTTTTCTAAAAGGGTAGCTTTACCAGCTCTATCTACAAAAATAGCTATATTAGAAGGTAAGGAAGAAATATACCATTCTATTTGTACACCAACAACAAGCTCAGAAGTGGTTGGGATTTTTTTCAATAACTCGTTAAATATAGAGTGAAATCTTCAATCCTTTCACTTGAATTTGTTTTTAGATTGGAAAGGGTGATGATTAAAGATGCAAAAATTATATCATCTCCAAATTTTGCAAGAAATGTTTTTTCAAAAGTTTCCCAATCAACAATTGATCCTGTTCGAAGTGAAAAGTACCAAGATCCTACAGATCCTTGTAAAGTATAAGGAAATAATCTAACTACAATATCTTCATCAGAAACTCCATTCATATTCATGGCTAACATAAAATTATTAATATGTTCTTCGACAGGAAGACCATCATCTGGATTATATTTAGGCAACTATTTTTCTGGATGATCTGGAAGAGGATTTGGATTTTCTATTAATATAGCACCAGGATTCGTCCAAGGCCAATTAGCCATAATTGGATTTCAAGTTTGTGAAGATATAGAAGTAGATCCAAAAGTAGGGGGAATGGATGAAGAACTTACAACTTGAATAGTACTACTCGTGATAGTATTGATTGTTTGAGTAGAGGAAATGGAAGAATAAGAAGATGTAGATTGAGTAAGAAGATGTGAATAAGTAACTGAAGGGAAATTTGATGTGACTTCACTCGTATATAACTTAGATCTGGATATAGAAAATTTTTTACGATGTGATTCTATTGGAAATTCAAAAGTAGGAATTCCAAATTTTTCACTTTTGGATCGGGTTAATATACCAATTTCTTTGAATAGGGGAGTGACACTTTCTTCAGAAGCTTCTGGTTTAATAGGATTTTCTGTAGAAATTGATATTCCTTCTAATTTATAAATTAAATACTGAACTTTGAGAGACTCGGGACTGAATTCTGAAGTAGATGACTGTCAAAATATTTCAGGAGATGAAAGGAAAGTTTCTACAATTTCTGATTTTTGAGTTGGTGATTTAGAATTTGATCAGGAAGTTGTAGGATGCATTTGGGGAGATCGAATATTATGAGGGATTCTAGTTTGAGGTTTATATTTATATGCCATTCATATTCAGGCCCTCCTTCTAGTGCCAAAAATGTTGAGGCCTCAGAAATCTGTGGCGATAACAAAGGGGATAACCACCCCGTCTGGACCTTAAAGAAATTCTTTTTCCATTTGGGATAGCGGCTCCAAATAGGTGTAATGGGACCAGTTTCCTAGATTTGGGTTTTTGTATGATTGTTGGATTTATCTCAAAATAGTTTCATAAAGAATTACTAAAGACTAAAACAAATTTATTCTAGAATGCAAAACTTTGAATTAAGTCTAATCTAGTCTAACCCGGGATAATACCAATTTTGTGCAATTTAGAATGATATCTATTCAATCTATGATGATTTAGATCATCACAGATTTAATAGGATTAATACTTTTGTAAGATGATTCTCATGAGAAATAGTTAATCAAAATAATATGTAAAATATATCGCATATATTTGATGATCATATATAAAAAAAATAATTTATTTCATATATAATTCATGAAAGCTCAATTCATCACTAACATTAAAAAAACAATTAGCATACATGATAATAGTACCAGATGTGTACTGTCCTATTCATCTGATCAGTGATAATAGGCCACATTCAACTCTTTTACCAATAAGTCTTTTAAAGAATAGAAAAGTGCATCAACAGTGATCAAAAAAATGATATATAACTGAAAAGGCCGTGTTCCATTATTTCATTGAGGCATCCACAAACTTACTTACAGTAAAGAATTCTTTGTAAATGTTCTCAATAAAATTCTGGACCCTTCTCTAAATGCATGAGAAGGGTTTAAATACTACTTTAACTACTTAAAAAAAAATAGATTATACAAAATATCTTATGAGGTGGTTTCAAACAACCTTCCTCATTGTTAGTGGCGATTTTCTAAAATTGAAATTATTAAAAACAAACTAACTTATAATCATGCCTAATGATAGATTGCTACCAGCTCTCTTTTTCTACTCACAAATATCTAACATCGGTTGAGCCGGTGGAGGCTTCTTGAACAACATCTTCATTTTCCCAGCAAATATAGTATCCTGTAAAAGTGGCTGAATTTTTTGTATGGAATCTAGAGAGCAACTCAAGGTCATTAGTTGACTATGTGGTTTAACCAGTAATTGGCAGTATGATTCCCAATCAGTCTTCTTCAGTTGTGCAAGTGTTTCTTCTTAGATTTGACCTTTGGTTTTCCAGCGTTGTTCTAAATTTCTAATATCAGGAATTGATTTGTGATTCCACTTTTTAATCAAACCAGATGTATGAAACATATGGTTAAGAATTTTGACCATATTATTTGATATAGTTTTTGCTCTGGCTATGACCAACTCTGCCTATTTTACCTATGCATCGCAGTCAGTAAAAAGGATATCTTTGAAAGTTTCTTTGATATTTGGGAGACTTGAATTTCTCCCTTCCTCTGAAACTTGTCATTCAATATAATCAGAAATTTTAGTATAGAGTTCATTAAACTTAATTCTCTGGTCAATGATTGTATTGGTCAATTGTTCATTGATTTCCAAGTGTGGGATTATATCTGACATCTCTAAAATAAACAAGTCTTGTTGTTTTGAGAGTAAGGCATTCAATGCCAATGCTTCTTTTATGAATTCCTCTATAGTAGGAATAACTTCATAGTTTTTAAGTTCTTCTCTCAATTCTTTAATCAATGTATTTTTTCTAGATAATTCATTTTCATGACTTATCTTAAGCAGTTCTATATCTTTCTTAAATTTGAGGAGTTGTTGCTCTACATTCTGATTCAAACTTCTCCTTTCTTCATCCAATTGATGTTGTAGATGCATGATCTTATCATATTTTTCTTGAACTAAAATAGACACTTTGGCTACCTTATCCATCATTTCAATGGTGTATGTACCAGGAAATTAAGATGGCTAAGTTCAATTTTCAATTGGGTTTGATGGAGTATCTTTCCATACTACTTCCATAACTTCATTTCTTGGGGGTGTTTCAATCCTTCTCCTTTTTATTTGTTTCCTTACTACAGCTTTATGGAGAGGGCTATAGAATACATCCAGTGGAGGGATATCAGTTACCTTCAAAATGAATTCATCAGTTGGGAACATGAGAATGACTTCTGTTTCGTGGGAGGTTATCCCAGGACTTTCAATGATTTCTTTTGCCGAAACGATTTGTCCCTTTGGAGTGTGAAATTATATATATATTTGTGAAGATGATACCTCTGGGGTATTTATCAATGTGTTGCTAACTAGAGTCTAGATTTTATCTAGTTCACTCTGACATTGTGAATCTGTTGTTTATGTCCTGATTTCTTTGCTTGCTTCAGTTGTATAACTGGTAACTAAGACATTTTGAGGAACACATCTGAGTCTTTTTTTTGTGTACTCATTGAATCTCTATATTTCTTCTAGACTTAGGTTCAATTTGACAAAATTTTGGACTTCTTCAAAAGTTCCAACTGATTTCAAAATGTCTTCAAATCTATCATCAGCGTGTATGATATGTTTGACTTTAACTAACTGAGTAAACTTGTTAGCAATTTTCTTTGGGTCGAACTACCTTGAGGGTAAAATAGGAGCTTCAAAAGCTCAATATTAAGACATTATTTTAGTGCATGATTGAAATTACTGAGAGTGAATGTACCACATTGAATTGGAAAACTCGACCATAAGTATTTTTTACTATCTTTCAAAGATTTGGTGAGTCCGTTGCCAACAGTTTGGTAAGCGACTTCTCTCCCCATTAATTTATCAGAAACATATAAAGGAAGAATATGTGGGGGAGCGGAGCTTCCAAATACTCTAATATATGAAAATTATTCTTCAACAAAACATCTTCCTATCATTTCAAGGTCTGCAAGGGCTTCTTTGGTGAACCTAGGGCTCACTGTGTCAAACATAAATCGATGTAATGGTAATAAAACTCCATAACATAGCCTATGAAAATGTGGTGCATAATTATGCTCCCATATATCTTTATGACTCAAATGTATAGGGGTGTTATCCTCGAGAGTCCATTTCAAACCCATAACTGAAAAAATAGTAGAAAAGTAGATGGCGTAAAAAATAAACGCGCTCATAAAAAATTGGGAACATATTTGGAGGAGGAAGTTCTTGTTTGGCGATATTCATTAATTTCCTTAACTAGATTCTCAGAAAGGGTAGTCGCCCAATTCATTATGAGAGAATTAATAGAGAATTCAATCAAGGGAAGCCAACTTATGTAGAACTTGGTATTATCAAGTAGACCATATAATTTTCATAGCATTACTGCTACAAAATTGTAGGGATTTGCAAGTGACGTAATAGGATAAATACCTGTTTTCTCATATTTTAACTTGTTATCTAGTTTCCTCTAACCTTGAATTACCTTGAACGGTCCTCCGTTCTTCTTAGCAAACTTTGCAAAAAACTGACAGTTGTAGATGTCTTGCAGGTTGGGCAGCTTATACATGATTTTCAGATCTTGAGCTCTGAAAGAAACTAGAATCTCATCCTTGAAGATTATTCATTATCTATCTTCAATTGTTGAATTGTTGATCACCCATCTAATCATGTCGGTGTATAGAAGAAGATTAGCCCTTGTTGCTATCCTATGGAGGAAAGAGAATGCAATATCTTTGAACTATAAATTTGAGGGTGTTGGATCATCAACAATCGTCGTGACTTCCACTACTTCAGGTTCTTCATCTTCGAGAATGGTATTGATAGCTTGGAACTTTGTTGCATCTCCATCAGCAGTGCGGACTGTATCTAAGATTATTGGCGACATTTCTGTATATTATTCTTCCGCAACAGTCTGTTTATTATGCTTTTGAATTACCTTGTGGATGGACATATCTTGAAGGAAAATACCTATAAAAATAGAATAATGATCAAATTATGGAAGATATATTTGAAAAGACCAATTCGGAATGAAAAGATCCGGGAAGTAGATGTTTCATTAATTATCCATAACCAAAAAATAATTATTTTCATTGGGATGATAAAACACACTTAATCATTTTAGACATGATTTTTTTAATGTAAACCTTTATTTAAAACCTTTCAATTCCATTGCATCATGCCCTTTGAATCTATATTTATGAAAAAGATTATGTTTTGTTTATGTGATATGCAATTTCGCGATATGCAAAATTGCAAAATCACAATATCGAAACTTTGGTAAGAATTGCTTAAATTTTTACAACGTAAATCCGCGATATGTGATTTGTAATGTCACTTGCGAAAATTCAAATCGCCAATCCCAAAATCGGGATTTCCCTATTTTATTGTTTTAAATTTTAATAAGAAAAGATTTATGTGAATATTCGATTTACGATAAGGATGTTTTATCAATTTATTTTTATTTTATTTTAATGTTTTTTTATTTAATAAAGCGATGATGTTTTTTTAAGTTTCATTTTTATTAAAATAAAAAAATATATTTTTAAGAAGGGTCCCTATTTCTATTTATCAAAGGTCTAGATTATTTTGAAAATAAAAATGGGGGGAGTTGTTGCATAGCACAACAGATCCCACAGTCTATCATAGTAGATTGTGACAACAGGTTTCTGAACACATTTTGGTGCATCCTCTAGTCAATCTTGGACACCAAGCTCACCAAGTCCACAAATTTCCATCCCCAAACTGATAGCTAGACAGAGGTCGTCAACAGGATGATTGTAGGCATTTTGTGCATGTACAATTCAAAGCATCCATGCACATGGAATGAGAGCCTCCCCTATGTACAATACACTTGTAATCGGGCTCTCGACAACTCAACCAACCATAACCCATTTTAGGTGTGCTTGGGATTCCAGCCACTATGTCCCATTAATGTAGCTATGCCATTTGTAGCTACTTAGGCCGATTCAGCTCATGTCTAGTCTGAAGCTGACAAAGTGAACAGCTTCATCGAGTGCATTCACAATATCCACCAACAATTTTATGAAATATTGGATAGAGACAATGCTAAGTACAAGAAACGACATGATCATCATCGAGTACAATAGAAATTCTAGGTGGGCAACAAAGTGTGGCTACATTTGCAGTAGGAGCACCTCAGTGGACCCCACCACAAGCTTCGCCCACTCTAATATGGATCATACACCATCACCAAGGCAGTAGGGAACAATTTCTTTGAGCTCAGTATTCCACCATTCCTTGGTCTGCACCCAATACTCAATGTGGACCACCTTCGTCCCTACTTCCCACCTCTATTAGACACCTCTGACATTGCAGAACACCTCACATCAACAAAGTTAAACCTAGACTGCATGGAACATAGAACCATATATTTTATCATGGAAATGTAAATAAAGAACACTTGCCAACAAAAAATCCAACTATATCGGGTTGTCAAAGTTGGCCAACTCCTGCAGCAAGGCAAGTGGTTCACTAGGGACCAAGTTCAGTAGAAGTTTCCTCATCTCATGGAGGAACTCAACGCAACGGGGACCATTGCTTCCTAAGGGGGGAGGAATTATCTAGGTGTATATTGGTGGCCACCGACCTATTCCACTTGAGGCCCCACCATTGTCTCTTTCAATTTTTTAGTTTCGGCACAACTTACTATTTTTGACAGTTTTTCGGGTCATGAAATTCCGAAGCCATTTTGAGGTCCTAAACAACATTTTCTTTGGAAAATCGAGAGTGGTCAAGCTATTGAGCATGCCAAATGGAGATCGTATGCCAAATTTACATCCCCACGAAGTTGAAACACCAATTTACCCAAACGGGGCCCATAGTTTTGCCGCTTCATCTCCTAGGGTTAGGGTTTTGAATGTTTAGGGTTTTCCATTATTTTTAAATAATAAAGAGGCCCTCAAGCCTCATTTTAACTCAGTTCAAAGGCCTATAGCGGCCACATCTCTTCTCAGAGATAAGCTACCAGCACCCTAGCTAGTTTATTTCTATTATGTCTGTAAGCAAATTTTAGTTCTTTGATATTAATGAAATGAAGTGTTCTTTCCGCTGCATATTTGTATTTATGGTTACATGTTTATTCTGCTACGTTCCTGCATAAATCTGGATCACTCATCGACTGACTACTGTGAGAGATCCTTTGTCTCTTCTATGACCACTACTATGGCATCAAACCTTGATCGTAGACTTCTTAAGACTTTCTCAACTATTCTCCTTTCTTCAAGTGTCTGTCTGTGAGACTTGATTTAGGTAACCAACCCAATCACATGTGTAAATAATGAGTCTATGTTATCAGACTCTTTCATACAAAGAGTTTCAAAATCTCTCCTCAACATTTGTAGTTTTGGTGTCTTCACCTTCTCCATTCCTTGATAAGTTGTCTGGAGGATATCCCATGCCTCCTTGGAATTCCTTGCTACTGCAACCATTGGGAAAATACTCTCATGTACTACTTGAAAGATATAAAAGAGGACTTTGAAATCTTTCCTATTATCTCTCAACAAACCTCTTTCTTCTTTGGTCAAAGCATTGCGTGCTACTGCATCTGCTAGTTTTCAGAAACCATTTTCTACCAGCTCCCAAATATCTTGTGAATCAAATATGGCCTTCATTGTAATAGCCCAATAATCATAATAATTCCCATTGAACTGTGGTAATTGGGGATTTGTTGGGCTTGTGCCTGCTGCTGCAATATTGACTGTGTAAACAAAACAACCTTCTCTCTATTGGAGAATCCACTTCTTAAACAACATTCAGCTTCTTCAGTAAAGAGAGCTCATTCTTTCATTGAGAGCCTAGACCTGCTCTAATACCATGTTGGTAATTATGAATAAACACAAAACATAGACGGATATGTTTCCCCTGACAACATAAAGAATGAAATATGCACAGAAATAAAATTCACAGACAAACAGAGGAAAAAAACAAGAGAGGAATTCTTTCATCTATTCATTCCTTCACATGAAAACATATGAAATTACATACATTAATACAAAATGGCCAAAGACTAAAAATTTTAATGTAATTCAATGTTTTATCGGAATTTCAACAACAAAATCATCCTTTCACTCTAATTTTCTATTTACACAGGAAATAGCAAACAAAACACAATAAACCAGACCTAAAATATTATGGGTTCTTGCTTTGAAAACACACCATGTCCATGCCTCCATCGCAACTTTCATACCGATGATTATAACATTTAACATGGCACGTATACGGGAAAACTTAAGATTTCTGATATGCGATGTGATGTGGCACATCGCATGGCACCATAAATTGTTTAACTTGCAGGCACTACCCTCCTAAGTTTGCGAGCACTTATATGTACTATCCTCCTGAGCTTGCCATGTTCCCTTTGGGATCGAATCGCAACATAAATAAAACAACTTGCAGGTGACTTAAAAAGTAAAGCATAAAACTTGTAAAGTGTGGGCCGAGGGCGTGGTAAAGTATAGTGGGTCCCGCCAAATTGCATCGGTGGGGAAATAAGTTTCGGTGAAGCGTTTAACAATTAAACTCTAAATTTTGCAGGGTGTGTTATGTGGCCAATGAAGCGGAGGGAAGTTTGAAGTGCGAAAAGGTATGAAATAAAGGAAATAACAAAGGTTTTTGGCGTATTTTAAATCTGACAAAGGTATGTGGTGGGTCCCAGCTAATATTGAATCGACGGAGAAATAACTTTGGCGAAAGGCTTAAGTGGTAAAGTAAAAATGTTGTGGGCTACAAACTGCAGGCAATGGTAAGTAATGCGGCATGTAAGAAAATTAAACGTAGAGTGGGCTTGGGTACTTTGTTCTGGAGTTTGCGTGAAGAAACGCTTATGGGCTTGGATTTGTGATTTGTCCTTCCTACACAAATATTCAATGAAGTGTGGGCTGCTATCAATGTTTATTCATGGCGGTGGTTGGCAGTATTTCCAACAACATGTGTGGATTGTCTCGCACCTAGCAGTAGAATCGATATCTGAACCATGCTAGGAATTTTTCCACCATGGAGGCGCTGATCTTTAGTCTCATTCTTAGTTAAAATGGGTGATTGTCAAGGCGGGAAGACCCAAATTCCCTCAATAGAACCAAATAAAAGTCAACATCATGTGGTTCGCTCAGCCACATGCATGATGGAAGACACCTTAAATGATGAAAATTTGGCACAAAACTTTTGCAAAGTACAACCCAATTCATAATGCCACGTTGTAAAAAAATATTAGATAGAGAAAATAGAAAATTGAAAGATCTCCCAGTAAAACCCATCATAGAAACACCCATCATATTTTGATATCTAGATGAAATAGCATAATTTATGAAAAAATTAGAAAAATATGAAATAATTAAAAGTGAAAATCTTATATTTCTTGTTTTGAGTATAAAAAATGTATAATTCCTATACTTTAAAAATATTTCTATACATAAAAAAAATAGTTTGAAATAAAATTAATATGTTGCATCTAATTATATTAATAATTTAAATATAAATTATGTGTGTTGTTAATACATAAAAAAAATAAAACCTTTCAAATAATTTCATCATACAACAAATATTTGTTGGAATTGTGACTTTAAACTTTGTATATTACACAAACCAAATGTGGTAAAGAGATTTTCAAAGCATTAAATCAATTTATACATTCAAAAATGAAATTTAAACTATGTAAATTTTATTATTCATAAACAAAGACCATTCATCTATCTCATACTAACCATTAAGAAGATAAAATCTCTCCATATGCAAATATTTTTTTATATTAAAATAATTTACACCTTAAAAGATTCAATTCCTCTCTACCATCCATAATAAAAAGAAATATACAATAATATATTTATAAAATCATGATCTATTGTCTACATAAATTTTATGGAAATATTCATTTATAAAGTTATCATCTATAAAAATAAATGAGCTACTAATTGTTTGACTTTAAAACTCATTTTCAATGAATAAAAGCATGAAATAACGTTCATGGTATAAAACTCATTTATTCTATTTTCATTCACTTACTATATTTTAATTAAGAGTAAAACTAGCAAACGCCCCAATGCAAAGACACAGAGAAAGACTAAAAATTTGGAAATACTATCTTGAAAAACTAAATTAAATAAGTTTATTAAAAAAAAAAATTTAAAAATTGAGATTCTGATAAGAAATATTTCTTTTTTTTTTAAAAGAGCCTAAAATATCGTCAAGATTTCCCTATGCATGAAGAAAGATCAGTTTCAAAATGATCCAGGGAAAACATTTTGAGAGGCTATTTCTTTCTTATTGTCCACTTATAAGTATATTTGAGATCCTTACTTCTTTTTCTTTAAAGAAATAGAATAAAAAAATTAAAACCATAAATCATGTTGCCAACCTTCAAAGATTAGGAAAACGTTTTTTGGAAGTGTCTACCTCCTTTCGATTCTTTTAAAACCCTAAATAAAGAGATGGAAAGGAAACCTATTTAGCTTGAAAAGTTAAAAATTCAAAGGTAATAAATATAAGTGCAAACGGTCTTTTGAAAGGCCAAAGCCTTCAATATCACATCCACAGAGGTGAGATGAGTGTTCTGAATTTCCATTCTCTATGAAATGAAGCACCATGTTCCAGGTCATCGCTGGAATATCCACATTCCCTATGCTTGTGAGAAGACATATAACGCATATATGGACGGGTAGAAAAGGGAGAAAAGGTCGACTCAGTATTAGAAAAGGAAGAGTTTAGCCTTTTTACAAACGCTGGTTAGAAGATTTAAATGAAGATAATGTAAGCATTTCTTTTCATTCTTGATTTGTTCAAGAAAATAAATATCTGGAAAGAGAAACCCTTACTTCCATTGAAGATGTTCTTTGTCTATTGGCGTAAATAAACCATGTTGTAGGTTTGTTCATAGATCGTGCAGTCATTTATTTTAATTGAAATTTTGATTTTGATGACGATCCGAAGGATACATGTGCGGTTTTGAAACATTATTTCCCTAGGCCAAATAGGGAAAATCATATCACTGAGTTGCATGGCACCGGCAAACGTAAAGACTCATTTGAAACTGGAACATGTTGGGAATGTGAACCCTAGAAAACTAGGATATATATCTATTTCACAATTAAGATGGACGGTTGTCCCATTTAGATGGTTACCGCTCGTTCAATATTGTCCAAGAAAGGTGGAGTTGTTAAGATACCTCGAGGAATTTTAGACAAAAAAATCTAAATTCGATGCACAATTGAAATTCAAATTGTACAGGGAGAAAAAAATTAAACAGAGAAGGCTAAAGGAAAAGGGTTATCCTTAATATCATCACTAAAATTATATATTAATTTTCTTTTTTTATCAATTGATTTTTTTTTTTTTTAATTTCAATTTTTTTATTGGTGAATGAGTAATTTTATCTAGTTTAAAATCAAATTTTAAGAATTAAAATTTGACTAAAAAGATAAAAAAAAAAAAAAAAATCTTCTAATGTCTCTCATATATTAATTATCAAATTTCTTTTTCAAAAAAAATTAATATCTTATTTTACAATAAAATAGTTACTACTACTATTGCTATTTTTCTCCATAAATTTAGCTTGATGATATTTATTATTTAATGGACTTGGTTCAATCATTTTCCTCAATAAACCTTATCTATATTATATATTTTCACAATTTAATTTTCAATCATGATGCAATATAAAGAATATATTTTCACAATTTAACTTTAAATCATGATGAAATATAAAAAATAAAATTTAAGAAAACACTACAATAAATAAAGTTTTCTCGTTTGTCTTCACAACTTTAGTGATAACCAAAAAAAGAAAAATCTTTTGCACTGACACTTCAACCTTTGTATAACTATTTTTTATTTATTTTAATAAGTTGTAATTTTTTATATTAGATATTTTATTACATATGAATTCTTTGCCATGTGATTAAGACAACACACAATACCTCAATACCTCATATCAATTTGATCTTTTTGAATCAAATTTCTACCAAAGATTATTCATTTTCCCATGAATTAGTATGAACACAAGTTTAAAGTTAAATAAATATTTTGTTAGAATAATTAGCTTATATATATATATACTAGATAGTATAATTTCTCCTCCTTATTTGGTCCCATAACCTAAAGATGGAATAAAATGTGCACAGACACATTTCAATAAACTCTTAACATTTGCAAGAAATGATGATCTTCGGGTTAATATTTTATCTAAATTTATTTACTCACCTACATCATTTTTTCTCGAAGTTTATCTAGTCCCTTTTTCATTGTTAGTTTTATAAATTTGTTCAAGAATTCAATAATTGTTATAGATTAGTTTTTCCATAAAGGGCAAGGACTTAGGAACAAAGCTACATATTACAATTGTTTTTCTTGAATTTTGCAAAAACATTAACGAATTTTTTTGCAATACTTGAATTTATATAATAAATATAAATATAATAATAATAAAGCTATAATTTAGTCCATCAAGTTAGAATATACAGAAACATCTTGGAGAAAATGTCGTTAGCCAGTTCAAAATTCAAGTATGATCCCCACTAATTTTGACAACTTAGATGCCCCCGGGTTACTCAAGCCGCGATTTAGGAGTCCTAATCATCTCATAAATCACAGCACCTAAGAAAAAAAAAATATAATAATAAAATTGTATTTTAATTAAATTTATATTCTTTTAAATCTTATCCATGTAAAAGCAATTATGAGTAACCAATTTAATACCTATATTTCACAACCTATACTTTTCTTCCACGTACCTAAGTTTCCATGTCATTGCCTAGGAGGAGACACAGTTTCCATGTCATTTCCTAGAAGGAGACATTCCGTGTCTCATGCATCTAAGAGTCCATCATCATTGTTCAATAACCAAGATATGCCATGTGCCATCCACTTGAATCTACCATGTATGTTCCTATCTAATGCTTTCCATGTGTCAAATTTTTATTGGCTCAGTGGGATGAGTTCAATGTCAAGAAAAGATCGTGTTATCCATCATTTAATCTCTTCATCCCACTATTAGATCTAATCTAAGAAATATTATTGAAGTTTAATAGATTTAAGTTTCATGCATGTACTCCTTAGATCGTTCATTTAGTTAATGGTACATAAATATTCCCAAAAGGCACACACTCTTTAACACATTCATATTTGGGGGTTTTTTGCTACAGTTTGGGCCTCCAACTAATGACAATTTTTAAATGGTCTGGACTTCTCATTTAGGAGGATTTTTTCAGAGTAAGATATTTTGTTTGAAATTCTTCAATAGGCGTGTGCAATTGTGTTATTTATAACGTCAACAAGGAACCTTAGCTCCATAAAAATCTCAAATAACATCAAGCTCTTTTAACTTCAGTTGATGAGATTTAACTATCATATTGTTCCATAGAGCATATCGTTCATTAGGTATCATGAATGATGATGTTGTTGTCTCAAAAAATATTTATTAGGTTTATAAATTTGTTCAAGCATTTAATAATTGTTATCTATTACTTTTTGTATAAAAGGTAGGGAATTAGTAACAACGATGCATATTACACTTGTTTTTCTTGAATTTTGCAAAAAAAATAACGAATTTATTTTAATACTAGAATTTATATAATAAATATAATTATAATAATAATAAAGTTATAATTTAGTACATCAAGTTAATGTAGACGATGACAGGTGTTTTGATAAGAAACATCTTGCAGAAAATGTCGCTAATTCAAAATTTCATGGGAAAAATCCAGTCATACTAAAGTCAAGTATGATCACCAAGAATTTTGACAGCTTAGATGCCCCTAGGTTTCGGTTACTCAAGCCACAATTTAAGCATGCTGATCATCTCATAAATCACAATACCTAAGAAAAAAATATGTAATAATTAAGTTATATTTTAATTAATTTTATGATTTTTTAAAATCTTAACAATGTAACATCAATTACGAGTAATCAATTTAACACCTATATTTCACAACGTATACTTTTCGTCCATGAACCCGAGTTTCCTTGTCATTGCCTAGGAGGCGCCATTCCATCTGTCATGTATCTAAGAGTCCATCATCATGTTTCAATAACCAACGTATGTCATGTTCGCTATACATCCACTTTAACCTACCATGTATGTTCCCAACAATTGCTTTCCATGTGTCAAATTTTCATTAGCTTAGTGGGATGAGTTAAATTTCATGCAACACTTGTGTCATCCGTAGTTTAATCCCTTCATCCTTTTATTAGATCCAACTAATCTATGAAATATCATTAAATTTTAATAGATTTAAGTGTCATGCATGTCCTCCTCAAATCGTTTACGTAGTTAATGAATCATAAATATTCCCGAAAGGCACGCACTCTTTAACATATTAATATTTGGGGTTTTATGCTATAGTTTGGGCCTCCGACTAATGCCAATTTTTAAATGGTCGAAATTCCTCATTTAGGCTGGTTTTTTTAGAGAAATATCGACAACGTTTAATAGATTTAAGTGTCACTCATGTGCTCGTGAGAACGTTCACCTAGTTAATGGACCATAAATATGCCCAAAAGGGACACACTCTTTAACGTATTAATACTTGGGGGTGTTCCCGTATAGTTTCGACCTCCAACTGATACCAATTTTCAGATGGTCAAAAGCTCTTAGCTAGGAGGATATTTTTTAGAGGAATATATATTGTTGGAAAGGTCTTCAATAGGCCTATGCAATCATCTTATTTATACCATAGATAGGGAACCTTAACTGCATCAAAATATCAAATAACATCATTCTATTTTAACTTCACTTGGTGAGATTTCTCTATCATACTGCTTGATATAGGGTATCGTTACTTCATTACGTATCATGAATGATGATGTTGTTGTCTCAAACAAACTTTGACATTAATGACATCTTTTTTTTCATTAATGACAATAGTATGCACAATCGACTATCCCATTGCCCTTTATTCTTGTTGCTGCATTGTTAGCAATGGTAACATTTCCACTTCTACCTTCATTGAAGGATACAAATATACGTTTATCACCTCTGAGGGGTCTTCAAAATCCACTATAAATATGTCACTGGTTCCTTCATTTTCGGCATGCAAAAACAGTCGACATTCTTCCTGACGTGCAATCCCCTTCCTTTTTCGATATTTTAATAAATTATTCCTTTCTATATTGTTGATAGACGAAAACAATTGTATTCTACATTCATTCACCTTATGCCAAATTTTGTACCAAATAAAATATTCAATTTCATTTGACTATTGACAATGTGTGAGATCCTAGTACAGTATTCATGGAGTATGGTGTGGTGGTAGAAATACTTTAATTGGATTCTATTGGAATTTTCATCTTGTATAAATTTATAATGGTTGTTTAGTATCTATATTTTCTCTTGTAATTTGATTATTTTATAATTTAATGAAAGTTTTATAATCTATAATTTATAAATTCTCAAATTCTAATTCTTTGAAGGGTGGTAGCTCAGTGGAAGAGCATTTACTTTACAAGTAGGTGGTTGTTCATTTGATTCTATCATTCCCTAATATTGATGGGGAATTTTGATGATCACTAGTCATATATATATATCAATAGTGAGGGTCACTAAATGTCTATCGTTAAAAGTCATTTTTTTATAGATGAAATGGTGACAATCAATTAATGTCACCATATATATGCATCAATAGTGAGGGCCATGAAAGGTCTGACATCATAAATCACTTTTGTAAATTATGGATGAAAAATTGGGTAAAAAAAGAAAACAAAGATACAAGGAAAGACATAAAACAAGATACAAAATTGCGATAAAAAATGGTGAAATTGGGGACACCATGTTAGATGCAAAAAAATATGCATAATCAGATGCAAATTTAGACTCAAACTTAGACACAAAATGAGGTAGAAAAATTATGAAATTATGAATGGAGAAAATGATGTAAAATTAGACACAAAAAAGGATGCAAAATTGGAAGAAAAAGTGGACGTAAATTACGGTGCAATATTGGACGCATAAGTAGACACAAAAAAAGGTGCAAAATAGGCATAAAAATATCTCACGATTGGATGCATATTAAGATGCAATGTTGGATGCAAAAGGTGATGAAAAACTTGGTGCAAAAGCAATTGAAAAAGTGGACATAAAAAAGTGCTCAAAATTGAATGTAATAGTAGACACAAAATGGGATGCAAATTTGGACACAACACATGGCTTAACATAGGATGCAAATATAGATGAAAATTTGGATGCCCAAATGATATAAAATTGAATGGAAAAAATGGTGTTAAAATGATACAAAATTGGATGTAAAATGTGATGTGAAAAAGGGAGACAAATAAAATGTAAAAGTGGATGTAAAAAATGGTTCAGAAAAATATGAAAAATGGGCATAAAAATGGATGTCAAAATTGTTGCTAAATCAAATTGAACATATGGTGCAAATATAAGCACCAAAGTTGGTGCAAAACTAGGTACAAAACTAGAAGAAAAAACTATTGTAAGTCTAGATGAAAAACTTAGCATAAGACTAGATGCAAAACTTGGCACAATGTGGATGCCAAAAAATACACTAAATTAGATGCAAAATATGGTGCAAAAATGGAAGCAAAGAATGACAGAAAAGAGGAAGAAAAAATTGATGAAAAATAGATGCAAAAAAAGATACAAAAGTAGAAGCAAATCTTGTCATAAAATCAGATGAAAATCTTGGTTCAAAATTTGACGCAATCAATGATGTATAATATGGTGTAAACAATTATGAAAAATACGGCATGAAAAATGATGAAAACTGAGGCGCCAAAAATAACACTTTAAAAATTATACAATAGAGTCAGATTTAGCGTTGGTTTCTCATCGCAATTGTCAAACAAATGCACTAAAAAATGACATTAAATATAGCCCCCTTAACTTTTCCGTAGCCAACCAGACTTAGACTCCAAATATCTCCACAATAAATATCCAACAAAGCTTGATGACCTCGAAAATCACATGAGAACTTGGTCTATGACAAGACTGCAACACCGGATGCAAACACCACTTGAACTTGGTCTTTAAACATGACTTGAACTTAACCTTCAATGCACTATAACTTGGCTAAACTTAAACTTCAATTTTCCACATCAAAACTCTAGCTGTTGACCTCCAATATAGGTTTGAAATCATCTTTCAACCAACATAATTTGACCACTAGAACATACCTAGAACATTGCCTCAAAAGGACTAAAATTCAAACTTTAACGGCTAAAGTTCACCTTCAATAGGCATTAAAATTATCCTCTAGAATAGATCTATAACTCGCCTTCTAAATAGGAAAAAAAACGTTCCCAAAGGGTGACAAAAACCATTCCCAAAAATGTAGCAAAAACCATTCGCATAGAAAACCTCTCCAAATTTCCTTCACTTCAATTGGTTCATGAGGTATAGACCTAAAAATTGCTCCTTCACTTACAGGCAGACCTAAAATTTCTTGAGTGACTGACTATAAATGCTCCTTCTCATGGATATTTTAAGTGCATTTGGGGTCTAGACGAGGCTGGATTATGTAGTGACTAACCTGACTTCTCCACTAACTAGGCTAACTTGTGCAATTGTAAAAATGTATAATAAATACTTGAAAAATAATTTCTCCTCAACTGAGAGGAGTTAAATGGAGTGTTACATAATGTGGGAAAGGTATTGGAATAAGCTTTCCAAACGTATGTATTACACTCCCATTTAAGCTAGGAAATTAAAGTAAAATGTCTTCAAATATAGGGCATCTAAATGGGGCATCAAAAATACAAAAGAAAATATTTCTAGAAGGCATGCCATATATGATTGGAAATATATCGAAATATGTTATTTATCATGTAGCTTATCATTCATTTAGACAATATTTAAAATAAATAACTACCGTTTTCAGTATCTATTGAACATTAGTTCTTGATTATTTCATCGTAGTATCCTACTAACCCTAAGAAACGTGAAATTTTTTTTTTTTTTTTTTTGATTGACCACTATATCATAGATTTTATTTTGTTAGGGTCTACTTTGAGAGCTTCATTGAGTACAAAATGACCCAAACACTTCATTTTGTAAACCAAAAAAGTACACTTGGAACCATATATTTGTTTCCCTTCCAATAGTTTTAAGACCCAATCAACATCATGTACATTCTCTTCCCAAGATTTACTAAAGATTATTATATCATCAAAAAGTCGTGGCACAAATTTTCTAAGGAAGAATTTGAAAATTGAACTCATCAATGTTTGATATGTTGAAGGCACATTAGTAATTCAAAATGGCATAACTAAACATTCATAATGACCTTCATATGTTGTATATGTTATATTAGAATTGCCTTCTTCCATAATTTTGATCTAAATTCGTAATAAATTTGTTCCATGCATTTCATCAATGACAATGATAGGAAACTTATATTTGATGACTATTTTATTTTGACACATTACAATTTGGGTTTATATTATGGGGTTTGGAGGAATGATTCAAATCCTCTGCACTTAGGTTTAATTCGTGTAAGTGACATGATCAACTGTGGTGTAATGGCTTTGAGCCTTGTTGAAAATTAATACTCCCTCAACAAAAGGAATATGATTGTTCCTCATATGGAATATAAAGGTAGTTTCCACTTGAAAAATTATTGACGCATATGCAATGAACCTTATTTTTTTTGTAACCATGTCCACTACAAAGAAAGCACTTTAGCTAGAATGAATGATGTTTAATTTTAACATTTCTTGAATCACAAGCTCAATCTCATTATTTTATGCATATGGATAACTATAAGACCTAATTTTGGGTGGTACACTTCATGGTTGTAAATGAATAACATGGTCATGATAGTGAGTAGAATGAATTCCCTTAGGTATCTCTCCAGCTAATAGACAATGATTTGTAGATAACTCTTTGAAGATCCATTTGGGTAGAGAAAATAACTATTTCAAAATCTAGTGAGAACAATTGTACAATCACACCATTATTTCCATTTTTGAAGAATTTTTCACGTTGTTAGACCATATAAGTTTATAGGTTTTCCATTGGATACCTCTAAGATAAAGTTCCCTGCATGTTGAGAAAAATCTCATGAAATGGTAATGAAAGCTATGGGTCATTATTCCAAGTTGTTGTGACTATTTTGCCTGTAATAAAACATTAACAACACCCATTTAAATTGCAATTATAAGATCATCCAATAAATATTCCTCTATTGAGATTAACACTCTTGCATTTCCCTCCCCATATTAAGGATTATAATAATAATATGGCACTTATCTAATAGTTTATAGTACTACTATCTAAAATCATTACATTTTGTGGTTTCAAAATATTTTTTTAAATAATTTTAAAATAAAAAACAAAAAAATAAAATAATTTAGTATCTTTCATATGTGTGTGTGTCAGTGATTTGAAGAATTAGTAACTGGGAAGGTAATTCCAATAGCTAGGAATATAACCCTTTGATGTCCAATTATTCTTGTTTTGTAGGAATAGGTGACTTAGGGATAATTTGAATAGAAAACCTGCCCATAAATAAAACTTCATTTTCAAATTAAGTTGACTTAGGTTAAAAAAAATTATTTCAATAAAAACCAATCATCCCTATCATTACAATTTATGATAATAAACCTATAAAACATGTACAATCGAAATATACAAGCATGATATTGAATTTCATTACATTTTAATGTCAAGCTTAAATGTTTAGCATTTAACATTAAACATTTAGCATATTTAATCTAATGTCAATATCTCTCCTAACTAAAAATAAATACAATTATTATGTATAAAATAAATTTAAATTTACATCCCATAATACAAAGTGGTGAAATAATTAAATTAAAATTGTTAATTTAATGTTGGTGGACTCTAGATTTTATTAGTGATTCTTTGTTGGGTTGAGAGGTATTTTCAGTACAAGATGCTACAGATGTGTAACGTTAATGTAAACATTTTGATTGGGGTAAAAATAGAAATAGAATATAGTAGAAATGTGTGACTTAAAGTAATAAAATAAAATAAAATACGGTAGAGATGTATAAAATGTAACTAATATATTTTAACTCTAAAAAAAAATAAAAAATAACCCCATAAAAATTAATAATAATAAAAAAATAGAAATGAAACATGGCATTGAGGCATGACATTAAGAACAAATAGTATTTGCACTAAAAATTAATAATAAAGAAAAATAGAGATGAACCATGGTGATTCAAGAAGGTGTTTTTAAGAAGTGTAAAGTTAAACATGATTGCACAAAGTACAAAACAATAGTTGCTTATTCATTTTAATGGCTTCTTTGATAACCACTTTAATATAATATATGTAATATATTCTGTTAATTTATGTGTAATAATGTGCTATAAAAATAGAACTCATAGATATGGGTGGTAAGTTTAGAAATGAATACACTTAACTAGGAAAGTAGAGCTTATACATCAACGGTGGTAAATTTAGAAATGAGCAAGGTTAACTATGAAATTGAGGTGAAGAGAGGAGGTGGGAGAAATATTAGGTATAACATGGGTGAGGGGAAATATTGAGTAAAATGTAATATCATTTTGTGAGTGATGGGAAATATTAAGTAAAATGTATTAATATTACATTTTATTTATAAATTCTCCATCTCTTGGCCACTTTTTTAGTGGGCAATAGTAAAAAATATTGGGTAAAATATAATACTATAATATTATATTTTATCCAAAATTTCATCTAAAAGAGTCCACTTTTTATTAAAAATTTATTTATATTTGAAGTCCATAAGTAAACATAACTCCCATGTAAATATTTAAACATAGTATGGTAGAGATGTTGTATGTAATATTTAGCATTTTGACTAAGTCATATTAAAAAAAATAAAAATTTGAAAAAAAAAATATATAATGTAATGTAAACATTTAAACTTGGAAAAATAAAATAAAAATAATGAAGTAAATATTACCCTATAAAATTAATATAATAATAAAAATAAAAATGGCCCATGGTAACTACCCATAATATTGAAAACATATGGTTTTGACTATCTAATATAGCCCATTTAAAAAGAAAATTAAACAAGCTTAAATTTAAACCAGATTAGATTTAAGCTTAACTCCAATCTACCAAAAACATAGAAAACAATAAAAAGAAATTTAATCTCTCAAGACCTTCATAAATAAAAAAATTAAAATAAACTTCATAAATAAAAAATTAAAATAAACCTAATCTAGTTAATAAAAAAAAATACAAACTAAAACATCTATGAATCTAAACTAGTTAATGAAAGACTTAACCGAAAACATTCATAAAGCAATATAAACCACTGAATCCTCTAGTGTAGACCAGAGAACATTCATCATATCATATTATTTTTCATCAAGCAATATAAACCACTGTATACTCTAGTGTCAACTAGAGAACATTCATCATGTCATATTATTTTTCATAAATCAGTGTAGGCCAGAGAATACATAATACAATATTACTTTTCACAGATATCAGGCCACACAAGTAGGATTATTCTCATGGCCTCCTGGGCCTCCAAAAAAAAATAGCTCTACCCCAGATTGGTTCTCCGTCTGGATCATTATAGTCCGCCCCATAACAGTTGGGTTTGTCAACAATAACTTGAGGATTGGGATCAATCTCAACCCCAGCCTGATCAAACATTTGTATGCCCTTGATATATGCGATAAAATTGATGCCTGCCGAAGGGAAGCGACCGCTACCCATCTCTGACTTAGTCAACGGCCCCTGGGGTCTTCACTTATGACTAACTTCTCCTCCAACATCCAACTCATCAGCGCCTTCTTGTGCCAGAGAATTGAACAGTGAGGCTGGCCAATGACCTATATTCGTGCCTTCGTAATATAGAGCCCATACCAGACCTGACCCTTGCTGAGCCGCTTGCTGTACATCCAATAACATTATTTTATTTATTTAGCATATTCAAACTTTGGCATCAAATATAGACATCAAAATACACATTACTTACGAGGTGAAGTCTTAGACCAACGACAGTCTGTTTCCCTCCAAACTCCGATACCGGGCCCAGTTCTGTACCGGGTTCAGGGTAGAGCCCTTCAACTGGCACATATCCTGGACAATCTAGATCATAGCAACCGTTTTCGTAGTCGTCGACCTGCATCAAGGCATTCACTTATCAGCAATCTGCATCAATATGAGGCCTTCTTTAATACATCAACCAAACTTTGGACTATGCCATTACCGTCCAGAAAACAACGAAGAATGGTTCAGCTGAACCATCATAATACTCCGGAGACACCTGCAATAATCATCTAAGAATGGATTATTAGTTGGTAGTATTAATTTAGTGGCTGCTCCATTGATCACTACAATAAACTTTAATGCTCGAATGTGGGGCAGTGCTTCGTGCTCTATTGACTTTAATAGGTCGAATATGGTGAATGAATGTGTAGGGGGAGGGAAGTATTAATGTGGAAGTAAATTCACATAAACTGGAACTGGAATATGTTATTGTTTTATTTAAAATAGTAGTAATGCACTAAGTATTACAAAATGAACCGAGGCATTGCAAACAAACACCACAATCGCAACCCTCAACCCTTACACTAGATGTTAGTAAAAGAGGAGCAAATTTCCATAAAATTTTAATATTTTATACCATTAAAAATTAGTATTTTATATTATTAAAAAAATTTAGGCTAATTTTATTAATAGAGATTTGAATATTGAATCTTGCCATTGACATGATACTTTAGAACACAATCTGTCATAATTAAATGGTTCTATAAATTTAATCTGAAGAGAGAAATTAATTAAAAAATAAAAATTATATAAAAATGATTAATTAAATCTCTCATCCACTTAATCCATCCGACCTCTATGGTCTCCAGTGTGCCTTGATTTTCGTTACTGATCCAAATTTGGCTGAGACTGAATTTAGTATCGGGAGCAACCTTCGGACGCCATAGATTCAAACGACAAGCTACACTAAAGATTGGTTCATCAGCGGAGTTGTAGCGCATAATAGTATGCTGTTAAGAACAGTAATACATAGAACACGAGAGTTATGTATTTTTTAAAAAATAATAGATGACATCATATGATTTACCTTGTTTTTTTCAGTAGAAGAAGAAGAAGAAAAAAAAAATTAGTACCGTATGCTTTATCCAGACTTCTATAATGATTTATCATAAACCTCAATCTTAGTACCGTATGCTCATAGCGATCATCATCAGGGTGGTCGTCGACATCTTGGTACCGTATGGTTTTTTCTTCTTCGTCCCCTGTTTAAAAACTGTTTCACAGATCCCGCTCTTTCTACATCTTCACGTTTGATTTCCCTGGTTGCCACTGTGTCCTCTGGACACTCAGACTTAACGGGGCGCCCCCTTGAAAAATTTGCGCCGCCGGAGCCAGAGTTAGAAATATTTATACTCGGCGGGTTCAGTTTCGGTGCTTTCTTCAAACCCTTTTTTACGCACAAAGAAACCCAAGCAATTGTCAACACTTCCCAAATTTTATTTTCTAGTGTTTTCCCAGTTTCATTTGCTAGTTTCAAAACACTAGGCTGTCATACCCGCGTAATATTATCCTGTGAGTACTTCACAGATATTTGATCACTGAATTTTACGCAAAGTCTGCTTCGTGGTGACTTCTCCTTCATTAATGCTGAAACCTGCCATCTACGGGTGTGCTTAAATGCGTTCAACCTCCGTCTTCATATGTTCGCCCGCAAGTGCTTTCGTTCCCTCAGAGTACATATACTTGTTGGCATAATTTCGAAGAAGATTGAAATTTCCTGGTTTGAAACTGTTCCAACCTGCAAGGATAAATTTGGGAAGGAACCAGGCCAAGTCATCAGTCTGGTACTTCTCTCACCCTCTAAGGTCTCTGTTTGTTTGTTTGCATCATTTGGGTCTTTTATAATCCATTAATTATCGACAGAAATTTATAGTTGACCATTAGCTCTTTACGATTATCCCCACGATTATCAGTATCCTATGTTTGCAAATTTGGCAAATTCCCTAATCACATTGTGTGCAGGATATATACAACACCTTCCTAACTAGTTCAAGGGTTATCCTTTTTAATTTTTTCATTTAACTATGTTGAAGCTCCAATAACAAGGAGGAAACAAGAACAAATGCCTGTTCTCAAATTTGCATATTTTCTTAATCAGGTTGGGCACATGATGTATTGTGGCTTGGTTCTATGACTCAACGATGAAAGTTCTCATAATAGCGTTCTATCTCATGTGTGGAGAGGGTATATATGTGGTATATATACGCCTTTTTTGAGCAAGAGGTTCAATTTGAATTCTTTTACCCTTTATTTTCAAGAGCACGCCTTTATCAGGTTTGGATTCTGTATCTAAAAGATGCACATTGTTTTGATAGCCTCTCATTATTGTAGTGGAAAATTGATTGTATTGTGTATTGGAGACAGCCTATAGTACAACTTTGCTATATGCAAAGAAAGTTGTCTATGGAGTGATAGATAAAACAAATGCAAAATCATTAAAATGATTGGGAACTTCTGAAATATAGACTCTTATGGCGTTCTTACCATATAGACTCCACGATTATCAATATCCTCTGTTTTCAAATTTGGCAAATTCCCTAATCGCATTGTGTGCAGGATGTTCAATGTGCTTCTTTTAGATACAAGGATTGATTTCTCAAAGTTGGGTTTGGAAAGACTTTGCTTAAAGTTGATTTCTGTACGCTATCTTTTGCAGCGCTTGTATTATTTTAATATATTTTACCTTTGTTGCCATAAGCACTGTTGTGCCAGCCAAATGGTTCAGCAAGAGGCCTTCAGAGATAGCATTCTATCTCATGTGTGGACAGGGTATATATGTGGTATATATACGCCTTTTTGGAGCAACAGGTTCAATTTGAATTCTTTTACCCTTTATTTTCAAAAGCACGCCTTTATCAGGTTTGGATTATGTATCTAAAAGATGCGCATTGTTTTGATAGCCTCTCATTATTGTAGTGAAAAATTGATTGTATTGTGTATTGGAGACAACCTATAGTGCAGCTTTGCTAGATGCAAAGAAAGTTGTCGATGGAGTGCTGGATAAAACAAATGCAAAATCTTTAAAATGATTGGGAACTTCTGAAATATAGACTCTTCTAGCGTTCTTACCATATAGACTCCACGATTATCAGTATCCTCTGTTTGCAAATTTGGCAAATTCCCTAATCACATTGTCTGCAGGATGTTCAATGTGCTTCTTTTAGATACAAGGACTGATTTCTCAAAGTTGGGTTTGGAAAGACTTTGCTTAAAGTTGATTTTTGTACCCTATCTTTTGCAGCACTTGTATTATTTTAATATATTTTACCTTTGTTGCCACAAGCACTACTGTGCCAGCCAAATGGTTCAGCAAGAGGCCTTCAGAGATATATTCAAAATTCTGTAAATTTTGATTGTATCTAGTAGTAGAGACGAAAACTATTGTTCAGTTTTTTTGGATGCAAATAAGCTGGTCTCTGTTGAGTGCTAGATCAATCACATGCCAAACTTTGAAAATGGTTGGGAAGTTTTTTGCTAATACAACTCACTGTTTTTCTAACTATATGAACTCCACTAGTGACAATATCCATTCTTCCTAATCCGAATATATACCTGGTTGAGATTTTGTGCAGAATTTTCACCATGATTATATTTCAATATGATGATTGATATGGATTGTTTCAACTAGCGATTCAACAAGAGGCCTTCAGGACTTATAATAAAAATTTGTTGACTTCAATAGCATCTTGATATTGTTGCACCAAATTGACTATTTGGTAACAACTGTTAATAGTTCTTCTGTGTTAATTGCAAAAGAGCTTCGTGAGATACTATGTAAAAACTTGGGAACTTTGAATTAGTCAAGATGTTTGGTGCAGTTTAAGCTATGTATTGGCATTATGCTTCAGATTGATGCTAGTTCTTGAAAAGAGTTGGAATTTTGTTTACAATTCAGCTTCTTAAATTCTAGCATCTTTTCCCTTGTTTTGTGTTGTACACTTAGTTTTGGTTTCCCCAATTGTTCTAAGCTTCAGTAGCCTTAGGTTTTTGTCCAAACAGAGCTTCTGTTAGAGAAGAGTTGGAATTTTGTTTACTATTCAGCTTCTTAAATTCTAGCAGCTTTTCCCTTGTATTGTGTTGTGCACTTAGTTTTTTCCAATTGTTCTAAGCTTCAGTAGCCTGTGGTTTTTGTCCAAACAGAGCTTCTGTTACGTGATATCTTTATCACTTTCTGGATTACATGTGATTACAACCATCTTATAGAGGGACACGAGATCTATAAAATACTTTCGTCATACACAGGGAAAAAGAAGAAGTTCTACTCACCTCAAAATCTATTACTCAAGCTCCTTCAAACCCCTCTACTATTGGTGCCTTACCATCCCACTAGCTATTTACTATTCCGCTTTCCCATTTCACTATATCTTCTATACATCAGTCACTAACATGCTTTCAATTTCTGTGCAGGAACATAATGGATCATAAATATATCTCACAGCTCCAACAATTTTGCAAAGAAATCAATGAACAAGAAGTTGCGCTTCTCAATGCACAGGAGTGATTCCTACGTCCACCTAGGCTGCCTCTTTACCGGTTGCACCCCACAATACAACTACTGCAATGGATAAGAAATTGGATGAATCTCCTCATCCATATTCATGAAAGGGATGCACACAGAGCACTCCGAGCATACTATCTTGACCGTGTACCTTCTCTGGACGTGAAATGGTGCTGTCGTTGTCGAGCAACACCTTGTCTATACGACTAGTTTTTCCTCTACTGCAAAACCATCTAACCACTATGCTACACATGATGCAATTTTGTCAATACATCTTATTTTGTCTTTGAAAAATATACAGCACATCTTACTTTCCAAACTCTTCCTACTCAGAAATTTCTGTATGTACAAAAAAATTTTTTGAAGGTTCCTATGGCTTCTCTTGATCAAATTTTTTCTTATAGCCATGGGATCTAGTGCTATTATGGGTTACTGATCACAACGAATTCTGATCAGTACTCATGAGTTTGATGCCAGATGACAACTATCAAACAATAGTTCTATGTTTAGTGCTCAGCACTTTTCAATCAATATTCATAGTTATGTTGTAGCATGGGTTATGTTATATAAAGCTGTTATTGGTACTTGTTGATTTTAAATTTTCTCTCTGTAAACAATTGTCTATGGGAAACCAAAAGTTCAATATGCAGACAAGTGTGCATCACAGTGCAAAGAGCTGTGTGAATGGATTGTTTTCTTTTTAGAAATTTCCATTTAGCATTCATTCGTTTGATTTCTGTGTATTATGTAATCAATTCAATTTTACACCTAACTTTAGCCCTAATGTTGCCATGGATTATGGGTTATAATGGATTCCCATTGTCATGCTTAGTGGAAGGCAATTGCACATACGAGCTCAATTCTTGCTGTCTTTGGATTCTCCTGGATTTTAGTCTGATGTTTAGTGGAAGGTCATATTAAATCAGTTGAGATAAGTTCAATCCCTGAGCTATGTCAGTCAGTAGTTTTCAGTTTGAGTTCATTGGAAATTGCACATGTATCATAATGCTTTCAGGGGATGGCTTAATGGAGTCATATTCAGCACAACACCTTAATTATGAGCTCAGTTACTCTACAGTCAGAACAATGGTGCACATAAACATGGGCTGTAATTTTGCCTACCTATCTAATGGTTTTTAGTCTCATGTTCAATGGAAGGAAAATAATCAGCATTACGAGTTCTTCTGTCAGTATGATGCTTAGTCAATGACAAATATTTATATGCTTACATGAGTTTATTTCATATAGAAGGGTGATGTTAGTTTAACAAATATCATGGGTTTTAATGCCTACAGCGTGTTTCTGAGTCTCAGCAACATTAGATTGTTGCTTCGCGTGGAAGGTAATTATTGATCATGTCAGGAATTCGATTTGTTGGCAACTATTAATTAGTAGCGATGCATTTATTACCTTTCATATATCATTTCTAGACTAAAATAGTTATCTTTGTTCAACTGAATTCAAATAGCTAATAAGAAATTTAGCCCTAAATTTTTATTTGCTCTAATTGCATTACTTTTACTTTTCATTCTTGTGATCTCAGATTGACCCTGTGAAATACAATAACACGTTTACTGGCATGAACATGGTCATAAAAGAGCAAGGAATTAAGGGGTTATTCAAGGGTTGGGCTCCAACTATGGTGGGATACACTGCACAAGGTGCGTTCAAATATGGGTTCTATGAGTTCTTCAAGAAGTACTATTCGGACATTGCAGGAGCTGAGTATGATGCCAAGTACAATACCTTGATCTACCTTGCAGGTTCGGCCTCTGCAGAGGTCATTGCTCATGTTTCCCTCTGTCCCATGGAGGCCGTTAAAATGAGGATGCAAACACAACCTCGATTTTCCAAATGGCCTGCAATGATGAATATGCTCCCTCCTGCTTATTTTCTAACCCAACTGTATTTCTTTCTGTGTGGATTGCAGTTTGTAAAAGGGCATCGGTCCGCTATGGGAACGCCAAATTCCTTGTAAGTTTATCTTCCATTCTTTGCAATTTGCAGCCGCATGAATCTACCAAGCCCATGTCTCTGTCTGCCAAGTTTTACATACTATATTTAGATTTGGAATTTTTAAAACTGTATTCTCTTCTTTTTCTGTTGAGGGGTTGTGTCAGGGAAGCAAGGTGTACTAAAACATATGTGATATTTATAGGTATACTGTCTATCATTTTCTATGTCACAGCGGTGCAAACAAACCTCAATGGTTACACAGTTTATCGAAAATATAAAAATTTGCATTTGAATTTTGAAATCCCTTTGAATGTTAAGTAAATTAGAGGCTAAAGTAAATCTATGTTAGTTTATCTACTCCATGTGAGCTTACCTTCTTTATGTTTATGTCTCTCCATTCTGTATATATTCAAATTAGTTTATCTTCTTGAGGTCTCTCCAGTTTGTATATATCCATCTTTTAAATTCAATTTCAATAGACCTTTAAATTCATAGAATTGAAAACTAACACCATGTTAACTAGTGAAGGAGGCTTTGTGTTGGTGATATTCTATCACCTAGTCAAGGAGGCTTTATGGTGGAGATATTCTTCACTCATAATCAAATAAACCTAGGCATATATGCTTTAAGATCCTTTACATTAAGTTTGGACTTTTTATTTCAAAAATAAAAAGTTTAGAATTAAGTCCAAGAATAAAATATTTCAATCTCTTCCCATTGCTCATATGTGCAAAACACAAACAGAATGCTATAAAAACAGAAAAATATACCTCTTGAATCCTTTCCAACCTACTGATCAATACAATAGAAGAAACTTCCCACTTACATTAAAAAAAAAAAAAAACCCCTTCCATATTCCTAAAACAAAACAACATTACAAAATTTCTCATCACATAGACATTTTTAACAATTAAATGGGTCTAAATCTGTTCACTGGTTTTATTAATATATTGGTATCATTATTGCAGATACTATGATGAAATTCGCATCATTTGAGAACACAGTAGAAATGCTATACAAGCATGTGATCCCAACCCCAAACAAGCAATGCAGCACACCTGTTGAAGTGGGTGTGAGTTTTACAGGAGGATACATTGCTGGGATATTCTGTGCTGCCATTTCTCACCCTGCAGACAACCTGGTCTCCTTCCTCAATAATTCTAAGGGCGCTGTTGTGGCTGAGGTAGGAGAATATTCATTGAGGTGTATCAATATAAAGCTTCATTCAGAGGATTTGAACTTTAAATTTTATGGTTTCTGAACTTTAACTTTATGGTTTCTGTATTACATCATAACAGGTGATCACCAATTAAGTTTCCATGTAGAGAGTATCAATAAAAAACATTAAATGAGTAGTTCCTGTACATATAGGCTTCCATTAATGCTTGTATTAAGGTGACTAATTGCGCTGTTTGTTCCTATATATTAGGCTGTCGAAAAAATAGGGTTTGTGGGCCTTTGCACACGGGCTCTCCCTTTGGGAATTCTCATGGTGGGAACGCTCACAGGAGCCCAATGGGCAATTTATGATTCTTTCAAGCTATTTGTTGACCTATAAGTTCTGTTATTCGCCTTAGTTTTCTCAAAGTTCACCTCCCTCTCTTTCTGCATCATCCTGTGAATATATTCTAAAATAATGTATCCTATTGTTTCATTTTGCATGCCAACCACAGCTGGTGTTATATCCTGAAAGCAAGAGTTATGAATGGAGCAGTGTGCTGATTTAATTGAAAACAAAAATGCAATAAATTATTTTTGAATAAAGAGCATCCGAAGACAAAGCAGTCAAATGAGACATCTGGGCATCTCCCATGCGACAGCTCGATTGTTAAATAGACCCAAACCTCGAGGATAGGGTGGGGACAGAAACCTGCAGTCTGACATTGCCTCCATTTGTGGAGAGGAACGTTGTTTTTTTGGTGTGTGACCACTTTATTTGGCTTAATGGCTACCATGGCTCAACTGGTCTTTTTGGCTCATTTTGCTGAATCTAAAAGGCTTGCATTTCTTTTTTTCTACTTACGACGTGAACAAGTTTCAACATTTCCCCATGCCTGTAAGGGAGAAGTGGTGACTAGGCTTACCAATGAGAAAGTTCCATACTTCAATGCTCCCAAATATTTGCAGAATAGAATAGTGATTGAGCTTACAGGTCTCAAAATGTTTGTTTACGGTAATTTTTGGCACAAATAAGTGTGGATTCGAACGTTTTGATGAGGTGAAATGCAGTAGAAAATTAGAAACATTATAGCCTTGTATATTTTACTTTCCATGCTATGTTGGGTTTGGGGTTTTTTATTTTTTCATTTCCTGAGCAGTTCAGGAATTGAATTAAGGGGTTTGGTCTCGTAACTTACTATATGGAAAGTAGGGTTTCTGCCCATTTGCTTCAAAATCTCACTTTCTGTTCCAATTAAATGTAGATTATAAACAGTTTTGTGCATTAATGGTGTATAAATTTTGGGTTTTTGTATGCTTGTTTATGCGTAAAATTTTATGAAAAGTGCTCATGCATTAAATATATTTAAAATCCAAGCTTCACAATATTGTAAATGCGATAATGCCATGTTTCTTGCACGGGGATAATAATCTGGTACTCACAGAGTGATAGACTTACAAGTCTAGGCATTGTAAGTCTAGGTGATTTTGGCAAAGTAAGTGGGACTGACTGTAACATTTGGTCAAAACAAGAGTGTTTCAAAAAACTTCATTGTGATGCTCTGTTTATTGCATCAGGGGTGATACTCTGGTTTCTATAAAGTAATAAACTTGTATTAAACATGTTTTCTATACTGTAATGACATGAAGAACCGGGTGGATGTTATTTTTTATTGCTTGGGATTTTTCAATATGTTTTGATTTTATATGGAATCTGACATGCAATTGGGGTTCTTTTTCTAAAATGTTTGATATGGTATCAAATCTTATGTGCAATTGGAATGTTGTCTAATAAATTTGATTTTATAAGCAATTGGGACTGACATAGTGGTTGGAGCTATGGTGGGAAGTGGATACCTCCACTCCTTGTTTTGGTGGAAAGATGTTGAAATTTTGGCATTTTGTGGTGAGTGAGGTGGTTTGTTACCTATTTATTTTTCAATTGTGTTAATGACGAATTGCACTTTTAGAATTTTGACCTGTTAATAGGTGTTCTCAACTTTTCATCTAATGTAGATTGATATGAAGCTATGGGAATACGATTTCCAGCATGCAAGTAGTTATCAATTTTACTCTTTTTTATTTTTTTGGCTTGTTGAGGTGGGATTTTCTCTGGTATTCCCTCAGCCTTTTGCCTTGTCGATCATGAGCAACCTTTTGAGCGGGAAAAACAAATTAGTAATAGGTTTTTCTTATTAGAGGTTGCAGGAATATAGCTTTTTACTGAAAGTAAAAAATGATACTCTAATTCGCATAATTTAAACAGTTCTAATTCGCAAAATTTAAAGAGTGCCACAATTTTCGCAATTCCAGTAAGACTTTGAGAAAATCTAGAATGAATATTTTGAAAAAAACAAAAAAACAGGAATGAAATTTTGAAAGTTAGGGTTACAGATTTTAAGTTTCAGGTTTTTCGATGAACTTAGCGCCTACGTTAATCAGAGTTTTGAAAAAAAATAATCCAGATTCCAGCGAGAAACTTGCCAAAATTCAGTCTCTGTCGACAACACCGTTCTAGATAGTAATGTAAGACTTATGCGCAGTTACACATGATAGATACCAAACGTAAGAATACGAATATGTGGCTCTGACAGGCAAGTCATTCATGTCCACGTGGAGAATTGTATGATGTCAATGTCACAATTTGTATTTTAAAATAATCTTTAACTCGTAAAGTCTTCTAAGTAACTTTATGTCAATACTTCAGCCTTACCTACGACTGGCCAAACTCAATTAAACCTCGAATCTTATTTTTTGGGAAATGAAATATTTCTACTCTTCCCCTAGTTCTTGACCACGCTCGGCAAATCACTCTCGTGTATTTCCAAACTGAAAAAAAGAGAGAAAAAAAAATCATAATAATAATAATACTTAAATAAATAAATAAAATATGAATAAATAAATAGAAATAAAATAAAATAAAGATATAATTAAAATTAAAAATAAAATAGATAAAAAAAATATTTATTGCAAAAATAAGAATACAATAAATAAATAAATAAATCAATAGAAACAAAATAGAACAAAGATTAATAAATAAATAAATAAAATGAAATAAAATTTTTTTTTACATAAATTACAACTTAATCATATTAAATTAAAAATTAATATTTTTATTAAAATAAATATAAATATTTAAAATTCAAATTAAGTATTTCAAAAATATGTTTTCAGATATGGTCTTATCACTTCTACCGTTCTTGTTATGGTTTCAGCTCCTTCTTGTTATATCATTTTCAAAGCTTCAACTCCTGCTCACAACATCTTCAGAAATGTTTTCCACACTGCTCAAACCATGTAGCTCAATCCACCAACAGGTGTCTCTCCATGTAGCTCAATGCAGACTCCTCCAATCCACCAACAGGTCTCTCTCCATGTTTGATGATTCTGTTAAGATAACAAAACATTGCGTTGAATCCAATCTACCATATCTATCCTAAGGAGATTTCTTTCCTTTTTATCGCCGTTTATTTATTTTCTTTCATTTCCATTTGGATTGAGCACATTTGCGTTCATAGCCTGCTCATGTTTTGTTCCGACAGTTCATTTTTTTCCCTATAATTTCCTTTCAAATCATTTTCCATTTTAAAATTGCTGTGGGTTAAACAAATGCACAGATATCTCATTAAAAGTTAACTCCTTCACCAGATCCATTTCAAAACTGACATATAATCTAATTCAACTCCCCTCTCACAGATCTGTATACTTATGGCACAAACTGCCCCCGCAAAAACGTTTCGCCTAGCGGTGAAACCGAAGATACACCATTCCTCTCCTTTCGGCGTTCCTTTGCGCCACAGGGACAATTGCTAGTATATATACTTTGTGATATTATATTTATATTTTCCCCACTGGAGAAAAAAACGAACGAACGCTATCTTTATAACTGAAAAGGAGCCAGAGATGGAAGCCACTATTAAATACTTTGTGATAAAAAATATGTATATTACACGTCCACATAATGTTAGAATATACAGATGGAGCCTGGTGGTTCAGTGTACCATGATTTTGTTAATTTAGAAGATCTAGCGAAAACTACTTTATGTAGCATGATTACCTCGTAAAACTGGGGAATGATTCATGCCTCAAGATTTTATTGATTAAATAGATTTTTTATCACCGAAATCTAGGCAATTATTCGTGCAACCATATGTTTTAAGCATTGTAATTATTCGCAGCAAATATTCGTCCATCTAGGTGTATTAAACATTGTATTTAAAATAAACATTGGATTTTAGTATTAAAATTAAATTAAATTTTGAAATAACATAATATATTTTTTTATTTTAAAAAGCACATCATAATAATAATAAAAGTTAACGATAGTTATCATTTTGAAACTTGCCTGAACTATTAATGAGCCATTAATAATAATTTTGTGGTGCATTGATGGTAATAATGTGCAATACAAAAACCTTCGGAATTAATGGTAATTATGGAAAAAAAGAAACTTTAAGCATTAAGGGTACTTCTGTGCAATATAGAAATCCTAGACATTAATATAGAAACCTTGGGTATTAATGGCAGTTTTGTTTAATATGCAAAATTTTAGACATTAATGGTAATTTTGTGCACGAGATTAATGGTAACTCTGTGCAATATAGAAATATTGATTGGTATTGTAATAAAGTTTATCTAATACTAATGTGGAGTGAATTAATCTGTGAATTAATCTATGAATTAAATATATAAGAATGTATATGTATAATTTATCATGACCCAATACCATGGCTCACTAACACCAAATGCTTAAAAAACCATAATTGATATTTAACCAAAATAAAAATGAGATACCACTATTTCATAAATTCCACATAGTAATGGTTGCAAGTGAGGCTGAATATATATATGTAGTGATGTGCCAATATCATGGCTCCCTTTGAACCAGATTCTCAAAAAACCTTAATTTATTTAGATGAGTAAGATACAACTATTTCCTAAATTCTTCATAGGAATTACATATTTCCCAATAGTGAAAAACTCCTAGCTCTCCACTATTGGATTAATCCTTTTGGACAATAACTTATACTTATATAGCACTATTAAAATGACATTCTTTTAATTAATTAATTAAATTGAAGAGGTAGAAACGACATAACTATTTTTTAGATAAGTCTCAATTTTGTATTTGTAACTCCTACTAACATTATTCTAGAATATTTAGTTGAGGCTAAATCCTTACCATCCACTTCATAATTACTGATAATTAAATTAAAAATATGGAAGATAAAATTATTTGGCATAATTTTGTATCCTATGGTACTAAAATAGTTACAACCTACCAGTATTTCAAGATTTTGTTCATTAAGAAATTAAATTTACCATTTAGAAATCATATTTTATGACTAGATAAATTCAAAAGTAACTACACTCGATCTATGTATATTTATATTGGTGCATTATTGAGCTTATTGGTTATATTTATTGGTTATATTTATATAGAGTTATAGGTCCTTGGAGGAGTATGCTCCAACATAGTTCGCTGAACTAAATAATTTCTTTTTAGTTTTGTGTTTGGTTTAGATATATTATTACTTTATGTGAATGCATTAAGAGTTTTCCGAGTTGAATTGCCTCTCCTTGAAGAAAAAATATGGTTTCTTCTTTTAATTTTTTTGGATTTTTTTGGACATGTTGTTGTTCAGATATGGACATTTTATAATGGATTGTGAGGGCTATGTGTGATTTCATCTTTTCTCAACCATGGTTTGACATGTTTCTCTTTTAAAATAAAAATAAATTATTTTTTAAATAGAAATAAAAAGTCATTTATAATAAAAACTAATAATGAATATCTATGTTTGGCTAGTTGCATTGTATATATTAGTTGATGCTATGACCGAATATGAAGGTGATCTAAAAATTATCCACTCTTAGCCAAAAATAAAATATTTTAACATAATTTAAAAAAATAAAAAATAAAGAAATATAAAATAAGTAAAGTAAAAATAAAATCTTATATTCTCTCTTTTGAGTATTACAAATATATAATTCTTATAGTTTAAAAATATTTCAATGAATAAAAATAATAATTTGAATATATATATATATATATATATATATATATATATATATATATATATATAACTTGAATACCCGAGGAGAAGAGATAATTGAAAGTAAAAAAAGAAAGGTAATTGAAATTAAAAATATCTATTAATTTTTTATAACAATAATAAAAAAGATTTGTAATTCATTGAAAATTTTAATATAAAATTAATGTGTTGCATTTAAAATATTAATAATTTTAATCCAAATTATGTATACATTAATATTTTTAGAAACTACTCAATATATTATACAAAATAATTGACAAAAAAATAAATTTTGTTGTTAAAACATTTTAAATAATTTTATTATAAAACAAAGATTTGTTGGAATTGTGAGTTTAAGTTTTTTATATTACACAAATTAAGTTTTAAAGAAAATTTTCAAAGCATTAAATCTATTTCTATATTCAAAAATTCAATTTAAACAATGTAAATTTTAATGTGAATAAAAAGAAACCATCAATCTATTAGTGCTAAGTGTAAATCATCTCTCCATATACAAATAATATTTTTCATTATACAAATAGTTTACACCTCAAAATACTTGATTCCTCAAAAAAAAATCTAAAAATATATATAATAATATATTTATAGAATCATAATTTATTATTTACATAAATTTTATGGACATACTAATTCCATATAAACCATTGACATACTAATTTTTTGAACATTATACTCACTTCCAATCTATAAAAGCACGAAATAATGTTTATGGAATAAAATTCATTTATTGTATTTTCATTCACATACCATGTTTTAATTAAGAGTAAAAAAATTAACAATGTAGCAATTTAATTTAATATATGGGTGATATTTTTTCCATGTTTATATATAAATTATAACTTGTTACACATTTATATTTATGTTTTTTACATATTTCTTATACCGGGCACTGCATATTATATTATCAGTCCCTTTGGATTAACTTATATTTTTTTTCGTTTATATGTAAATTATAAATTTTTATATATTTATATTTATGATTTTTACGTATTTATGATATAAAGAAATGTATATTATAATTAGTTTGGATCAAAATGGTTTGAATGGTTTATATTATAATCATTTTGGATCAAAACGTTTTGAGTGCTAATTAATTTGTAATTTTTGAAAATTATAGTATAAATCATATTGTATACATAAAATCTATTTTATTCAACACTTCAAATTATATGGATATATTATATATTTATGGTTCGTGTGAGATTCAACCAATTTCAAATATGAATAGGGAGTTTGAGATATTCACTTAACATCTATCTACAAATCCGCAACTAAATCTAAACTAAGCGTGGAATAATTATCTTCCAAGTCTCTCTCTTAATTATTACATGCACAATTACAGTACATATTAGAACAATAAAGTTGATCTCTATCTCATTGGTATTCATCAACAACTCTAATGACTCTACATTCTTCTCAATTTTCTATTTCTTTCTCCATATCGGCGATCTTACCTTTCGACTCAAAGAACACCCACTTCTGACCAAAAATGATGAACTTTGCAAGATCAAAAATATTGACAACTTGGCTTGTCATGGCTTCTATGATAAGAGCTATCAAGCAATGAAGCATTCTATGGACCAATCACCATATGTTGGAAATTTAAGCTATCCATCGGTTTCTAGGAAGAGTGTGAATACTTAATGTGTTCGAAAATTAATCAAACAATTTGACCTGTCTCACACACAAAGATATCATACTGTAACCTTTAGCCATTTTTTAGGGGTTTATGAGCACCAAGAATGAAAAACCATAACAGAATAAATAGAATCTAACTAGTGATGTGTTCAAGGGCTTTCGAGTGCCTACAACCACTAATTTGAATTACGCAACACTGTTGAATAGATTATTTTGCAGCAATTATAAATTAGATACAACATATATCACTCATAGCTTAAAAAATTTTGAGACGTTCGACATTGAACTCATCTTCACTACCATAATCTAATAAGCTCTCAAATATTTCCTCGAGAAAATATTTAATAGTAGCTATGTTAGCATATTCCTTTATTTTAAGATATATATGGCACGAGTATTACAATACAATGTTGTGTGACCATGTTTTTGGAAATAAAAATATTTAAGTGAGTTCTTGTTTTTATGATTCCTGCCCATGGATAAGATTGCCATCTCGGGTTGAAAGTTGTTCTATGCATCACCTATGTTTATTCTCTTTTCTTCTGCTAAAAGAGTTTCTACCATTTCATCTAATGACTTGGAATAAAATTGAATGAGGGTAAAAATAACATTATCATAATTGGAAGGTGAATTGTTTAAAGGGATATCCTTGGCATATTCATCTTGTATTTTCATTCCAGTTTCCCGCAACTATCTTATGAGTGATTTTAAATAATTTATATGTGTAGACACTGATACTACCTCATACATCTTAGATTTGAATAATTGTAACTTCAAGATGAATTTTACATTCAGAGCCTTTTCCCCAAAAATTTGCCTTCAGTTTTCCCATATTTCTGTAGAAGATTTTTGTAGGTCTATAATATGAATTTGTGAGTTGGATAAAAGGATTATAATAGATTTAGCTTTCTCTTCCATTCTCAGCTAATCAACTACTTGTTTTGGATCTTGGTGTGTATTTTCTTGTACTTTTACTAAAACCCACAAATTTTTATGCATTAAATTTGTTGGACTTAACCTTATAGGTATAGAAACTTGACCCATTAAATTTTTTCAATCACTATTTTCTCCATATTTTAAAATAAATAACCACTATTAATTTTTACCTCATGCACTAAATTAACAACTCTTGTGAGAATCTCGTGACTAACTCTACTTTTGGGTAGTCCACATTCATTTCTCCATCAAAACTAATTGAATAAGGTACTGTAATACATACTACTTTCCATATAGACTACTTTCAGTGCCTACAAATGTGCCAACAAACATGACCTTGCTAGATGTTGCCTTATAGGAACGTGACTCACTGCGGTGAAACTGTTGGAAATATTGAGTAAACAAACACAGAGGAATGTATTCCCCTTCAGCACAGACAATGAAAAATACTACATAAATAAAATACATAAACATAGCACATAAAAGGAGAGGAAGAAACTTATCTTTTCTCTTCCATCAATTGAAACATACGAAATTAGACAGTTTAATACAAAACAGTGAAAGCCTAAAACTTTAATGCTAAATTAATGCTGGATCGGACATTCAAACAACAAAGTTTTCCTCCACTCTGATCTGTTGCTTTTACATGAAAACAACGTACAAACACACATAACAGTGGACCTAAATCATTATAGGTTCCAGCTCTAAAAACACATTGCTTCCGGTGATTCCATCACAAATCGATCGTCGGCGATCACAACTTTTAACATATGAGTGATACGCGAAAACCTGAAGTATTGAGATATGCGATGTAACGTGGCACATCACATCACAACCAAAAAACTTTAACTTGTGGGCGCTAATCCATTAAACTCCTAAACTTGCGATACATGGTATGTGCTATCCTCCTGAGCTTGAAATGTGCCCCTTTGTGATTGCATCACAAATAACATAAAACAACTTGTGGGCAGCATTAAAGTTAAAACTTAAAACTTGTGAAGTGCACGCTATGGGTGAGGTAAACAATGGTAAGGTAGGTTTCGGGTCCCTACAAATCGCATCGAAAAAAACTTAACATTCGGTGAAGGGATTAAGAGATAAATGGTAAATCCTGCGTGGTGCGGGCGACGACGTGGAAAAACACGGTAAGTATGAAATGCATAAAGTTGAGGAAATAGGAGGAATACAAAGGCTTTCATGTATTTGAAAATGCGGTAAGGATATGTGGTGGGTCCTACTGATATCGCATCGACGTAGAAATAACTTATGGCGAAAGTCTTAAGGGTAAAACATAAAAAAATTGGGTGCGAAGTTGCGGGAAAATAGTAAGTAAATGAAGCATGTAACAAATAAATGCAGACGGGGCTCGGGTACTCTGTTTTGATTTTTGTGTGAATGCCTTCAGATTTGAATCCTGCCGCTTGTCCTTCCTGCACAAAAAATTCAATGAAGCATGGGTTTTTGCCACTCCTTATTTATGGAGGTGGTTGAGAGTATTTCCAACACTTCCCCTTAACACAATTGTCGCCATCTATCATTCCCAAACATTGTCTAAGATAAGTAAAACTTTTCTGACCCAATTTCTTTGTGAGGATATCAACAAATTGTTCCTCTGACCTGCAATGCTACAAAACAATTTCACCATTGTTAACTATTTTTCTTATAAAATGGTACCTTTCATCAATATGCTTTGTTCTCTTGTGGAAAACAAAATTCTTTGACAATGAAATTGCTGAGTTGTTATCAAAGAAAATTGTGGTTCATTTGTCTTCCTCATGACATAAATCCCTCAGCATCCTTCTCATCCAAACTACTTGACATGATTCTTCTGTTGCTGCTACATATTCAAATTTTGTTGTTGATAATGAAACTATTGGTTGCTTTTTGGAAGCCCATGAAATGGCTCCCGATCCTAAATGAAAAACATACCTTGATGTGTTCTTTTTTTCATCCACTCTTCCAGCACAATCATTGTTAGTGTAACCAATTAGCTTAAAATTATTAGTTTCGGAGTATAGAACACCATACTCCTTTTTTTCCATTTACATACTGTTAGCCACCTATAAAAATTTTCATATCAAATGGTGGCTAAATCATTTTGTGAAGCCTTCAACAAACAATTTTATTGCCAAATTGTTAGTTCTTGAAGTCTTATGAAGATGACTTATCCTTGAGTTAATATTCACTATTGTTTCCCTCTAAATTCTGAAAATCTGTTATTTTCTTGAAGAAAAGACTGCTGCAAAAACTCCATTTTTCCCCTCATTTTACCCCTCCTTTCACTCATAATTAACCTCCATTTTATCCCCTTTTTCCGCATGAAGTTCCTCTATTTTTCTTCATTTCCCTTCTTTCCTTCATAAAAACCCCTTTAATAAGGTTTAAACACCTTTTTAAACCTTATCGAAACCCCCAAAATCCTTTGAAAATCCTTGAAAAATCATAAAAAACCCACTTTCACATTATAGGCCTAAGCCCCTTTTGGATAAGCCCTAAACCACTTTTGCACCATGTGACCTGGCGCCGGAACTAAGCGTTAAGGCCCTGGGTGCTTATCAAAATTAGGGCGTTGATGTCAAATGCATTTCTTTTGTTAAATTAAAGCTCTGATGCGATTAGCCCTTTTTCTTTTAAAAGAACCCCCGATTCCTTCGCTTTCCTTCACATAACTCGGAGCCCACAATCAGGCGCTAAAAAATATTAAAAACCTTTCCAAAACCTTTTTTTCCTTCATATTTCATGAAAAATCGACTTTTTATTAAGTCCCGACGATTCATTGGTTGGGCGAATACCAACCATTGATCTAAAACCGATCAACGGTCTTTGGGATCTTGCATTGGAGTTTTTCCATAGGATGCGTTTCAATATTTTTTGCCCCCCCTCCGATTGGCACCTTACGATGGTTTCCTACCCATTGATCTTCCCCGCCAGGCCCAGATCTGATGGACCACATTGCTCTGTTCATAAGCTCGCATATCTGCCTTTGGCATTTATAAACCAATCTCTGTCGTCGATCTGGTCCTAAGATTGAAAATCCTTGTTCAATCGCATCGGCGCTTTTTTCCCTTTGCCCCCACTGATCGTGATCTTTTGATTGCATCTGGGCCGTCCATGCACTAAGATCCGATAGTCCATATCAATCCTTAGTTCCCTTTGTTATTTCTCAAACCCCGCTATATAAAGTTTTCGGCGAATCTCTGCCGTTGATCTCTGCAGATCAACGGCCCACATTAACCCAAACTCCCCCCGACTCTTGCCTCATATTTTATTCCATTAACCCCAAGATTTAATCTCGACCGTTCATTCCTTTCATTCAATGGTCTAGAATAAACCTGATAGGCCCAATTCCTTTGGGTCCTACCTTTCCCCAGATAAAATCTCAGCTGTTCATTCCCTGATTCGACGACCAATATTAAAATCGCGTTGACCCTACCCCACCTGTTATTTCTCGTGCAACTATTCTCCATCGCACTCTCCTCATGACCATCCGATCTAAGGCCCCAGATCTGACGGCCAACGCACGGTTTCACGTAATTTTGAGTCTGGAGGATAATGATTTAAAATTACGCGATGAGGGTGGTTTTAAAAGGACACGTGTCGACCAGTAATGCATATCGCGTTCAAAAAGATAATACCGCCCTGCTCCCTTTTCATCGTGCAAAACCGGTGGTTTTCTCAACCGAAACCACTTCCCCTCGTCATATTATATTTCCTCATATTTTAATCTCCGCCGTTCATCACACTCATCCAACGGTCCAGATTTCATCCGACCATTGAACTATCGCCCTCCACCCATCCTCTAAAAGACTTCTTAGATCATTCTCCGTCATTGATCTCTATTGTCTAAATCAATCCAATGGCCCAGATTCTTCCCAAAACCCCAATTTGATTTTTAACCCTTATTTCCTCTGCCAAAGGTTTTTTACCCATTTCCTTTGTATATTCTCCCGTTGAGCGATAATGTGGCACTTCTACATTGTATTTTCCTAGTCAATCTCAACTGTTGATCTTTGTAGATCAACAGCCTAGACTTAATTTCCCCACCTTTCATCCAACCGCCTATCATGTTGTCCTCAGCATAGAATCCTCACCATTGGATGCTTTCATCCAACGGCTGTGATCTAACCTTAAACCTCCGAAGTAGTTTAAGCCTTACCCCGCAGGATTTTCATAATGTTTTCGTTTTTTTGTGCAGGTTTTAACAGTTTGTGCGTTATTTGAAAAGAAAATTTAAGGTCGGGGATGACGATCTCCCACGCCTTTATTCATGAAAAATATCATTCTATAGGGTTCCAAATTATGTTTTATCAGTGCCTCATGGGCACTGTCGCCATTATAAAACCTCTGTAACGGCTGCACATCAACAAGACATAGCAAAGCTTAATCAAACAAAGAGTATCAGTGTTAAAAGATCCAGTCACAACAGAGATGAATAATTGAACATTTCTTACATAGTTTTGAGGGATTACGGCCAAAATCGAGTATCTAAAGCCTAATCCACTTAATTAAACGCAGTTTGAAGAACAAAAGACAGAATTTAGGCCTAATTAGGCCTAACACACAGAATTAAAGCAAACTAACAGTGATTAAAGAAGGAAAATCAGATATATATGTCCGAGAAAGCCTCCACTGCCACATCAGAGGCTGATTCAATCCTCTCAGCTACCAAAAGCCACCTGCAGCCTCAAAGCATTCAAAAGAGGCCTAGTTATTGCCATAATATAAGATATTAGCAAACATACAGCTGAATAGTTATTTCGAATCAAAGAAACTAATTTAAACTCATAGCAGAGTTATTAGAAGGATAAGAAATAGCCTTAAAAGTCAAATATTTTTATCTACTAAACCTCAAAATCATAACAAAGTTATGACACAGAGATATAGATTGAATGGATTCCTTCGTTATGCCTTGCATGGTTTTCAAGGTAGAGAATTGCATTAATTATATAATTAATGATACTTGTGTTAGAAATGTTTTCATTGATGGAAAAGGAGCAGAGAGCTAGCAGAGGCAGCAAAAGGATAAGAATTAGTCAAGGAGTAGAGGAAGCAAAAGGACAAGAATTATTCAAGGAGAAGAGGACGAAAAGGCAGTAAATTGAGAGGTTCCTGAGCTACTATAGTGTGGAAGAAGTCAAAATCCTAGTCTCTGCGTGGAAAGTGATATTAATATAAGCCTGTGTGAGTATTGTGAAATGGAAGTGTTATGGAATAATAGCGTATGAGCGCAGTTTGAATATGAAAGCGAGAACAGAATCGATGGAAAGGCATCGTGCATTGAGGATTTATCATTCTCCATGTAACAGTTGTCACAACATTGTAGAGATGAGTCGTTGGTAATTGCAGTATGGATCAAGAAACTGTGTTGAGGAATTGCACATGAAAGGCAGAGTTCATATATATATAAGAGTGACGGAACCCTAAGGGAAAAGGAGAGGAACCATGAGTGCTGTGAACAGTGACAGCGGGTTTGCGAAACCAACCCCACCCATATCGCACCGCCTTTGTATGGTAAGCTGTATTTCCAATTCGAACGCGATCAATGCCATAGGCTGACACGTGGCCTTAAGCGGTTTGGAAATACCACTCTCATCACGAGTTAAAATCCCATGCATCTAAGTCACATGAGATTTTATTAAGGACGTCGAATCATCTGAAGCAGTGTGACGTGTTGTCCATCGTTGGATGTGGAAAGGTCGTTAGTGCGGGGCCTAGTTCTAATTTATATTGATCGGGACTGTTTAAAATACGGTTGCGAGTTGAACTGAGGTATGTCCGATGTCGTTGAGTTTTGTTATAACGCTTCCAAAATTGAAGAAGGCCGTAATATATATATGGATATATTGTAGTGCACATATAATGGTTGTATATGCGAAGTTGGTGCAATATGAATTGAGTGAAAAGGACGAAGGACAGTTGCAATTGAAATGTTCTATGAACATTTAATTAAGGTCACGTATACATGTTGATTGACTCTAAGTCGAGATTGAGAAGGGATTTAACATGACGTGAGGACTCCACATGTGGAGATCGATGGGTTATATGCAATACGGGGTTTAACCTTAGGCCAATGAAAAATAGAGCTCCTGCCTACAAAATAATTATAAGAGGGTGTATTGTATGGTTGCGTAACCCTTCATCTTCCGCATTTTTAAGCCAGATAGGAGGTGTGTGGTTTCTTAACTAGAAGATGATTTTTATTTAATATCTCAATCTCAGATTGAGATATTAATATACACAAATGTAATTAATTTTTCAGTGAAAAGGAAGCAGAGTACGTTGAGGTTGCCAAAATGTGAGTTACATCGAATCAGATTTGAAATCTGGGGAATGTGATTTTGATAACCATCAGATGTGAAAAGAAAATCCTTCGCATAAATTGATTTATTTTTCCAGCAGAAAATTAGAAGAAGCTGCAATTTTTATATAATGAGAGTTTGAGAGTTATTGGGGAACTAAAACTATAAAACAGGTATATATGCAGCAGATACACAACTACAATGAAATTGGAGAATATAGACCTGAGAGAGGTAAACAGAGATTGCAGAGTTGAAGAGATGTGCAGCAAAGGGATTCAAAAGTGTAGTGAACAGGTGGAATATGCAGAAGACAGTGAACAAAGTATGCAGGACAGTTGCATGACTGCTACATAAAGGACAAAACTAGTAAGCCAAGGGTTGAGTGAAGTTTATATCTTGAAATTGAAAATGTAAATGTTTTAATTGTTTTATATTTTCTGTGATGCAAAGGTAAGTATCCGAAGGAAAAGAAAAATCCCACTATAACATTGAAATTTGTACATATTTTTTTATTTTTTTAAATGATTTGGACAAAGGAATGAGAAGGCAGAAGCCAAAGAGTCATGGTTCTTCACTCCAAATTCCTTGTGTAATACAAACAATCATGTGATGAACTCTATATATAATATCAACTTGATATGCAAAGAGAGGTTAGAGAGAGTGAATATACAGAATGCAGAGTATGGAAAATTGAGGCAGAGAAGATAAGGAAGAGAGGAGAAAAAAGAGATGCTATAGAATAGAGCTGATATCTGAGGTAAATCAGCAAAAACTTCTTTTGATAAATTGAGGAAGTTGGACCCTCCTTATCAAGTTGAAGCTTGATAGTTGTCAGTTGTCGCTAACTGAGGTTGGAGCCTCCTGTAGGTTGGTGCTTGCAGAAAAATAGTGGTGAGAGGGAGTTGGAGCTTGCCTTTGCATGACAACAATAATAAGATGTGGTTTTATCCCTTTATGGGTTTCCACTCACATCTGTTGTCTCTATGTGTGTTTCTTATGTGTTGATATGATCCTTTCAATATGCTTAATTTTTTTCTGCTTTCACAATAAGTTTGGTGTCACATCAATTTAATTGTTTGTAGCAACATTTTAAGACTGTTCACATATTAAGCTGTAAATAAGTTTGGTGAAAAATATCAAAAGCTTATGTATGTATTAAACTGAGTCACCCCCCCTCTGAGTTTAATTAAAGATTCAACAATTGGTATCAGAGCGGGTTCCTTTTGTATCAGTCTAACAACTGAAAGGAGATCCTAGGTCCCTAGGATGGCTAATCAAGAAGGAAGCTCAACCAATAAAGCTCCTTTTTCACCAGTGCTAATTATGCCTTCTGGAAAATTAGAATGAAAGCATACATAATGTCTTTAGGAATAGAAATTTGGGATGCTGTGGAATTTGGATATGTCACAAAGTCAACTGATTCAGAGAAAGAAGCTAAACAAAGCTTTGTAGCTAATGCAAAAGCCATGAATGCAATCTTAAATGGACTATGTGAAGCTGATTTTATCAAAATAATGCACAGTAAAATTGCCAAAGATATGTGGGATACTCTAGGGAATATCCATGAGGGAAATAAAAAGGTAAATACTGCCAAACTTAAAGTATATAGAGCTCAGTTTGAAAATTTAGAAATGAATGATGATGAATATGTTGGTAGCTTCTTCTTAAGAGTTGTAGAAAATTTTAATAATATGAAAGCTCTTGGAGAAACCATACCATAAAGTATAATTGTGCAAAATATTCTAAGATATCTTCCACCCATTTTTAATCCCAAGGTGTCTGCAATAGAAGAAACAGCTGATTGGGAAACCTTAACCATGAACCAGATACTTGGAAATATAACAACATATGAGATGAGGCTCCCAAAGAATAAGCCAAGTACGAGGGAGGCAACCTTTAAAACAAAAAAGAAGAAAGAAGAAAAGGAAGACATATGCTCTTGCTCTGATGAAGAAGAGGCTAAATTTGTCAAGAAACTGGATAGAGGCTCAGGTAGATACAAATGTAAACTTCCTTTCAAATGCTTTAACTATGGAAGAGTTGGACACTATGCTGCTAAGTGTCCTCACAAGAAATTAAGGAATCAGGCTCAAGAATCAGAGAAAAATACATCAAAGAACTAGCAGAAAGGAAAGAAATTCAGTAGAAAATCCTTCTATTCTCAACAAGATAGCAGTGCATCTGAAGACTCAGATCAATCCTCAGGTGAAGAAGGAACCTCTGAATTTTTACTGATGGCCATAGAAGAACTTGAAGGACTGTTGTTGGAAGATGAAGAAGAAGGTGAAGTTGACCTTGAGGGGGAGCTAAGAAGTGCCCTGGAGGAGATTGACAGACTCAAACTAAAATGCAGAAAACAAAAATAGATTCTCCTCAAGTATGTAAGAGAAGAACAAAATTCATAAGTCCTCATATATCTAAAGCTAGAGCTTGAAGAAGCCAGGAAGATAGAAGACATGTTAGTTAAGCAAATCAAGGATAAAACTCAGGAACAAGAGAAGTTGGAAGAAGAAGTAGTATCTCTAAGAAAGAAATTAGAAAATGCTCAAAGGAAAGTGTCTATAAAATCTTCTCAAATGATAAGCTCTGGTAAGTTGAATGAAAATTTGGATGCTCAAATATCTCCTCTAATAAAAACTGGGATAGGCTATGAAGGAGAATCAAGTAAAGGCAAAGAACAAGAAAAGAAAAATACAATTTTTGTAAAAGCAAAAAAGGCTGATGAAGCAACTCAAATAATTCCTACAAAAGAAGAAACATGTAATGAGGAAGAAAAAGACCAGAAGAAACCTCTAATAACAAATATTGCAACAAATACTAAGACAACAGAAAAAGGATAATATACTCCTGAGTATGTCAAATTTGGAAACCATCAAAGGAGATTCTTACCCCCTATGAAAAATACCTCTTGTTATGCCTACCACAAGTTGGGACACGTTGCTGCATATTTTCACACAAGGTGGAGTAATTCAAGCCAACAAAAGATGCAAACAATGAAGAGACTGTCTCAAGAAAACAACTGGAGAAGACAACCTCACATCAGGTATGCAAGTTTTTTCTATGGTTATTATTTTTATTGTGAGGAATTTGGTCATAAAATCATTGAGTGCAGAAAATATGGACAAATATTGATGTACAAAACCTGAAGGAGGTTTATAAATCAAGGATATTTTACTCATACTCAGAATTCTGCAAAATTTATGATCAAATTCTGTGTATGCAATAAAATTGGACATATGCCCTCCAAATGTCCTCTGAAAGGATATGGTTCAACATCTCACAAAGATACCAAAAAAAAGGTTGCTTCTAGTGAAAAAAGAAGATGAATAAATGTGACCTGGCTCTAACTACTCAAGACCTGAAAAGCCAATGGTATTTGGACAGTGGCTGCTCAAAACATATGACTCGAGACAAAAGAAATTTTATAACTTTTCATGAAAAGAAATCTGGTAATGTTACTTTTGGAAATGATAAATGAGGTAAGATCAAATGAAAATCCTCAGTCAGCATAGACAATGGCAGAGGAAAGGCCCAAGATGTACTATTTGTAGATCGGCTGAAAGAAAATTTGCTGAGTGTCAATTAGATGTGTGATAAAGGCTGTAAAGTTCTTTTAGAGCACAATAATATGAAGTCAGATCCAACACCATAGGAAAGACTCTACTCAAGGGTGTTCAAACACAGAGTAATGTTTACATAGTTAAAGAGGAGGATGAAGCATGCCATCTTAGCAAACTTGTGGAGTCATGGTTATGGCATAGGAGATTGGGACATCTCAGCTTTGACCATATCATCAGACTGAGCAAGAAGAAAGCTGTCAGAGATATGCCAGAAATAAAAAGGCCTTCAAATACCATATGCAAATCTTCTCAATTGGACAAACAAACCCGCACATCCTTTAAGGCCAAAGATGAGCTATCAACAAGAAGACCACTCCAGTTTGTGCACATGGACCTGTGTGGACCTGCTAGAACTAAAACACCAAGTGGAGAATCCTACTTCATGCTGATAATAAATGATTTCTCTAGAATGACATGGGTTGCATTTGTCAAGGATAAATTGAAAGCTCTGGAAAAATTCAAGATATTCAAATCTTTAGCAGAAAATTAGACAGGATGCAAGCTAAAATGCATTAGATCATACAGAGGAGGTGAATTCACAGATTATGACTTTACAGACCTATGCAATGAACATGGCATAAAGCAAAAATTTACTATTGTAGGGACACCTTAGCAGAATGGATTAGCAGAGAGACAAAACATATCTGTACAAAAAATTGCCAGAGCCATGATGCAAGAGAGTAATATTCCTCAAATCTTCTGGGTAGAAGCAATACACACAGCTGTGCATATCCTTACAAAAGCTCACTTAAGGCCAAGCAGTGACAAGACTCCCTATGAACTATGGCATTGTAAACTAGCTTTAATCAAGCACTTTAGAATCTTTGGAAGCAAGTGTTATATAAAGAATAATGATGAAAATATTGGGAAATTTGATGCAAGAGCAGATGAAGGGATATTTCTAGGATATTCATCCAAAAGTAAAGGGTACAGGTGCTACAACAATACTCTTCAAAAAATAGTAGAAAACATTGACATGAGATTTGATGAAGAACTTCCAAACAATACAAGAGATACAGACTGCATTAGTCCATCAGACAACCATGAAGAAGAAAACCAAGATGATGATGAAACAAGAAATACAAAATAAGATGCTGAGATGAGATCGAAATCCCCCTCAAGATACACTTAGAAGAACCATCTAGAGGATCAGATCATTGGAGACAAGAGAGTAGGGATCCAGACAAGAAGGCAGCTAACTGAACAGACAAAAGAGGTTTACATAGCCATGCTATCACAAATAGATCCGAAGAAGTTTGAAGAATCCAGCAAGGACAAGTATTGGGTGAATGCTATGAATGAAGAATTGGACCAAATTGAGAAGAACAATACCTGGGAACTATTTCCTAGACCTACTGAGAAAATTGTCATACGCTCAAAATGGGTATTCAAAAATAAAATGAATGAACAAGGACAGGTAATTAGGAATAAAGCGAGACTTGTCTGCAAAGGATATTCACAAATCGAAGGACTTGATTACGATGAAACATTTTCCCCTGTAGCCAGAATGGAAGCTATCAGAATGTTTCTAGCCTTTTCATGCTACCAAGACTTCAAGGTATTTCAAATGGATGTGAAATCTGCATTTCTGAATGGAGATCTAGAAGAAGAAGTCTACATGGAACAACCAGAAGGCTTCTCATTAACAGAGAAAGAAGATTGTGTGTGCAAACTAAAGAAGGCTCTCTATGGACTGAAACAAGCTCCTCGTGCTTGGTACGCAAGGCTGGATAAATACTTTAAAAAACAAGGCTTTAAGAGAGGAGGAGTAGACAACAATCTATACATAAAATCCCATGAAAATGAACTCTTGATTGTTGTAGTATATGTTGATGACATTATGTTTGAAAGCAACAGAGATGAGCTAGAAAACAGGTTTGCTGAGGAGATGAAATCAGAGTTTGAGATGTCTATGATTGGAGAGCTCAGTTTTTATTTAGGACTTCAAATTCAGCAAAAGAACACAAGTACATTCATATCACAAGAAAACTACTTAAAAGAAATGTTGAAAAAGTTCAAAATGGAAGACTACAAAACTGTGTCAACTCCCATGATCACGGGATGCAAGCTATGTGCAAATGATGGATCTGCTGATATAGATCAAAGACTCTAAAGATCCATGATAAGAAGTCTGTTGTACCTGATAGCATCCAGACCAGACATCATGCTAGCAGTAGGACTTGTGGCAAGATATCAATCAGCATCTAAACAAAATCACCTTCTAGCAGTCAAAACAATATTCAGATATATACAAGGAACTGCACAGTATGGAATTTGGTATCCAAAAGGAAAAAATTTCACTTTGACAGCATACACAGATGCAGATTGGGCTAGCTGTGTGGATGATAGGAAAAGCACAAGTGGAGGTTCATTCTGTCTAGGAGAAAGTCTGGTGGCATGGCTAAGCAAGAAACAAACTTCTATTTCTCTATCTACAGCAGAAGCCGAATACATAGCAGCAGCAGCGTGTTGTACACAAGTCATGTGGATGAAGCAAACCCTCCAAGACATGAAGGTAAGCATTGATGAACCTATCTCAATCAAATGTGATAATACAAGTGCTATAAGCATATCAAAAAATCATGTGCTTCACTCAAAAACTAAACATATCCCAATTAAGTATCATTTTCTCCGAGAGCAAGTGGCTCAGAAGGTAGTAAAGCTGGAGTATGTACCAACAAAAGAACAGACAACAGATATATTTACCAAACCTCTTGCTAGAGAACCATTTGAATATTTGAGAGATAGACTAGGGGTAGTATCTGTAGATGCTACTCTCTGATATGAAGAGAAAGCATAGTTTCAGGGGGGGAACAGAAAAAAAAATATCATTCCAGGGGGAGATCAGCTAGCAAGGGAAGCATGAAATAGGTCCTTAGGATCAAAGGATTATGACAAGAGTACATCCAGCATAAAAGAGTCAATGAAAAGGCTAAAGGAACAGTATTTTGGTTTACTCTTGAAACATTATACTGAGCATTGAAGCAATATATTTTTCTCTATAATTGAATGCCTTTCATAAGTCAACACTTATATATCTTCAAGGCCTCTGACTTAGGATTATTTATAAACTATTTTAAGTTTGGTTGTTGAGACTTCAATCAAACAACTTTAAGTTGTGTGGAAGATCATCATGATAGAATAATTAAAATATCTGGAGTATGAAGGACTATTGATAAGTTAGTTTGACTAATACATTGAATGTGTCTAGCCTCAAGGGTTTGTTCTTGACAGTGCAGTGTGCATGCAGTAAAGTTGGTATCTAGTATCTTAAATTGAAAGATAAACTAATCTCACAATAAGTTGTTCACAACAACAATAAGGACCTTTCAGCTATTAACTATAATATCATTATCAACATCCTAGCTCATATCATCACCAACACGCAAGAAAAGTGAATCACAACTATAAAAGATATATTGGCATTCCAATGACGCATCCCTGATTATAAAAATCTGATTATATGTGGTTTTCATCACCTATGTGTAGAAAAGTTCAAATATTCTCAAAAGTGTTCTCTCAACAACTCGTGTACACCAATTTGAAGCAGCAGGGTACAAAGTCAGAAGAAGAAGGCCTAAACACATCTTAGAGAGAGGAAATGAAGAGATAGAATGCACACTAGGAAATGTGCAAACCTTTGACATTGATGTCAAATGGGGAGGAAAAGAAAGTAACAGAAGATAGGATCCTCTAAAAGAAGCTAGGCAGAGGAAGACTTGGAGGAAGCATTGGAGTATTGGTGAAGGTGTTGCCATCAATGCCAAATGGGGAGACTATTGGAAATGTTGTCATTGATGGAAAAGGAGAGGAGAGCTAGCAGAGGCAGCAAAAGGACAAGAATTATTCAAGGAGCAGAGGAAGAAAAAAGACAAGAATTAGTCAAGGAGAAGAGGAAGCAAAGGTCGTAAATTGAGAGGTTCCTGAGCTACTATAGTGTGGAGGAAGTCGAAATCATAGTCTCTGCGTGGAAAGTGATATTAATATAAGCCTGTGTAAGTATTGCGAAATGGAAGCGTTATGGCATAACAGAGTATGAGCGCAATTTGAATATGAAAGTGAGAACAGAATCGATGGAAAGGCATGGTGCATTGAGGACTTATCATTCTCCACGTAACAGTTGTCACAACATTGTAGAGATGAGTCGTTGGTAATTGTAGTATGGACCAAGAAACTATGTTGAGGAATTGCACACGAAAGGAAGAGTTCATATATATAAAAGTGCGATGGAACCCCGAGGGAAAAGGAGAGGAACCACGAGTGCTGTGAACAATGACAGCGGGTTTGCGAAACCAACCCCACCCATATCGCACCACCTTTGTACGGTAAGTTGTATTTCCAATTTGAACGCGATCAATGCCATTGGCTGACACGTGGCCTTAAGCGGCTTGGAGATACCACTCTCATCGCGAGTTAAAAACCCATGCATCTAAGTCACATGAGATTTGATTGAGGACGTCAGATCATCTAAACTAGTGCGATGTGCTATCTGTCATTGGATGTGGAAAGGTTGTTAGTGTGGGGCCCAGTTCTAATTTAATTGATCGGGACTGTTCAAACTACGGTTGCGAGTTTAACCGAGGTATGTCCGATGTGGTTGAGTTTTGTTATGATGCTTCCAAAATTGAATAAGGCAATAATATATATATGGATATATTGTACTGCACATATAATGGTTGTATATGCGAATTTGGCTCAATATGAATTGTGTGAAAAGGACGAAGGACAGTTGCAATTGAAATTTTCTATGAACATTTAATTATGGTCACGTATACATGTTGATTGACTCTAAGTCGAGATTGAGAAGGGAGTTAACATGACATGAGGAGTCCACATGTGGAGATCGATGGGTTATATGCAATACGGGTTTTAACCTTCGGCCAACGAAAAATAGAGCTCCTACCTGCAAAATAATTATAAGAGGGTGTATTGTATGGTTTTATAACCCTTGAGCTTTCGCATTTTTAAGCCGGATAGGAGGTGTGTGGTTTCTTAACTAAAAGAGGATTTTTATTTAATATCTCAATCTCAGATTGAGATATTAATATACACAAATGTAATTAATTTTTCAGTGAAACGGAAGCAGATTATGTTGAGGTTGCCAAAATGTGAGTTACATCGAATCAGATTTGAAATCTGGGGAATGTGGTTATGATAAACATCAGATGTGAAAAGAAAAGCCTTCGCATAAATTGATTTAATTTTCCAGCAGAAAATTAGAAGAAGCTTCAATTCTTATATAATGAGAGTTTGAGAGTTATTGGGGAACTAAAACTATAAAATAGGTATATATGCAGCAGATACACAACTACAGTGAACTTGGAGAATATGGACTTGATAGACATAAACAGAGATTGCAGAGTTGAAGAGATGTGCAGCAAGGGGATTCAAAAGTGCAGTGAACAGGTGGAATATGCAGAAGACAGTGAACAAAGTATGCAGGATAGTTGCATGACTGCTACAGAAAGGAGAAAACCAGCAAGCCAAGGGTTGAGTGAATTTTATATTTTGAAACTGAAAATGTAAATGTTTTAATTGTTTTATATTATTTGTGATGCAGAGGAACGTATCTGAAGGAAAAGAAAAATCCCACTATAACATTGAAATTTGTACATATTGTTATATTTTTTTTAAATGAGTTGGACAAAGGAATGAGAACGCAAAAGCCAAAGAGTCATGGCTGTTCTCTCCAAATTCCTTATGGAATACAAACAGTCATGTGATGAACTCTATATATAATATCAACTTGATATGCAAAGAGAGGTTGGAGAGAGTGAATACATAGAATGCAGAGGATGGAAAATTGAGACAAAGAAGATAAGGAAGAGAGGAGTAGAAAGAGATGCTACATAATAGAGTTGATATCTAAGGTAAATCAACAAACACTTCTTCTGATAGATTGAGGAATTTGGAGCTTCCCTATCAAGTTGAAGCTTGATAGTTGTCAGTTGTAGCTGACTAAGGTTTGAGCCTCCTGTAGGTTGGTTCCAACAGAAAAATAGTGGTGAGAGGGATTCAGAGCTTGCCTTTTCATTACAACAATAATAAGATGTGGTTTTCTCCCTTTATGGGTTTCCACTTACATCTGCTGTCTCTATGTGTGTTGCTTATGTGTTGATATGATCCTTTCAATCTTCTTAATTGTTTGCTGCTCTGACAATAAGTTTGGTGTCAAATTAATTTAATTGTTTGCAGTAACATTTTAAGACTGTTCACATATTAAGCTGTAAATAAGTTTTGTGAAAAATATCAAAAGCTTATGTATGTATTAAACTAATTCACCCTCCCTCTCAGTTTAATTAAAGATTCAACAACTTGAACCCTAGAAATATTTCCACCTCCTCATTTTTCTTATAAAAATCCCTTGAGGAGCACATTGTGAAGGGTTGGTTGTTGAATTTTGATATAATACTTGTGCTTGAAACTTTCTACATGTAAATAGTGTTCAGAGGCTTTTGAAGCTTTGTTTGTGATCAAATAAGTTAGGCTGAGAAGAGAAGGTGATTTCTGAATTGAAACATTGGATTTGAAGAATGTAACTGGATTGACATCAATATACAAGTTGATTCTTGGGATCTTGGTCTATATCACTGATGAAGTGCTTCTTTCTGTGTTATTGTTTTCCTTTCATGTATGCCATTTTGTCCACTTATTCTCTGATAAAGAACAACAAGCACAGAGTTAGGATTTACTGTTTACAGTACCCTTCTCTCATTGATAAGCTTTATGATCCAGATGTTGGGGGGAGATCCCCAAGATCTAAAAATTTGAAATGGATCTGACAAGATCTGCAAAATTAGAATGCCAGAAAAAAGAGAGAACACAAAGAAAATAAAACCACAAAGAAACTTTTTTTTATTAAAACAGAGAATAACTGTAGAAGCTACATTGTGGCAGACAATCTGTCCTTTTACAAAGTGAGGCTTGTTATTTATAGCCTTTTTTGAGATAGAATACCATAGGTGGATACCATGGGACAATACCATGGGTAGATACCACTTACAATACCTTGGGTAAATCCCATGTGTGGATAAATACCATGGGTGGATACATACCATGGGTCACTTAAAATACCATGGGCAAGTAAATATCATGGGTGGATGAATACCATGGGTCGATGCCATTTACAATACCATGGGTAAATTCCAAGGGTGGATGGATAACATGGGTAGATGAATACAATGGGTAGATGCCATTTTCCATTCGGATCATTCCTCCCTCCTTAAGAAGAAATGGTCCCCATTGCGTGAAGTTCCCTCCTGAGAAGTCTTTGTTGAATATGAAGAGCCACTAAAGAGAAGGGTTTTGTGTAGTTAACCCATAACCGATATGAACGAAGATTCGAGGATAGAGATACCCTATAATACTTGTGACCAACTGTGATATTGACAGTGTGCAGCCTAGCAAATGGACTTTGATGAAGTGTGGGTTTGTGGATGAACAAAAACCATGACAAAAGAAGATCCAAGGATATAGATACCCTATAATGCTTGTGACCAACTGTGTTACTAACAATGTGCGGCCTAGCAAATGGACTTCGACGAAAATGATTTTGTGCGGTTAACCCATAACCGTGATGTTGATTTTTGATGAAGTAGCAGGTGCCTACATAGCTTGGGGTGGGAGGGCACGTCTCCAAAGGGAACCCGCTCTGAATGCTGCTCCAAATTTAAAATGAGCATAACTCGGTAAATATAACTCATAATATTTATTATAACCTATTTTTGGAAATGGAATGATCATTATACATCTTCTCATGTGTTTGAAACCACTATCTGGAAACTCTAGACTCTCAGATTTGCGCTGGAACTGTCTCGCCGTCACAAAATTTCTGAAAAAATAGTTGATTTTAAATCAACGATAACTCCCACATCCAGAATCCGATTCGACCAATTTTTTTTTTGAACTTGGGTGATTTTGCAAGAGAAGCTCAGATCTATATACATTCTTCTAAAATTTTTCACTAAAAAGTGTGAAAAATGACAGGAGAGCCACCGTCCATGAATTATCATCAGAAAAATTACTTCAACATTGATGATTTTGAATCAGCGATATCTCCCTCATCCGAACTCCAATTTGGCCAATTTTTTTTTTTTGAATTTGAGTATTTTTTCGCAAGGAATCCAGATCTGGTCTTTGATTTTGTAAATTTTTCACAAAAATTTTCAGATATGATCTGAAAACTCGCCGCCCAAAAAATTTCATGGATTTTGCTGAAGATTGCTGCAAAACATTGAAACTGAAATATGTTTCAAACCCTCATTCCCATGGAGGTGTAACCTAAATATGATACCACTGATCTAGATCTTGGGGGGAGTCCCCCAAGATCTAAAAAAGAAGTGAAATGGATGTGACCAGATCTGCAAAATTAGAATGCCAGAAAAAAGAGAGAACACAAAGAAAATAAAACCACAAAGAATTTTTTTTTATTAAAACAGAGAATAACTGTAGAAGCTACATTGTGGCGGAAAATCTGTCCTTTTACAGAGTGAGGCTGGTTATTTATAGCCTTTTTTTGAGATAGAATACCATAGGTGGATACCATGGGCCAATACCATGGGTAGATAGCACTTACAATACCATGGGTAAATCCCATGTGTGGATAAATACCATGGGTCACTTAAAATACCATGGGCGAGTAAATATCATGGGTGGATGAATAACATGGGTTGATTCCATTTACAATACCATGGGTAAATTACATGGGTGGATGGATAACATGGGTAGATGAATACCATGGGTTGATGCCATTTTCCATTTGGACCACTTTGTCTCAATGTTTTCCTCCAAATTGTTGGTTTGAGAATGACTTAAGTTAATTGTAAACATTATCAAGGAATGTTGGTTTGTCCCTGTCTTGATGTGCGAAGCCTGAAAAGGAAGTTCTTGAATGTTATTTTAATTATGTACTCAGTACAGTTAGACTATGAAAGTTTATGGTTTGCCCTATCTTTTAGTTCTTTCTTCAAAGGTAATTCTGAAAGTTTCCCTAATATTATGCTGAAAGAAATTTATATTTAAAAGTATTTTATCTGATCTTAGGATGTGCTTCATTTTTCTTATCTGTTTTCATCCATTCTGAAAGTAATTATGTGGATTACTGGATTGTTTGTCTGATAAGTTAGCTTCAATACAAGCTTGTCCAAATAATTCTATGGTTAGCCCTGTCCTTTTGTTGGTTTAAAACAGTTACTTAAAAAGGATTTTCTTGTTTGGAAAGACTGATAAATCCTAGTTGAAATTATTGTCTTTTTCCACCCCTTCAACACTTTTATTGTTCCATTCCATCATTTTATCTAAGAGATCTTGTGATATAGATGACTTACCCCTTGGACCACTTTTGAAATTGTTGCACAATTAAACCCTTTTATGAATCCATAGCCCAATGGACTAAAAACTAGCGTCATATCTATCCTATCAGCCAAATATTGTTCTGATTGTTTACACCTTCACCCCTTTGAAACTCTTTCATTTTAGGACTTTCCACTCAGCTAAAAATCATGCTCAACCATCCAAAACCAAACAAAAATCCTTGTTCTTCATAACTAGCCTTATATCACACATAAAAGCTTTAAAGATAAATCAATCTTTGCACTTATAGAGAGATCCCTCTCTGGATTCAGGAGGGCTAGATCCTAGAATCCCAAAGTGGTTCAAGTGTTCTCTCCGTAGTTTTAGTCTCACCAATATGATGAAATTACGAGGAGCTAACATTTATGGCGAATCCACTAGGGATATTTCTGAGTTAGTGAGAATCTAAGTACACCTTAAGACTCCAGAAAGCCCTTGATTCAAGAACATTGTTTCGTGAGTAGAAGTAGCCCTCTTCAAGCACTACCAAGAAAATGGTAATCAGATAAACTTATTTGAATCAGTGAAAAACTAAGGAAACCTTAGGATTCTCATAAGAGCTTATCAAACCTTGAAGAATTAATCATACTGTACATCTTCAGCAAATCAGGGAGGAGTTCTACAATAGAGCATTATAAAAGCAAGAGAGCATCAAGAAGTTTTTTGACAGAAGGACAAAAGCCAGTAATTTTAATATTGGTGAGAAAGTGTTAAAGTGGGACTCAAGGAGAGAAGACAAGGGCAAGCATGGGAAATTTGATAACTTATGGCTTTTCCCTTACCTCATTCATTCTTTTGCTGGTTACAATGCTTATTTCTTGCAGGAAATGAATGGAGCTGAACTATTTGGGCGTCCTGTCAAAGGAAGGATGCTCAAACATTATTTCTCTCGATCCTATCATGTTTGAAATCCTTTTTATAGTTTTCTAATTATAAATATTTTATCCATCATTTCATTCAAAGTTATAAAATTCAAAAATACAAAAAAAATAGAAAGAGAAAAGAGGGAAGATTGTAAAAACAAGAAAGGAAAAGCCCCATGCCAAAAAAGAGAAACAAAATCTGAAAGTATGCAAGTTCAAATGCCACTCCTAAAAAACACACTCCTAGTTAGTCATACAGCATAATCATGACTAATTAGTTTTAAATTTACTGCTGATAAGTTAGTGAATCAAATTTTCCAAATAGCTTAATCTTGGCTTATCAGTTAGGAAGATTAGGATAGATAAATAAAGGTTCAAACAAGCCAAAAAACTGAACCTATGAGTTTCCAAAAGAAGAATGGCTCTAACCTATTTAATTCATGAGTCAGAGATAGAAGCAATCTGGTTCTAATATGCCAAAATCTTGAACCAGATAACAAAGAAAAAACAGCTCAAAAAAGCCTAATAACAGAGCTGAAGAAAAGAGAAGGATGTGCTTAAAAACTTTCAGATCTCAAGCCTTCAACATTTTGATTTAATTTTCTGCAAATAATAATCTATGTGCAGCTTTTTTTTAATGCCATAGATCAGCAACAAATTATACTGTTCAATCCTGACTTGTATGCTTTTAAATTTCTTGTTTCAGAATTTAGAGAATAAAAATATGTTAGACAGTCTAATCCTAACAGATATTAGTTAGGTAGAGAAGCTTATGAACTCAATTGTTTAATCTGATTTCATGGATAAATAAGAAGTAGACTTAGATTATTTTTTTGATTTCAAAAGAATAAAATGTTTGTAAAAGAGTTTTCCAATCCAAATGCACTCTCAAAGAAGAAAAAATGTTAGATCGGTAGGATTGGGTAGATAGAAAGCTTGTTTGATAGCGTTCCACTATTTTTCTTGGCTACTAACATTATCAGAACAAAAGAAGATCATCCAAGTGAAGAAATTTGCAGCCCAATGGATGAGGCATTGATCAGCTCCCCAGAGAATGCAAGTCTAAATTTCTTGACACCTACAAGAAGGTGCCATCCCCATGTAGATCCACTGTTAACCACCTATAAAATTTGTCATATCAAATGGTGGCTAAATCATTTTTCGAAGCCTTCAAGAAACAATTTTATTTCCAAATTGTTAGTTCTTGAAGTCTTATGAAGATGATTTATCCTTGAGTTAATCTTCACTGCTGTTTCCTTCTCAATTTTGAAAATCTGTTGTTTTCCTGAAGAAAAGACTGCTGCAAAAAACTCCATTTTTCTCCTCATTTTACCCCTCCTTTCACTCATAATTAACCTCCATTTTATCCCCTTTTTCCCGATGAAATTCCTCTATTTTTCTTCATTTCCCTTGTTTCCTTCATAAAAAGCCCTTTAATAAGGTTTAAAACTCCTTTTTAAACCTTACTGAAACCCCTAAATTCCTTTGAAAATCCTTGAAAAATCATAAAAACCCCACTTTCACATTATAGGCCTAAGCCCCTTTTGGCTACGCCCTAAACCACTTCTCCACCATGTGACCTGGCGTCGAAACCAAGCGTTAAGGACCTGGGCGCTTATCGCAATCGGGGCGTTCATGTGAAACGCATTTCTTTTGTTACATTAAAGCTCCAATGCGATTGGCCCCTTTTCTTTTAAAAGAACCCCTGATTCCTCCGCTTTCCTTCACATAACCCGAAGCCTGCAATCGGGTGCTAAAACATATTAAAAACCTTTCCAAAACCTTTTTTTCCTTCATATTTCATGAAAAGTCAACTTTTTATTAAGTCCTGATGGTTCATTGGTTGGGAGAATACCAACCATTGATCTAAAACCGATCAACGGTCTTCGGGATCTCGCATCAGAGTTTTTCCATCAGATGCGTTTTAGCAGCTTCCCCCCCCCCTCCGATTGGCACCTTGCGATGGATTCCCACCTGTTGATCTTCCTTGCCATGCCCAAATCTGACGGCCCACATCGCTCTGTTCATCAGCCCGCATATTCGCCTTTGGCATTTACAAACCAATATCCATTGTCAATCTGGTCCTAATATCAATGGTCCTTATTCAATCGCATCAGCGCTTTTTTCCCTTTGCCCCCACTGATCGCGATCTTTCGATTGCATCTGGGTCGTCCATGCACTGAGATCCGACGGTCCAGATCAATCTTTACTTCCCTTTTTTATTTCTCAAACCCCACTGTATAAAGTTTTCGACGAATCCCCCTCACTCTAACCTCATATTTTATTCCATTAACCCCAAGATTTAATTTGGACCATTCATTCCTTTCGTCCAACAGCCTAGAACAAACCTGATAGGCCCAACTCCTTTGGGTCCTACCTTTCCCCAGATCAAATATCAGCCGTTAATTCCCTGATCCGACGGTCAAGAGTAAAACTGCCTTGACCCTGTCCCACCTATTATAGCCCGTGCATCTATTCTCCATCACACTCACCTCACGACCATCCAATCTAAGGCCCCAGATCTGACGGCCAACGCGTGGTTTCGCGTTATTTTGAGTCTGGAGGTTAATGATTTAAAATTAGGTGATGAGGGCAGTTTTAAAAGGCCATGTGTCAGTCAGTAATGCATATCGCGTTCAAAAAGGAAATACCACCTTTCCCCCTTTTCATCGTGAAAATTTGGAGGTTTTCTCAGCCGAAACCACTTTCCCTCGTCATATTATATTTCCTCATATTTTTGTCTCTGCCGTTCATCACACTCATCCAACGGTCCAGATTTCATCTGAACATTGAACTATCGCCCTCCATCCATCCACCAAAAGACTTCTTAGATCATTCTCCATTGTTGATCTCTATTGTCTAAATCAATCCAACGGCCCAGATTCTTCCCGAAACCCCAATTTTATTTTTAACCCTTATTTCCTCCGCCAAAGGTTTTTTACCCATTTCCTTTGTATATTCTTCGTTGCACGATAATGTGGCCCTTCTACATTGTATTTTCCCAGTCAATCTCGACCGTTGATCTTTGTAGATCAACAGCCCAGACTTAATTTCCCCACCTTTCATCCAACCCCCTATCATATTGTCCTGAACATTGAATCCTCATCGTTGGATGCTTTCATCCAACGGCTGCGATCTAAACTAAAACTTCCAAAGTAGTTTAAGCCTTACCGCACAGGATTTTCATAATTTTTCGTTAGTTTGCGTAGGTTTTAACGGTTTTGCATTATTTTAAAATAAAATTGAAGGTCGGGGATGACAATCCCCCACGCCTTTATTCATGAAAAATATTGTTCTACAGGGTTCCAAATTATGTTTTATCAGTGCCTCATGAGAACTGTCGCCATTATAAAACATCTGTAATGATTGCACATCAACAAGACACAACAAAGCTTAATCAGACAGAGAGTATCAGTGTTAAAATATCCAGTCACTGTAGAGATGAAGAATTGAATATTGCTTACATAGTTTTGAGGGATTATGGAGAAAATCGACTATCTAAAGCCTAATCCACTCAATGAAACACAGTTTGAAGAACATAAGACAGAATTTAGGCCTAATTAAGCATAACACATAGAATTAAAGAAAATTAACAATGATTAAAGAAGGACGATCAGATCTATCTGTCCGAGAAAGCCTCCACTGCCACATCAGACGCTAATTGAATCCTCTCAGCTACCAAAAGCCACCTGCAGCCTCAAAGAATTCAAAAGAGGCCTAGTTATTTCCATAATAGAAGATATTTGCAAAAAGATAGCTGAATAGGTATTTCAAATCAAAGAAACTAATTTAAACTAACAACAAAGTTATTACAAGGATAAGAAATAGCCTTAAAAGTCAAATCTTTTTATCCACTAAACCTCAAAAGAAGAACAGAGTTATGACACAAAGATATAGATCAAATGGATTCCTGCCTTATGCCTTGCATGGTTTTCAAGGCAGAGAATTGCATTAACTGTAGAATTAATGATACTTGAACCCTAGAAATATTTCCACCTCCTCATTTTTCTTATAAAAATCCCTTGAGGAGCACATTGTAAAGAGTTGGTTGCTGAATTTTGATATAATACTTGTGCTCGAAACTTTCTACATGTAAATAGTGTTCAGAGGCTCTTGAAGCTCTGTTTGTGATCAAATAAGTTAGGCTAAGAAGAGAAGGTGATTGCTGAATTGAAACATTGGATTTGAAGAATGTATCTAGATTGACATCAATATACAAGCTAATTCTTGGGATGCTGGTCTATATCACTGGTGAAGTACTTCTTTCTGTGTTATTTTTTTCCTTTCATGTATGTTGTTGGGTGAAAATATTGTTGTTTAATTCTGTTGTAGTACTTGCCCAACTAGTTAATTTGTCAATCCGAGGTTCGTAGGCTTACGAAGCACATGCACTATATATGCATGACCGAAGTGGAACTAATATAACCTAACCTAATCTAAATTACTGAAATCAAATTAATCTAGGAAGGCATTGAAACACTAACTAGGAAAGCAGGAAATTTCATAAGGGAAAAGAAATACAACATGTGAAGAGTTGAACGACAAACAACATATGTGAGCTCACAACAATAAAGCTATCTCAAATTACATTACAAGAATCAAATGACAAATCATGAAAGCGTAAAAATAAAAGAATATGAATCAAAGCTAAGAATCCCCTTCTCTTAATTACAAGATTATCTCTCCAAACTCAATACTTATGAAAATCAAGAGAGAGCACTCTCTTATATACATGAAGAAGATAACCATCTCATAATGACAGATTCACTATTCTCTCAACCAATATTAACTACTTTCCCATTATTACAAGATATTATCCCTCCAAATCCTCCACACATCTCTCACATATCTTGGATAAGATATGCCAACCAAATCCTCCATGATCTTCTCCTTAGGAATAGGCTTGAATAATAATCTCCTTAAAATGGTGGATGAGATATTTAGGAAGTCTCTTGGAATTAATCCTTCACATATCTCCTACACATTACAAATCTCACACATTCTTGAGATATATATAAAAAACATGTAAATTTTCTAATATTTAGTCATAAATTCACTTATAATACAAAAACTAATAAATTGGAAAATAAGAAGGTGAAACCCAAATGTATTTATGAAAATTATATGATGAAAGGTTAATGGGATGATGAAATGTAAGGAATAGTGAAGGGAAAGGTGGATGAAAATATGACATTTCTGAGTCCCAACATATGCCATTTTTTCCACTTATTCTCTGATAAATAATAGCAAGCATAGAGTTAGGATTTACTATTTACAGTACCCTTCTCTGATTGATAAGCTTTATCTCTATGTTTTCCTCCAAATTGTGTGTTTAATAATGACTTAAGTTAAGTGTAAAAAATATCAAGGAATGTTGGTTTGTCCCTGTCTTGATGTGTGAAGCTTGAAAAGGAAGTTCTTGAATTTTATTTTCATTATGTACTCAGTAGAGTTAGACTAGGAAAGTTTATGGTTTTCCCTGTCTTCTAGTTATTTCTTCAAAGGTAATTCTGAAAGTTTCCCTAAGAGTATGTTGAAACAAGTTTAGATTTAAAGGTATCTTATCTGATCTTAGGCTGCACTTCGTTTTTCTTATATGTTTTCATACCTTCTCAAAGTAATTATGTGGATTACTGGATTGTTTGTCTGATAAGTTAGCTTCAGTACAAGCTTGTCCAAAGAATTCTACAGTTAGCCCTATCCTTTGGTTGGTTTAAAACAATTACTTAAAAAGGATTTTCTTGTTGGGAAAGACTGATAAATCCTAGTTGAAATTATTGTCTTTTTCCACCCCTTCAACACTTTTATTGTTCCATTCCATCATTTTATCTAAGAGATCTTGTGATATAGATGACTTTCCCCTTGGACCAATCTTGAAATTGTTGCACAATTAAACCCTTTTATGACTCCATTTCCCAATGGACTAAAAACCAGCGTCATATCTATCCTATCAGCCAAATCTTGTTCTGATTGTTTACACCCTCACCCCTTTGAAACTCTTTCATTTTAGGACTTTCCACTCAACTAAAAATCATGCTCAACCATCCAAAACCAAACAAAAACCCTTGTTCTTAATAACTAGCATAATATCACACATAAAATCTTTAAAGATAAATCAATATTTGCACTTATAGAGAGATCCCTCTCTGGATTCAAGAGGGCTAGATCCTAGAATCCCAAAGTGGTTCAAGTGTTCTCTTCGTAGTTTTAGTCTCACCAATATACTGAAATTATGGGGAGCTAACACATACCTGAATATTCTCTTGTCTGCTTTCCAATGTGTCTCTTTGGGTGTCTCCATGAATCTGGATATCAAACTTACAACATACATTATATTAGGCCTAGTTGCAGTCAAATAAATTAGACAACTAGCCATTGTTTTGTATAGTGTTGGATTGACATTCTTGCTGCAATATTCCTTGCTCAACTTCAACCATATGATAGTTGGATTTGATGATGGATTGTTCTGCATAATGAACCTTTTTAGAAATTCTTCAACATACTTTGCTTGGGAGATAAAAATCCCCTTTTCTGTTTGCTTTACTTCTATGCCCAAAAAATATCTTAACAAACCTAAGTCAGTCATTTCAAACTCACTCTTCATGACTTCTTTGAAATAAGCAATGAGAGAAACATCATTTCCTGTAAAAATAAAATCATCTACATACAAAACAACAATAAGGATCTTATCTTAATTTTCTTTGATGTAGAGTGTGGGTTCACCATCACACTTCTCAAACCCATTTTCCACCAGGTAAGAATCAATCCTATTGTACCATGCTTGTGGTGCTTTCTTTAGCCCATAAAGAGCTTTATTCAACTTAGACAGCTTGTGTTCTTGGCCTTATATTTCATAGCCAGGAGGTTGTTAAACATAAACCTCTGCTTTCAACATTCCATTCAAGAATGCTAACTTCAGATCCATTTGATAAACTTTCCATTTTTGTTGTGATGCTATGGATAACACTGTCAGCAGTGTCTCCATCCTAGCAACTGGTGCAAAGGTTTCCTCATAGTCTCTTCCTTGCTGCTGCTTGTATCCTTTGACAACTAGCCTTTCTTTGTGCCTTTCTATCTTTCCTTCAATATTTCTTTTAGTATTATAGACCCACTTCACTCCAATAACTTCTTTTCCTTGTGCGAGGTCCACTAACTCCTATGTGCCATTCCTTTATATTACACTTATCCCTTCATTCATTTCTTCAATCAATTTCTCTTCTTTGAGTGAATCTTCAAAATGGATTGGGTCATCAACATGGAAAAATAGTGTAAATAAAGAATTGATATGAGCATTATTATTAACTTCTTCTTGCTCATAAATTTCACTTAAATTTCTGAATCTTCATCTTCTTGTATTTGCTGAATATGTGCTTGGAGTAGCATTTGAACTCGAGGGAGTTGTTGATCCATTTGGTGTTCTTGGAGAAGAACTTCCTTGATTTCTCAATGTTGTTCTATTTCTTGCTTGTGGTGTGCTCTGTTGAGCTGGTGTAGGTGGAGGAGGAACCACCGTTGAGGAATTGCTTGCTACAATCCATTCCTCTTTCTCTTCATTTGACATACATGTCTGAAGTGAAAATGTGAAGTTGGGTTACACTTTTTTCCTTTTTTGAGAAAAAAATTTCATTTTTTTCTGTTCTTCAACTTCTGCAAGCCAAAACAATTTTTCTGTTTAGAATTTCATTTTGCGATAAAAATAAAAGTTGTCAAAAATTTTATTATCTTTCTATTACTTATTTTTTGGAATTTTTTTATAAACATTTGATATTTGAACTTAGCATTCCTTTGAGTGTGTTTTTTAACAATCAAAGGATTCATAAGAAGTCATTTTACTACACATTGTTGTATTCTTTGAAACTTTGTGTTTTTTAGAAACAAAATGTGTTACAACAATTTAGATAGAGTCTACCTCGGTTTCGTTATATTTACAAAGGCAACTGATGCATATCATAATTACTAGAATTTTCTGAGTTGATCCTATATGAAAAAACTGCATATTTTGAATATGCTTTGCGACGCACGAAATTTCTTAACATATAAGTTATAAACTAAAAAACTAAAAACTACCCATTATAGACGACAAACCAATGTAATGCACCATAATTTTTTCAAATTTTTTTACAGTGTATTTTGGAAGATACAAAATTATTATTTCACTGAATCATAACGACCTTCAGAAATTGTTTGCACCCGTTTTATTAAAAATTAATTAAAATTAGTAAATATTTATGAAATTCCATAAAATTTATATTTCCTGAAAGTAGATTGAATTCTGAAAATTCTTGTCTTGGTTTCGATAGTTAATTTCAAATGTTTCATGGAGCTCAATGAATCCAAAGTTAAAGATATGTATTCAGAGCTTGGCTCTGCATAATTGTAGACATGTTAGTTCGGCCGAACTCTTAAATAAAGTTTAGCCGATTTTTTTTTTTTGCACCGACAGCCCGTCAACTCTAACAATATAAAATTTTGGCCGAATGTTTTATAAAAGTGCAACCGAAATTTTACTTGAATTTCCGTTGGCCGAAAAATACCACGAAGCCCCTCCAAAAAAACATTTCGCGGAAATATAAATTCTCGTGAAATCATTCATTATTTTTGCATATTTGGTCTAATTTTGCAAAGGTCTTGGTTTGATTTTGCAAATAACTGTTTTGGGTTTAAGGAATTCTCTTGGAGGTACGTTCAAAGTAAATTTTTGCAAAGGATTGTTTTGGGTTTAAGGAATTTTCTTGGAGGTACATTGAAAGGACATTACATTCAAAGGACATTTCTTGGAAGTATGTGATACATTTTTTGGATGTTTTTGGGCTTCATTTTTTTTTCAAGGTATGGATTTGCGCTTAATTTTCAAAGGAATATTTTTAGGCTTAATTTCGAAAGGACTATTTTTAGGCTTAATATTCAAAGCAAATTTTTAGAGGTATTTTTTAAATTGATATTTTTTTAGAGGCCTTTTTAAAGTAATTTTTAAAGCGAGATTTTTTAAGAAGTTGGAATTAATTTTCAATGGACATTTTTTGGAGGTATTTTTTGAAGTGACATTTTTTTAGAGTACGTGTTTTGGGTTGAAGTAAATATTTTATAATGATTTTTTAAAATGAGTTTTTGTCTAACTTTTTAAATGAATTTTTTTTGTGGGACTTGGAAGGAAATATTTGAGCTTCATTTCATTTTTATAAGGCATATTTTTCTTGGAGTTTTTTAAAGTAAGTGTTTTCGATTGAAGTATATATTCTTTGCAAAAAATTTAAAATGAGTTTTTTTTTTAAATTAAATCTTTTGTGATGTTTCTTTTAATTGAGTATTTTCTAAATTTCTGAGGGAAATGTTTTGAACTTCATACTCTATTATCATGGGAAATCGCAGGAATTGTGCGAGAAAATATGATAAAAAAAGAGACCCCGAGGAACGTAGAGAAGACACGAGAGACTCTTGCAAAATAAAGAGAGAAGCACTCTCAAATATTGAAGGGGAAAATCAACCTCAACTAGAAGTTGAAGTAGGTATGTAAATGTAAATATTATGAATTTGATATTTAAAATTTTCCTAGTTTAGAATGTGAAACTTATTTTTTATGCGATGAGCTAATTTAAAAAATATTTTGAAATCTAAATACAGAGTGGTATTCCTCAAAAAATTGATGATGAGATACACAATTTTGAAATTTAAAGTGAAAGAGATATTGAACCAATGATTGAAGATGGTGAAAATGTTGAAATAAATTCAAGTGAAGAAATTAAATCACAAGGTGTATATATATATATATATATATATATATATATATATATATATATATATATATATATATATATATATATATATGTGTGTGTGTGTGTGTGTGTTGAACATATGCACGTATTATTGAAATTATACATATTTATTAATTTAGTTATTTATTGAATATGTAAACTTATTATGTACTATTTATTCGAATATGTACAGATGATATCGTGTTAAACACATTTTTGATACGTACTTCATAAAGGAAAATGTGATAGTTCAAGCCCAAATGTTGAAAGGTATTCTATCATTAAGGAAATTAAAAGAAACTATCACTTTATTGGGTATTCGAAAATCAACAAAAGATAAAAAAATCAAGGAAAATGTGATACAAAATATAAATAGTGCTATCAATTCAATTAGAAGATCTAGACATAAAAGTTTTTCAATTGTACATAAAGAAATATGTATGGCAGTGGTTTCATCAAGTACTAAAGAGAATCTCTTGGTAAAATCTATGGCATGAGCATTACGAACCTCACGAAAAACTTTTCACAAAAATCAGAAATTTCGGTTGTAGATATATGTAAATAATGAACTCACTTGTTGGAGAGCTATTTGTAGGCAACCATACAAAGATAGAATTGGAGAAAATTAAAAAAAAATATATATGAATATTGGAAGAAAAATCTACGTGTTTTTCCAAATGAAAAGGATGTGATGCGAAGAAGAATAGCACGAAATCAGTATGAAAAACATGAAAAAATTTCTTGGAAACCACTCAGATAGAGTTGTTCAACAAGTTCAAAGAAGAGAATCATGAAATTTATGTCTCAATCAGTGATTTTTTTCAACAAAAACCATGCTATGTAAAACCTATCACCGTATGCGACACTTGTTGTTGGTATTATCATGTGGAATTTGAGTTATATTATGACACATTCCTTAATTTTGGTAGAAAATTTTGGAAAGATTCATCTCCTGCTTCCATTATCTGTGATTTCATATCTCAAATTCTATGTGAAATACAAAGCGATGAACTAGTTTACGAAAAGAAATGTGTTGGTGGTAAAAAATGTGATGATTGTGGAAATTTAACTAAATTTCAAAACAAATATTTTACTGATATAAATGATCAATCATTTTTTAGCATGAAAGTGAAATGGAAGATATATGAATATATCCATACATCAATTCAATGTGAAAATAGTTCTAAAAGAATTGAATTACAAGAAGAAGAAATTTTTGTGATAGATTTTTTGAGAAAGTTTGAGGCAGAAATTTATAAATACACCAAGAATTCCCATAGAGATCGATGGAAAGACTTGCAATTCAAAACATCTCGTGAATTTTTTCAACCACGGACCATTTTGTCAGTAATTTATTTTGTAGAAAACTACACATGTGTTCAATAAAAAGAAATCCAGAGTCAATACTATCTTTCTGATGAATTCTCCATGCTCGTCCATATTCTATATAGACATGCTAAACAAAACATCGATCATATAGAAAGCACCAGTGAAAATCGACATTTTATTAAAGAATATCACTTTTATATCAGTGACGATCATACACATGATACATATTTTTTAAAACACTGTTTTAGAAGATTTATGACTCCTTGAAAAGTTGTGGAATAACATGAAATGAACATTGGATATGGTGAGATGGATGTGCAGGTCAAATCAAATCTTCACTATCATTCTTTTGATTGTGTTCTCTTCATAATAAAACCTACATTAAACGTTGTTGGAATTTCTTTGAGACTGGCCATGGAAAAGGAGAACATGACGGTGCAGGGGCATGCATAAAATGAGCACTTCGAAGATATCAAATGAGCCCCTCTACAGGTCGACTTGTGGATGCTAAAGAAGTTGTTCAATGGTGCATCACTTCTCTAATCGATTAGATTAACCAATCAAGGGAAACACGAAGGTATATTCAATTTAATTTTTATTGGATATCTAGTTTTAAACAGTGTACATTTATCACAATGATTATCTTTGATGGTATTTTGATAACATATTTACATTCTTCTTTCAATTTTCCATATATAGTGTTTTTTGGCATATTGGGATCGAATATGTAGATAGATCAATTGGAAATGATGTTGAAACAATAAAATGGACTCAAAAATTGCATTCAATTAAAAAAACATTTTCCACAAATCTGTTTTCATTGGATAAAAGAAAATATTCTTATTTTGGTCATGTTTCCATAAACAACACAGAATGCAATGAAGTTTATGAAAACAAAGTGTATGTAAAATATTGGAAACATATAGAGCTAAATACAAAGGGAAAATTTTCCATTGCAATGTTTGAAGAAATGCAATCAGAGGAGACTACAATATCAGCTGATGGTGATCGAGTTTATGATCTTGTTAGAGAAGGTAATATTTGAATTCCTTTCAAATCATAGATATCTAGAAATAAATTTAAATACATAAGTTTCTTAAGTTTTTTTTATTTTGAAGGAGATGTTTTTGTTGTAATTTCACCTACTAACAATGATGAAAATGTGAAGTATTATTTGATGCGTTGCACTGAACGAAAAATGAAATTATTAGAAAACTATAATGATCACAGGTTTCGATATGAAAGAGGATTTATTATACTAAAAGGTTATTTTTTCAAACAAACTAATCAAACTGGGGATTTTTTTCTTTGAAGACTATGAAACTAATGTCATAATTTGTCAATATAGTCACTTGGTGTGTGCAGCATACATAAATTTGATAGAGGTTCAATCAAAGAAAAAAATGAAAAATAAGAAATGGAAAATGTCAAAATCCGATCATCAACAGATCATTGAAGATGGAATTCCATTGGAATTTTTTTGATTGAAATGCCCAACAATTTCTTCTCTTTGGATTCATTTTTTAGAACTTCCACAACTCAACTAAAAATTGAGTTTCCTTGTTATGTTATATGTGCAATGTTTTGCACATGTACATTCTTTTGGTACATGCACACTAGTATCAACTGAAAGTAGCTTTTCTATACATGCATTGATGAAAAATGTTGCATGTATATATATATATATATATATATATATATATATATATATATATATATATATATATATATATATATATGTTCTAGAATGCAATTCACTAAAAATACATATTTTCTATGTGAATTGATGAAAAATTTTGCAAATACTGGATATATATGTTCTAGAAGTATTGGATATGTGTGTGTGTTTTCTAGAATGCAATTAAAAATGAAAGTAGCTTTTCTATGTGCATTAATGAAAAATGTTGCAAGTACTGGATATGTATGTTCTAGAATGCAATTAAATGAATGTATTTATTCTATGTGCTTTGATGAAAAATGTTGCACGTATTGGATATATACATGTTCTAAGAAATTAACAGAAAGTATCTTTTCTATGTGCATTGATGAAAAATGTTGCACGTATTGGATATATATATATTCTAGAATGCAATTAATTATTCAAGTAGTTTTACTGTGTGCATTGATGAAAAATGTTTCACGTACTGAATATATATGTTCAAGAATGCAATTAACTGAAAAATTTGCATTGATGAAAAAATTTTCAGGTATTGGATATATACATGGACTGAATGTGACCAGCTTTTCTCGTGGGCTTTTCTGGTAAAAATTATCCATAATGTAAATAAATCATCCAAAATATAGTTTTGTACAAAGATTCCTTTCAAACAAGAGACTTGGAGCAATTCTTCGACGTTTGGTGGGATTTGACCCACATCTCTATTCTTTATCGAAAATAGTACAAAATTTTTCTGTCCAATGGTCAGATATGTTCTGGGCAATTAACTGAAAGCATCTTTTCTATGTGCATTGATGAAAAATGTTTCACGTACTAAATACATATGTCCTAGAATGCAATTAACTGGATATATATATATATATATATATATATTCTAGAATGCAAGTAACTTAAAGTAACTTTTCAATGTGCATTGATGAAAAATGTTGCACATACTTGATATATATGTTCTAGAATGGAATTAACCGAAAGTAGTTTTTCTATACATGCATTGATGAAAAATATTGCACGTACTCGATATATATACATTATATAATACATTTTTATGATTGTTTCACACATCTAAAAAGAAATATAATATTATGATTGTTTATATATATATGTGTGTGTGTGTGTGTGTGTGTGTGTCTATATATACACACATACACACATCAATATTTATTGTACTTCAATCGTTTTAACATATATATTCAAACACGTGTAAAATCATATCTACATGTAAATATATTCATGTGATTTTATTTTTATTTGGAAAACGACAACTTGAATTTTAAAAACAAAACATAATATCATAATCACATGTCAAATGTAGTTCAACCATCCAAAACATGAGTTTTAAAAACATTTTGACTATATCACAACATTTCTTCACATGCTACGCCAATTGTAGTTCAACTATACACTAAAAACATTTAACATTATATTACACGCCAAATGTAGATCAACCATCCAAAACATAAGTTTTAATTTAACAAAACATTATAAATCACATGATTACTTCACATGCCAAATGTAGTTCAACCATTCAAAACTTCAGCTAAAAAAAAAAAACAAATTATAACACAACATTACTTCACATGCCAAATGTAGTTCAACCATCCAAAACTTAGTTTTTAAAAACAAAACAAATTATCACACAACATTACTTCACATTCCAAATGTAGTTCAACTATAACACTTAAAAAAAAAAACGATTTATTTAACACAACATTACTTCACATCACATGCCAAATGTAGTTCAACTATCAAAAACTTGATTTATATATATATATAACATTGTAACATTACTTCACATGCAAAATGTAGTTCAACAATCCAAAACTTAAGTTTTAAAAACATTATATATCACATTCACAATGTACCAAATGTAGTTCACATAAAATATGTCCAAAATTTGTAGATCTCAAAAGTATTAAGTATCAAGTTATATATGACTGCATCTAGATAAGACTATATATAAAAAAGTAAATTTAAGACTAAATCTATTGAAAATATAATGTTGCACATGTGCATGTGCATCATCCATCAAATACAGATGGATGTAGTGTCTTTCCTAGCAAAGTCTCAATCCTTGAGCCATCTTGCGAAGCATGGGGAACTTGTACACAATGTGTAAAAACACTAAAATTTGATGCTTTAAAATTGAGTGAGAATATATAGAACTTCCTGTTAAAAACAAAATGTAAAAAAAAAATCATTCAATACCTCATGAGGTTCCCTCTCCATTTGTTTCTCGTCCGCTACAACTTCCCCTACGGGAACATCTCCAACAGTAAATTGTACAATATACATGTACAATTATATAGATATATATATAATATTTTCAAATGAAAATGCATATATATAAACTTATTTTCAATAATATGAAAAAAAAAGTTAGAAAACTTGTTCAAATGGTTGAAATATGTGGATGTTCCTATCTCCATCGCTAGAGTCCATGGAGAAAAGAAATCCTCTATAGAAACCTAAAATTCAAGAAATATAAAAGTATAAAATAACTCAAGATCAAGATCTCAATTTACAATAAAACTTTTAAACTTAAATTTATAAACTATAACTTAAAAACATATATCTAATTGAAAAATTGAATGTTTCTGCTGGCAGATTTGGCACATCACCTAAGAGAGGCTCCAAAAGAAAATCTTCAAAAACCTAAAATTCAAAAAAAATAGAATAACTCAAAATCTCTAGATCTCAATTTATAATAAAACTTTTAACCTTAAATTTATAACTTATAACTTAAAAACATATATATATATATATATATATATATATATATATATATATATATATATATATATATATATATATAAGTGAAAAATTGAATACTTGTGTTATCGGATTTGGCACATCTCCTAAGAGTGGTTCAGAAAGAAAATCTCTAAAAACCTAAAATTCAAAAAATTTAAAATAACTCAAGATATAGATATATCTCTTTTTTTAATGGAACTTTTTGAGGTGGAATATATAACTTAAAAACATAAATTTTAAAAGTGAAAAATTGTCCGTACTTGTGGTTGTGGATTTGGCACATCTCTGAAGGAAGTAGAAGCTACATATCCCAAGGAAGAAGAAGGTACCACCATTCCAAAAACATCGAACAAAATGAGAATCTGTTAAAAAATTTTATTATATATATGTACATGTACATGTGTGTACAAGTATTTATTTTAAAAATATCACTTAAAAAACACTAACATTTTCTACCATATCTTGATGTTGAGAACCATATCAATTGTTTGAACCACACGTTTCGAACGTGAATTTAACATTTTCTTCATTCATCAAGCATGACAACTGCAAATGGTGTTAACATATAATGATACGTTTTTGTTAGATTAATGTATACAAATAAATGTATGTATATATGTATTTATTACAAATTGTACATATGTTAAAATAATTGAACCCGAACGATTAACAAGTACCATTCCCATGCCCTCTTCCTCATGAAAAATTAGGTCATGCCAACCATTCTGACAATTCTATGCATATTCTTTGACATATTCAACACTCATGTTGTCAATATATTCAACTGTATAATACAAAAAATTAGCGCGTGAATTCTCATGTGCTCTTTTTTGATTCATACAAACATCGACTCCACCCAATCCACTGTGAACATTGTCGATGATGGCATCCCTTGATTCTCGACTAAATTGAGAAGTGGCTTCCATCTCTGACCATAAAGTTTCGAAAAATAAATGTCGACTAACCAATGGTGAATCAGAGCAAGGTAACTCAACATCACGTCTAGCACCCTTACGGTCATACAATCGATCTTTCCCAAGACCAAAAAATTGAGAGGGAATGTCATTGTAATTGGGTTTCATTTTCAAAAATAATTCTGCATAAAATAATTTTGAAAAATAAAGCGGAACCTCGTCATTCCATGGGAGTCTTCTATGGGCCGCAAGGTTTCTATCATACAAATTGTGAGCTATATCAGGGTGCTTGAAATATTGCATCTTCAACATCTTTCTTTTCATCCATCTTTGAAATTAAACATAGACTTCGCCATATCTGTTATAACTCTTTGTTTAACAACCTCCCATTTATCGGGACCCATCATTGTTTCCTTTATTTTTCTCATGACTTCTACAAAAATTTTAGTGGTTGGATCAAGCTTTCGGTACACATTTACTAGTTCGCCTAAAGAGTGTGTAACTATTTCCAAGCTTTTTCGACTCTTAGCAGGTAGAGTCAAAGCCATGAGATCTCTCTGCAATTTTTCATGAATATGTTGATGCCTTTCTAAGGTGCATTGCTACATGTTTATTTCCCAAGGAATATTAGAAATGTTGATCGGATAAATCATGGTGGTTGGACAACATTCTTCTTGAATGACGCGTTATGCTCTACGTTTTTTTCTACCAACATTTGGAGCATTTTTAGCCTCTGCATCAATACATAAAATTTTGTATATTAGAAAAAACACATGTAAACATATATGTACAAATTGAATGAAAAAATATTCAAATTGATGGCCACCTCGATGTGGTTGGCTAGCATCCTTCCCACCCTGAGACTGTTGAGAACCATAACAACCCTGCTAAGAGCCGACATGGCCATCCGTTGATTGGCCTCTAGGGGAATACATATCACCACCTTCATGCAACCTGCTAGCACTTATTGATGTCCCTCTAAGGGGATTTGAACCACGACCAACCTCTCGAGATGAGAGAGAAGGTTCATAAACAAATATGAATTTATAATCAATTCAAAAATACATTCATACATATAAATACATGTACATATTCATTTATTAAATTGCGTGAACCATACCACGACTGGGTGAACCTTTCTCCTCTCAGCTCCTAAAAAATAAAAAATGAAACTTATTAACAACTAATTTAACTCACAAAGTTGATAAAACTCAATTCCATATGTACACACATGTATGTATATGTCTAGAGATTTAATATTATATTTAAATACCATGAACGTCCCTCAATCCCTGATCCCCATCTCTCATAGAAATATGGGTTTATGTTGGTCTTTTTCGTTCATCCTCCATGATATATATATCTACAGTGGACATTTACAATTATTTTTTTAAATTACTATTTAAAATAAATTCAGAATAAATTTTAGAAAATTAATGTAATTTAGTGTACAAAAATTATGTAAAACACAACTTTCAAAGCAATAATTAACGTTTGAAACTCAATTTAAGAAAAAAAAAATTATAAAAATGTCAAGTTCACCAAATTTTGCTTTACATGGTGGGAGCACACATGGTCATTAAAAAAGAAGCATGAAACTCTATTTAAACAAAAAAAATTTAATTTCTCACATTTTAATTTTATAAAAATGTGAAGTTCACCACTTGTTGCAAATGTGAAGTTCACCAAGTTGCACTTTTCATAGTGTGGTGGGGCACACTTGGTATATAATTGAAAAAAACACATGGTAATTAAAAAATATGCATTTATAAGTACAAAACACACACATATCCAAGATATGTTACAATGTCCATCAATAAATTTTGAATGAGAGTGTCTCAACACTAATTCATCTTTGGAAGATGAATCTTGAATTTTTGAAGAGTGTCTCAAAACTAATTCATCTTTGAGAGATGAATCTTGAATTTTTGAAGAAGAGCGTTTCAAAACTAATTCATCTTTGAGTGATGAATCTTGCATTGGCATTTCCCCATATAATTATACTTCATCTATTAATTCATCTTTGATAGTTGAATCCTGAAATTTCCCCACGCAATAGATCAGCAGATATCTTATTCACATTTCTAAAATGTCTTATACTAAAAAATTGAAATTGACTAACAATATTGTTTGTTATTCCATGTAGTTCTTTTAGCCTCTCCTTCTTAACTTGGTACACGCCATTCATCTAGTTGCGCACAAGTTTAAAATTGGTGAAAACTACAATTCCATTTGGTCCATACTCCATAGCTATTCCCAAGCCTTCTATCAATGCAATATAATATGCCTCATTGTTTATTGTTCTTCCCAGTATATTCATTTTCCTTTGGACGACTTTGATAGTCGCAATATTGGAAAGCACATATGTAATCACTACTTTCCCTGGATTGGGATAGCAAGAAAAATCTATGCATAATTTCCATTTTTCAACCATAATTAGTGTAATATTGCAAAATTTTCATGCAGCAAATTGGAATATTAGATTTTCATGATTTCACTTATGAGATGGATAAATGGGTAAGGAGGCCCATGCATAATAGAATTTTGAATAAAATCCCTCATAATGTGAAAATGGATCATAATGCTAGCTGGATTTTACACTCTCAGGTGTGAATAGGGTCATTTTCATGTGGACAAGGTCAAGTTTGACCAAGTCAACAGTGCTAGGATAAGAGGTGGAGATCATCTTGAGAGACATTGCAGAGATAGTCAGAGGAAGATTCCTTGGTGGAAGAAACCCTAATGAGTGGGGCCCAAGGCAAGAAGGATCACACATGTATAAAAGGAGGGAAAGGAAGCCATAGAAAGACTTCTTATGAATGATATTTGATTTTTTTTCTTAGACTATTGTGCATTCTCTTGTTGTTTAGTAGAGTTTTTGTGCTGCTTAGCACAAGGCATTCTTGTTTAGGAATTCCTTCTCCTTTCTTGAGAGGCCTCTTGAAGGAGCTTGTACTGATTCTCGTCACGTCTAGGCTTGAGGCCAAGCATCCTCCTTTAGCTATAGTGTTATTTCTGCAGTAGTATAATGTTGTATTGTAGGGTGTTGCAGTGAGGGTTCACAACACCACTTCTTGCACTCATTCTTCAAAGGAGGGAGCCTCCTTTCCTTTGGGAGATCAATAAGGAAGGCTCAGGAGAATATTTTCATATCTTGGCACTTGGCCAAAGGAATTCCATCATCTACAGCACATTCCCTTGTAGGAACTATGTAATTTGTTGCAGAGGTGCAGTGTGAGGGTTAATCCCCTCAATCTTGACTTTCTTTCTCAGGAAATGGGCCAACCCTTCTCCTGGAAAGACTTGTAATAAGGATCCTCCTTCATTTTTGTATTCTTCGGCTATTTATACATATTTCTTTAGTATACCACACTATTTTAGACCCATATCTACAGATATATGCATCTTGTGCTTGTGGATTCATGAACCCCTTGTCGGGTTATCTTTGTAATGTGTAAAAGGAGCTAGATCTCCCTTTTTCTCCATGTATTGATGTAATAAAATATATATATGATATTTATACCATATTACATCTGAAAACCTCATAAAATCACGTTGTGAATGCTTCAGTAATTTCTGCATTACACAAGTCATGGGATTTGGGCATTTTTTAGCCATATCGGGACCGGGAGATCTGATTAAACAAGAAAAAGATATTTGCTTCTAAATATTTTATGGGTGTGAGTCCCATATTATTTAATATAAATGGTCCCAGCATTATTTCTCCCTATTATAACACAATTCTCTGGGAATAACGTTTTTAGGGCATACATTGTTGCTTTTCCCCATTTTTGGCTGATATAATGGATCATATTTTTTGTTGTTGTACATGTAATTAATGGATATGTGTTTTATACATATTTCATGAGTTATTTATCATTTCTATTCCATATTTGTGTTCATGTATTGCTGCATTCCCATTTTGGGATACTACATTTAGTGGTTTTTTAATCCCTGAGAAATAAATTCAATAAAAAAATATATATTAAATTGAAATTTATTGTAAATTCATGGGATAAATGACACATGTGCATTAGATAAATGACACACTAGTAGAAAATAGCTAATTAATTACTAAAAAAACGACTAAAATTTGCATATAAACGACTATTTTTCACTCGGTGACCAATAGTAGCTAATTTACAGTATCTTATAATGTGACCAACTTTTAGTCGTTTTTAGCTTAGTCATTAATTGGTGATCTCATTTTGTTTTCTAGTAGTATATTTAGTCATTAATTTAGTCAGTGATTTGGTCATTAATTTAGTCATTGATTTGATCATTAATTTAGTCACTGATTTAGTCATTGATTTAATCTTTCTTTGGTCATTAATTGTCACAATTAATGACCAAATATATTACTATATGATCACTTGAGAAAACCAATTAATGACCAAAGAAATATGACCAAAATGTTGGTCGTGTTATAAGATACTGTAAATTAGCTACTAATAGTCATATATATGCAAGTTTTAGTCATAGTTTGAAACTAATTAATGACCAAAGAAATATGACCAAAATGTTGGTCGTGTTATAAGATACTGTAAATTAGCTACTAATAGTCATATATATATGCAAGTTTTAGTCATTGTTTGAAACTAATTAATGACCGAAGAAATATGACTAAATTTAAGTCGTGACTAAATTAGCTACTAATAGTCGTATATATGCAAAATTTAGTCGTCATTTATAATCACAAATTTATCATTTGCAGTAGTCATTTATCTTTTTTTGGTAGTTTCATATTCATTATATAGACGACTAATTTAGTAGTTTATATTCATTTTATATGTGTTCATAATTAATCAATATAAACTACTAATTTAGTAGTTTGAAATTGATTTTGTGTTTATTATTAATCAACAAAAATTAATTTGTATGATTTAAAAAATGTCATACAATGTGCTTGTTCATCTAATATGAAAACACAAAGTTGAATATGTTAATTACAATACTAAACAATATCAAATGCAACTATAAATAATTTCAACCACATAAAGTATGTTATATGAAATGTTAAAGTATTACAATATGGGTTTCCAACTTAATATCGGTTGGACTACAATTTACACACAAAATGATATTTCATCACTTCAAAACATTATCATTGTGTTGTCAAGGCATTGTAGGTGAATTCACAAACTCGGAAGACTTGACCATCAATATTTATATGTGTGTCTTATGTGGGATATTGTCTCTAAGGGTATCACCAAACTAGTTCTCCTCTCTCTTTTTGCATTTGTCGCTCCAATGTTATTTCTCCCCTGTTTTCAATTCCTGCTTCTTACCATCAATACTAAGTTCATTTTCTGAAAACAAAAGAAAATACAATGTAGAGTGTAAGATATGAAATACAATGAATACTAGAAT
>CM076581.1:1391118986-1391369342 GCA_034641835.2 Pinus albicaulis
ATAGTGGAGGAGAAGTTGAGTTTGTGACTGAATAGAATTCAAATTTGTAAAAGTATTCTTGGTGCGGCAGGTGGATCAGGATAGAAATGGATTTCAATGGCTTGATATTGGAGTATGCACTCGAGGTCAATTGAAATTATATTGCTTGGAAATACATGATGGAGGTAGTACTGGAGGAAAATGGGTTGAAATAATTCATTGATAATTACATTCCCAAACCTGCTACAGAAGATGTCGCAAATCTTGATGCTTGGCAAAAAAAGGTTGCAAAGGTGAGGAGGATCTTACTGGAGGGAGTACGAGAACACATTGTCTCAAGAATCCATGGAAAATTGACTCCATATATAATGCGAAATGATTTGATAGATCTATTTTAGAGCAGCTGTGATCATAAAAAATTGGCACTGAAGGAAAAGCTCAGGAAAATCAAAATGGAGAAAAGCAACACTATTCTGGTATACTTGACCAAGTTTTTCCAATGTCGAGATGAGCTTGGGAGTGTATGAATTACTATAGTGGATGATAACTTGGTGAGCCTAGATATTATAGGACTTCCCAAGAGTTGGCATTGTTATCAGGACTTTTTCAATGGGAGGGAGAAGCTGCCAGATTGGGAACAACTTTGGTTAGATTTGGTGTAAGAAGAATTCAGACGAAACACCAATGATGGATCTTCATTTAAGGAAGATGATGAACAAAATTGTGCCTTGGCTAGTAAGGTGAAGAAAAGGAACGAAAAGAAATCCTATTCCAAATTTGAGTCCGGTGAAGAAGGCAAGTATAGTGACATGTCCAGCGTGAAGTGCTTTCATTGTCACGAGCATGGACTTTATGCAACTAATTATCCACAAAATAATAAGAAAAAGAACGCTTCAGGATCTACATTTGGTGAGGCTTTGGCCTCTCAATTTGAGCTTGAATTCTCGCTCATCATATACATGGTGTCAAGTGTGATGGGATCAGGGTGGTACTTGGATAGTGGTTCATCTTTCCACATGACGCGAGCCAACTAACTTTTTTGTAGCTTGGAGGAGAAGGACCTCAAAATGCATATCAAAATGGGTGACGAAAAAAGGTATAGTGCTACTAGGATTGGTACAATTACTTTCCAGAGGCAGTCAGGTAAGCCATTGTTATTAAAATATGTAATGCATGTACAAGGCTTGAAAAATAATTTAGTTTCAGTCAAAATGTTGGAGGATTAAGGCTATGATGTTGTTTTCAGTGAAGGAAGACCTTTCCTTCAACACAAAGCCACAAGACAAGCCAAGAAGATTGTGATTCGTGTGAAGAATCTTTATAAACGTGATGTAGATCACTGCGCATAATTGATGGGTAGGGGAGAAAAAATGGTGAGCCGAGATGAGGGTGAGTTATGGTACAAGAAATTGGGACATCTACACCACGGAGCTTTGAAGATCATGTAGCAGATTTCGACTGAGCTTCCAAAGGTTATTCTTGTGCATATAGACACATGCAAAGGATGTATCATGGGGAAGTGTGAGAAATCCATGAAATTTTCCCTTGAGAGGGAGATTGATTTGCATGCAAATGAAAAAATATTGGTTCCAAAGAATGAACCTCAAGATGTGGAGCAGCCACATGCAGAGGATCATGGAGCGACATAAACCACTCAAGCAGAGAAATTTCGAACCAGATGGGTAAAGGGAGTACATTCATCTATACCTCCAAGTTTGAGGTGGGGCGATGTACAAAATTAATCCCAAAAAGGAATTTGGGCAGTTTCCTAGAGATGGTGTGTCTTATGGATTGAACGTAGATATTCAAAAATTTTAGGTAGCAAGAAGGATCGGCTATATTGATGCAGTCAGATGTTAGGAAGACAAAAATCAGAGTGACAGGTGTTGTATTTTGGAGCGGAGATCAGAGTTGGCATAAGTGCAGAGTGCATGGATCCAGATGTCAGCAGCACAGAGAGTCCAATAGACATGTGCAGTAGCTAGCAGTAGCCAGAAGACTCTGATGACATATGCATTATACTGATTCAGTTGTTTGGAGGCTATTCAGTTTCGGAAGTGTTTCATGAAAGAGTTGCATGTGCGAGAAACACTAGATAAGTGTTTCATGCAATAGTTTCATGTCTGAGAAACACTAGGGAAGTGTTGCATGCAAGAGTTGCATGTAACATGCAAGAGTTACATGTCGTAAGAAATATTTTCATGTCACATGCAAGGATATTCCTTTCTTGTTGAGAGGGAGTGTTGAATTTTTCAACAACAAACAATGAAATTGGCATCCAGAAACAATATGACATCACCTCCACTAGTGTGGGACAACAGGTCGTGTAGTGATGGGTCCTAGGGATACATTAGTGTGAGATTCAATTTATTTAATAATTTGGATATGTGTCAAATTTAATTATCCCTTAATTAAATTCGACAATAAATTATAATCTTATCTCATAATCACTTGTAATAGTTAACAAAGTGTGATAGGCTCACTTATCTAGTGAATTTTGATTTGAGGGTAGTTTGTGAGGGATGGAGAGTGAATCTATGTGTTTTAGAGTTCAAGTTGCAGTTAAGTGCATGAGTTTAATGCATGAATAATCAATTAACTCAGTTAGGTGAGTTAAAGTCAGTTGAACTAGTTGTAACCATTTGTTTCACTAGTGAGAGATTAAGTGAATTAAATCTTATTTAATGCACAATCAGTGATCTGCCATGCAACTAATGATTTACTATTAAAATTTGCATACATGTCAGTTCCAGTGAAGACCCAGTTGAGACAAAGGTTAAAGGGAAGTTAAATATCAATTTTGATATGAGCAGGCTGCCCAGATGCAGTTAAAGCACCACAGGATGCCCATGATACTCAATGCACTTGAGGAAGGCTAAAATTCCTAAATAATAGGGATTGCATTCATCAGGAATTGCATGAGCAAGGAAGGCTGAAGACTGGATGGGAATTGGCTAAGTGTTGGCCCGATTTTGTTTGCATCAGTTTGAGACGATAGACAGAGTGCAGGAGACTCTTGTGAGAAGAGTGCATTGTAATTGTTTCATGATTCCTTGTGGAATATAAAATAGAATATAGAGGGGTTTTGAGTAGTAAGCTTTCCTCGGGAAATGATCTATGTTGTGGTTTTATTTGATGCTTTCTTTACTTGCTGCTATTGGTGATTTTGTTTATTTTCGGCAATTTATTTGAAGAAGTATTCAGTATCTTGCTTTAGCATATCGCATGATCGGATTGAATACATGAAATACATATTGTTTGTATAATTTCTACAAATTTTTTGTACGCTACAATCGATAGGAGGCTCCTACCTCAACATGATACAACATGTTCTTTATCATGCTACAACAAAGAAAGGGACAAAAATATCTCAATGACAACGTCACATCACAAATGTTCATTACCTTATATACTATTATGTTTTCACGTCTACTGCTGCATTTCTTTATTTTTCAAATGCATGCTTCTTCTGATGCTTCTCATCAACCTTCTTATATAGACTAATTCGCTTCAAAAAGTTATGTTTTCATTCAACAATGTATATTTAATAAGCAAGACATATTTTTTGTTTGTATTCTTTGCAAGAATATGAAATGAAGCATTGTCTCTTGTACTTCCAAAAACTTCTCAAAAATGTGTCTCTTTATTATGAGCTCTAAAAAAAAATGTGTGATATTAAAAATTGCTGAACTAAAACAACTAAATGAGTAATGATTACAAGAAACAAATTGTATTTGTATTATCTAGATTTTCTATTAAGTGAAACATATATATTTCAACTTTTGTAATGTCCCATTTTAACAATGTTCAACCTTCACATTTAATACCGTATCCTTTTCACTTCACATAACTTTCAGCCTTTGCAATTACATTAACAACATTCATCTACATTAATCGATCAACCCCTTTTCCTATGATGCTCCTTTGATCCTTGTTCCTGTTGTTACATACCTTTCTTTTGTGGGTATTTTTCCATCAATGAAAATAAGTCTATCAATCTCCCACTTTGGCATTGATGGAAGCACAATAATCCTCCCTATTCACATATAACCTTTGCTTACCTCGCCCTTTGACATCAATGGCAAGGGGTTAACAACACAAAATGACAAGGAAATATTCAGTCACCATATTCTAATGCCTCATGACAATGATCAACATCATATTAGCCACTATTACTTTTTACACCTTTGAAAATAGTAGCAAATATCTGAAGGAATCAATGCAGGAAGTTTACCTCACCAAATTGTTTCTAGTTTCCAATTGATAGTAACTTCAAAAAATCAAGCTAATTTATTAAGAAGCGGACAAATTAATTTTTGAAGGGGGTTTCAAGTTTTGAAACAACAACATGATATGTCTTGATCATCCACTTCATTAGCATCATGGATTTTCAACCCTTATTGATTCATTTGTTCAGTGCGCCTTCACAACCATCCAAGGACTTATGTCTCACCAAATACCGAGAGAAATATTGAAGAACTTACACAAGCTCATTTTGGAATTAAAAAAATTCTCATATACAATTCCAATCAGACCACTTCTAGTTCTCCCTTCACCACCTTGTACCCATTCAAAGCACTTTTCTTTTCTTGACCTCATCTTCTAGGATCAAGAAATGTATATAAAAAACATATGAATCTCATTGCACTCCAAACTTCTTAAATATTTAAATGCAATAGCTTGGGCTTAGGCTTCATGAAAACATTGTTACATGCTTTGTATATGTTGGTCCAGTGTGTGCATTAAGGCTCGATCAAAATTGTCATAGCTTTCCAAATTGTATTAAAACAATTAATTAATTCATGATTTAAACTTATTAAATCAATGATGCTCCATCTTATAATAAGACTGCGCGAAAGGACATGAACCAAATTCTAGCATTGTTGATAAAAAATGTATTTTCTAAGATACCAATAAGATGACTTGAATGTTGGATGCTAGGGTGTTGAACGCAGTACCCTTCGAAAAATAAAATTAGAGAAAGTCTCTGTAGTTCAAGGAGCCGATCGTGCAGCACGAAGCACATTTTGAGTGTTAGGGGCTTTGGGCTGCATTAAAGCCCCTTATTTTGTAAAGGGATGGGAATATTTTGTAAACATTGAACTCTTCCCATGGTTTTTGGACCATGGTATTGTAATGTAAAAGAATATATAAGGAGTCTAGGCTAGGTCTCGAAGGTAACTTGAATAAATAATTGATGAGATGCACTTGGATGTAACATTGTTTTCATTCTATGTCTATGGTTTTACATCAGAGGAAAGGCTCCTGCAACTGAGTGCGTAGAGACCTTAGGAAGTGAGGAGCTAAGTGTGTATACCCCTATAGCTGAGTACACAGGGTGTAATTTATTGTATGAGAAGGATCTCAACATTAATGAAGTACTTTTGAAGAGAGATCAGTGTTTTGAGTTGATGTGCTTTCTTTACTTTTATTTTATGTTATCTGTGCTAAGTAAGTGTTTTGATCTATAATTTCATAGCGAAGTTATGTTGATGGGTTTTTACATTGTTTTATGCTTGAATAATTAAGATCACATAATCTGCAAGTTAGTTGAATATATGTGTTGAACAATGACGGTATAGTTGATAGATATGTTCTGCGAAGCTCTACCAAGTATAGAAAGGAAGTGAATCCATAAAGCTATAGTCCACTACCCCTCTGGACGTAGAAACGTGGTTCTACCATCCCCTATATTTTCTTAGATGAGCTTTTGGTCTGGACAAGCATATCGTTTCCGAAAAGGTCGGTAATAGTGGGTTTTGTTGGTTGGTGTAGCCATATTTGAACCTAGGTCTAGGCCCATTAAGCCATCAAATGGTTCTTTTTTCAAGACTAGGATCCAACTTAGGTATACAACTTAGGTATAGACTCGGTATATCTAAAAGAACGTGAGTTTGTTGTGTAACAAAACAAAAATCCGCACACATCTACTGAAAAGTGGTTACATAAATCTATTTTTACATATCAGTACGAGATCTTTTTCTCGTCGTTTCCTAGCGAAATGTATTAGTTTCAACAATAAGCATATTGCGTGGATACCAGAAATGATCAAGCAGCTGAAAAAGAACTAATAACGAGATCAACGAAGGAGAGCACAATTTTTTCGAAGGTCTTTGAGGTAAGTACTTAAATTCAGGAAAGTTATGGGTTAAAATGTTATTTTGTGAAAATGGTGTATTACAAATGTGCTCAGATTAATGTTCACAGAAAGAGAACATGTTGCTACGCGGAGCGGTAAAATATTTAGGACAAATTGGGGTACTTACGCTGAAACTGAATATAATCCATTGTTTGGGTCTGAAGGAGGAGAAAGAAACCCGGCTACCCCGAGAACTGTGTCAATCAGATCTGAAAATCATCAGAGCATGAGATTCCCTAACCTTCCCATCATCAACCACATCTATTTCGTTCCTCCGCCTCCACCTCCACCTACACCTCCACCTCACCTATTCCTCGTGGCATAGCCACCAAAGATGGGTGTGTTCAAGAGATAGGATGATCCTGAACAGTTCTAGTTTGTTGCAGAATCAATATGGAGTTCACCGAATATTACAGATGAAAATATGAAGAAAGCAGAGTTGGCTACATCGTTGCAGAACGGGCTTGCGGAAACCGTGAGGAACATATTGCAACACCTTCAATATGCATTGGAAGAGGCAAAAAAATCTCATTGACCTAGTTACAAAAAGCCTCTGTGACACCACACGGCCCACACAACTTAGAAACTGAACGCCAACTTTGATAAGCTCTTTGAAGACCTTCACAGAGACTTTTCAATAGCTCGCAACACTCCATAGCTCGGTGGTTCGTCCGTTGTACAAGATATTGGGGTCTCCTTGAATGGCAGTTGCAACGCCAGCTATGAAGCAAGGCAGAGATGCTTCGGGCTTAAAATTAATTGGAAATGGCCTGATCATCAACGAGAGAAACGATGTGGGAATGCCCTTGCGCCTTGAAGCCAGTTTAGAGAAGGGAGATTAGTTCTGAACCACAAAGAAAGTTCTGGTTTGGGATTATTCACTGGTCGATATCTCTATGTTTTCGTTGCCAGTGTGTTTGCCTTGCTTTATGCGAAGCAAGACACGAAGTGCGTAGTTATTTTGTTTGTTTTCGTTTGTGTTTGGTGCAGTTGGAAATAATAATTACTCTTGGATGGAGTGTAGTCCAGATTTACAGTCTAAGTTGAGATGAGTTAGTGTGAATTGAGACTATAATCAAATCAAATATATATCATCAATTAACAAAAAAAAAACACTTTTTTTAACTATAAATATAAATATAAATCGAACTTGTTTAATTTTAACCGTATTATTACAACGTTCAAATAACTGGTCGGATCTCTTTACGGAAAAAAATCTCATTTAAAAAAAAAAATATTGCTTTTTAAAAGTTTGGATTTGTACATTAACGTCTTTAATTTTAACCGTATTGTTACAAATTTTGAATGGTTTGTTTTTTTAATTTGAATGGTTTTTTTTTAATATTAAATAACAGATTAAATTTTTAATTATGTTTATAGGTATGTTAATTATAGTCATATTTATTTAGAAATAGGATTTTTATATTTCTCATTTAGTTATTAATAATTTAATTATGAAATAGATGATTGAGTTTCAGTAATGTTTGTGATTTATTTTCAAAGTAATTTTTTTTTTAAATTTTGTAATTAAATTTATTAATTAAAAAATGTTACATGAATTAGTGTAATATTAAATGAGTTATGGTTATTTTGGCATATAGTATCAATAAACCATTGTATTGGTCATAATATTGTAATAAGAGCTATTTAAATATTAAAATTTCCATCATAAATGATTTCATTGTTTTGTGTCTATCTATCTATCTATCTATCTATCTATCTATCTATATATATATATATATATATATATATATATATATATATATATATATATATATATTCATATTCTTCTTCTTCTTCGTTCTTTCAAATTTATATAGATTTAACTTGTATATTCATTATTTTAACATTAATAATAATAATATAGTTAATTCTTACAAGGCATAATATAGGTAATAATATTTTGTAAGGCAATTATTTTTATCTATTTTGAGCTTTGGGGGCGCTGCCACTAAACCCGTCAAGGGGCTCATAAAATGTGTCATCGCCCCAGCCCCGACCCTCCCGACCTTCCAGATGGTTCTTTTAGAACATGAATCCAGTGCAACTAAGACCACTGAATGAAACAGATAATGAAGCTCCACACCCAATCATATTAAAAAGCTTAAAACCAAACCTAACAATATTTGATAATTTATATCTATATCAAAATTGTGTTTGAAATTTCACATTAAATATGTTTAAACTAAAGCCTTCTAATAATATTATTTCCTATCAATGAATTTACCAAAGGAAAAATTGCACATTAAAAAATGAATATTTTTATTATAATTGTTTCATAAGCTTAACCTCCATACGCTACATAGTTTGATTAATTGTCTTTAGAATTTACATCTTCAATTGGATGAGTTTGTAAAGGAAAAGTTATGATTTTTTTAATGGTTTTTGACCTTTTTTATGTTTGCATTATTTGGGTGTGACATGAAAGTGCCAAGATGGAATAGATCTACTATTTGTTCATAAAGAAGCTCCTAAATTTATATAGAGCATCTCAATTCATAGTAGAGAAAAGGACTAGATGATGAAAAATATTTATATGAGAATGATTAAGAAAAGTGAAGGATGTGATAATGTGATTCTCATTATTGGGTAACGTTTTCCTCTATAAAAAAAGAGTCTATTTAGAAGCATTTAGGATATTGTTTAATTCTCTTTAAGATATTTTTTTTTCCTAATTACTTGCTTCCTAGATTATTGTATGGTTGAAATATTTTTAATGATTATTCTTATAATAAAAATAATTATATATTTTAAAATACGTTTTTGTTCATATATACATATTAAGATTAAAATAATCTCCCTAATTAATAGTGTGATCAAATATAGTGTCTACTAAAATTATTGTAATATAAATTATAATATTTTTTAAAATTTCTATTATTAAAAAAAATTATCTTTTATTTAAAAATAAATTATATATATATATATATATATATATATATAATCAATTAAACACTAAATGCAATCAAATATATTAATATGATCTACTCTCATATTTGTTTAACACATCCATTATACTCATCCATCATCGAATGGGTTGGAAATTCCTTATATATCTAAGAATGTAAAACTAGATATGGTCCTACAAATATAAAAAACAAATAAGATATTAAATATTCTTATACCTATACCATATTCTAGTGAGTATACCATTTGAATATGGTATAAATAATTAATTTATAATTAAATTGAATCAATTAAATACCCATTCATATAATTTGAATCAATTAAACACTCAATACAATTTTGTATATGTCTAACAATATCCACTCTCACATTTTCCAACTTAAAAATTCGCAATACAGCCGTCATTATAAGAATTCTTCACATTCTCTAATACACGACATCAAGTATACCCGTCATAGAGTAGGTCGCATGAACAAAGTCCTCGTACTATGAAGAAATTTATATTAGCTTAGTTTAAGAGCGAAGAAGAATTAACATGCATCATATTAATTTCTATATTTGTGAATATAATACTAAATAGTTACTAATTTAGACTTTTTAGAAGAGAAAAGAGGATCACATTACATTTTTTGGGTGTAAATTTTACTTTTGGAGTATAAAATTTCATGAAAAAATTACATACAGAGGAATTTGATATTTGGTGCGGGTATAGTTAGATGAATTTAGCTTGATATTATTATTAATTTTTTCATATTAATATTATATATTTTTGCATGACATGATAATAAAATTAATATTTTCAAACACTACAAATTAACGTCAAAATATTTATGTCGTTATATATTTTAATATATTTATGGGATATACTTTTTTCTTTTAAAAAATTACTTTACAAATAAATTAAATGAAATATTAAAATATTTTGGATTGGGATTATTTATTCTTTGTGTTGAATTGTATTGTAGATTTTTTTATCTAGGTGGTTTTTTTTAGTTTCTTTTTTAGTGAGACATTAGTATTTAATTTTAGTATTATTATTAATATTTTACTAAAAATCTAATATACTTATACATGGCCTACAAATTAACAAATATAAATATACATTTATTTTATAGTTTATGAAAAAAAATACAATAATAATAAATTATATATATATATATATATATATATATATATATATATATATATATATATATATTAGTCCCTTTTCGGACAATTGGTGGGTGGGTTTCTCTCAATTTTTTTTTTATTTGGACAATTACATTCGACAGCCTTAAGGGAATAAGATTAGGACCATCATTAAGTTTTTGGGCCTGTGTTGTTTTAAGGAAAACTTTGATTCATAAACATAAATGAAATAATTGACTACCTTGAAGAATAGGAATATTTAACTTAAAACCCTTTATGAAACCCCTAAGGACCAAAACATTATTTTCAAATTCACTATTGAGGTCGATATGTTTTGTTGGGGATAAATTTAGTTCGGGGTTAAGTAGCTTGCTAATGGGAAAGTTAAGCATATTGAATGCTACCTAGCTGAAAATATTAAAATGGGAGGGCTTACCTTAATCTTGGGCCTACACAAGATATTAAATTTGGTAGTGAATCAAGGATTCCCTAAGCCTTGGGCGTGGTCTTATTGTCCATATCTTTAAAACTAGGGATAATAAAATTCCGTCTAATTACTAGAGTATTACTATTATCGAATTTTATCTCTTATTAATTTATATGGATGCAACGTTTGAAGTTTTAGTATATCCAAAGAATCATGGATGAATATTGGTTAGATCCAAAATAATTTTTATAGCTTACCTTAAGGTTAATGGAAATAGTACCTACTCTATCCTTTTGATTGGAGAAGTTATTTTCCATATGAAAATTTTTGCCATGATTAGGTATCTTATGGATATGAAGAAGTTATACAATGTAGAAGCTAAGCAGTTTCTTACAATTTCTTCTAACTCTAGCCAAAGCTTCCACCTTCACCTCCAACAAGGATGACATAAGGATGCCTAGTCTTGGTTGGGGCATTAGGGGATAAAGGCAAAGATGATCTTGTAGAACAAGGATAATTAAAAATAGTTTAACTTCTAAATTTAAGGATAAATTTTGTGGTGATAAAGAGTAAGAGGGATATACGAAACTAGTATATTATTAAGAAGTAACTAACCAAAATCTCCAAAACCACCAAACATATCTTTATGTCTTTAGTGTTAGGAAGAAAATTAAATTTGTTAATATAACAACTAATTGTCATGAACTAATATATAGCTTACTTGAGACAGAAGGAATTTTTGAACTCTACTTGGTTGGTTGTGGTCCTAATTTACTTCCATTTGCAGAGCTCTATTTGGTAAGGGAAGGATATTTTCCAACCCATTAATGATGGTTGATGTTCCATTCCATCAATGGAAGGAAGAAAACGGTTGGATTATGCCTACTAGCATTAGCATGGTCCTCCATCCCTTCCCAAAGCCAAAAAATCACCAAACATAGAGCCCTTTACATCTAATTTGATCACTTATGTGTTATAGTATCAGTTCTATTTAGGGTTATATATTTAGCATTTTTTTTCTCACTAATATTAAGATACTTAAACCAAGTCTAGTAGTTTTTGATAATATATATCTGTATCAAAATTATCTTTGATATTTCACATTAAATACCCTTAAAATAAATACTTCTAATAATATTATTTCATATCAATGAATTTCAGAAATTAATAAACCACAAATTGCACATTAATTGAAGACTAATGTATTACAATATAAATTTTTTCATTATAATTATTTTATAAAATTAATCTGCATACATGAGATAGTTAGAGTAGTTATCCTTATAATTAACATCTTGAATTAAATGTGTTTGTAACATAAAATTTATGAAATTTTATTGTGTTAGACATTTTGATGATGTCTACATTACCAAAATGCTACATGAAAGTGGTAAAAAAGATCCTTAATTTATACTAGAGCATTTTAATTTATATAGAGCAAAGGACTCAATGATGAGGAAGACCTATATGTCAAATATTAAGATGAAGATTAAGAGTAGGGGAGTGATTATATTTGGTTTTCATTATTGCTTAAAATTTGTCTCTATGTAAAAAGACTATTTACAACCATTTAGGAGGTTGTTTTAGTTGTTTTCCAGAGATTTCTTCCAACTAATTATTTCCTAAAATAGTGTATTGCTGAATTATGCTCAATGGTTATTTCTGTCATAAAAAATAATTGTATATCTTAAAAAAAAAATGTATCTATATATATAAAACACATTATAATAATTATATGTATATAATACATTCTATTGTGACATATTCTAGTTAATGAGTAATGTGATCAAATATAACATCTACTAAAGATATTTTACTGCGAAATAGAAATATTGTTTAACATTTTTATTATTAAGGAATTTTTCATTTATTTAAAAATAAATTGCATATATATAATAATCAATTAAACATTCAATACAATCGAAATCAAAATTAAATATTCAATACAACCAAAAAAAAAAAATATATATATATATATATATAATATGATTTATTTATATATTTATTTAAAATTGGAATTTGTAACATATCCATTATACACTTAGATCAAAAGTTACTTATATGCAAAAATTAAAATATAACTATTGTCATACAAATATAACCAACATAAATGAAAAATAAACAATATTATTATACCTATTTCAGAAATATTTAATTAATTTATATTAAATTGAATCAATTAAACGCTCAATACAATGTAGTATATATATAAAACAATATCACTTTCCCATTTTCCTACTTAAAGAATTTGCAACACACCTATCATTATAAGAATTCTTCATATTCTTATATACTCCTCACCAACTATCCACACGTTATAGAGTACGTTGCATGAACAGAGACCTCTGAATTATATTAGGTTATGTTAGTAGGGAAAGAGAATTAACATGCATTATATTTCTGTTCCATTAATATTTAATTAATTTATATTAAATTGAATCAATTAAACGGTCAATCCAATGTGATATATATATATATATATATATGCACTTTCCCATTTTCTACTTAAAGAATTTCCGACACACCTATTCTTCACATTCTCTTGTACTCCAACTATCTCCACGTTATAGAGTGGGTTGAATGAAAAGAGTCCTCTGAATTATATTAGGTTATGTTAGGAGGGAAAGGGAATTAACATGCATTTATTAATATAATAGTTATAACATTTATATCTATATAAATCAAATTACTAAATATAAATAAATATTAAATTACATAAAACTATGTTATGTTAGAGTTATTAACACAAAGGAAACAGAAACAAATAAGACACACAACATTCAACTATGAAAACACAGATTTTAACGTGGTTCACCCAACCAATCTGGGCTACGTCCACCTAATAGGGCATCGGCAATCTCATTCATCAACTGGAGAAAATACAATAGTAGAGTTTCTCTTCTGCTCAACTCTTCCTCACTACACATTTCTCATCATGCTCACTTGCCTCTTCGGACTTACATTTTATAGCTGTGAATGGAAACAAACTCATAAATTCTCTCACAACAAATATAGGATGCATTAACTCCTCATTAGAAATTGATGGAGCCAATGTAGCAAAAAATCCTATTCTTGTCACCTACATGAGATTTTTCTCCAAATTTAATTAAAAAATAAGAATAAAATCTCAACAATCTCCACCTTGACAACAATTAGCCTAATACCCTATTTCATTATTATTTTTATCTTTTCTACAAGCCAAGAGAAGCCAGACACCATCATATCTTCTCTAACAAAACTGGTTTCGTGAACATGTCTGCACAATTTTCCTTTTATGCACCTTTTCAAGAGAGACTCCCCTTTCCGTGATAACCTGTCTTACAAAATGGTATTTGATAGGTATGTGCTTTGATTTACTATGATAGGCGGGGATTTTAGCCAAGTGAATTGCACTTTGACTATCACAAAATAACTTGATGCTCTCCTGCAACCTACCAAACTCACCAAACAAATCTTTCAACCAAACCGCTTCTTTGCAAGCATGCGAAGCAGCTATGTATTCTGCTTCTATAGTGGATAAAGCAACAATGTTCTGTAGCTTTGACATCCAGCTAATAACTCCACCTGCAAGAGTAAAGACATACCCTGAAGTTGACCTTCTCCTATCCAAATCACCTGCAAAATTGGAATCAACATATCTGCAAAAAAATTCACTACTCCTGTTATAGATGATACAGTAATCACTTGTGCCTCTCAGATACCGAAGCACCCATTTCACTGCTGACCAGTGTTCTTTTCCTGGATTTTCCATATACCTGCTGACAACCCCAACTGCATGTGAAATATCTGGTCGAGTACAAACCATCGCATACATCAAACAACCTACTACATTGGTATATGGAATTCAAAACATATATTCCTTTTCTTCATCAGTGTTAAGACATAAACTTGAAGAAAGCTTAAAATGAGAAGAAAAAGGGACTGAAACAAGCTTCACATTGTTCATACCAAACCTCAAGAGTATCTTCTCAATATACTTATGTTGTGATAGCCACAGCTTACCATTGCTCCTGTCTCTGAAAATCTCCATGCCCAAAATCTGTCTTGCTGCTCCTAGATCTTTCATATCAAACTTCCTAGCCATCTGAGCCTTTAACCTGTTGATCTCTGTTATCCTTTTGCTTTCTAAAGCATATCGTCAACATACAACACTAAGATAATCAACATGCCATTACTTAATTTCTTAAAGTAAACAAAATGATCATATTCACTTCTTATATAATTTTGAATCATCATGAAAGATTCAAATTTCTTGTACCATTGTCGAGGCGACTGCTTCAGACCATACAATGATTTCTTGAGCCTGCAGACAAATTTATTGTTGCGATTTTGAACAAACCCTTCCGGTTGTTCCATGTAAATATCCTCATATAAATCTCCATGTAGAAATGCATTTTTAACATCTCGTTGATGTAACTCTAAATCAAGTAAAGAAACTAATGCTAACACAATCCAAATTGAAACAATTTTTACAACTGGTGAAAAAATCTCATGAAAGTCAATTCCTGCTTTCTGAGAAAAACCTTCGTGACCAGTCTCTCTTTGTACCTATCTTCTGTATCATCAACACCCTTCTTCAATTTGTAAACCCACTTACATCCCACAATTTTTCTGTCTTTAGGAAGTTCTATCAGATCCCATGCAACATTCTTGTCTAACGCCCTCATCTCGTCCTTCATAGCCTCTTTCCACTTACTACTGTTAGAACCTTTTACAGCTTCCTGATAGCACAAAGGTTCATCATCGTTAGTAGTTAAAGCAACTGAAGTAACATAATCATCATACCTTCTAGGAAAATGTCTGATTCTCGTAGACCTCCTTAAAGATGTTTCTGGTACTTCTCCAATTTGTTGATTATTGTCTGTAGGAACTTCTTCATGATCAGCATCTGAAACACGTTCATGATCTGCATCTAAAACTTGTTCATGGTCTGAATCTGAAACTTGTTCATCTGGATTATTATCAGTATTTGAACTGGTTTCAAACTGAATGTGTTGAAGCTTAGGTACATTATCCTGTTTCAATTTATCATTTACATCTGGATTTTCAAGTGAGGATTCATTAAATTTAACATCTATGTAAATGATGATCTTGTGAGTAGTAGGATCCCACAACCTGTATCCCTTAGTCCCATCACCATATCCAACAAAGATATATCTTTTTGATTTAGGATCTAACTTAGAACGATGATGTTTCGGAACTAGAGCATATGCATCACAACCAAAAACTTTCAGTTTAGAATAATCACATGGATAACCTTTCCATACCTCTTGAGAAATTTTGCATCCTATTGCAGTTGATGGTGATCGATTTACCAAGTAACAAGCTGTAGAAACCGCTTCTGTCCACAATTCCTTCTGCAAGTTGGCGTTACTAAGCATACTTCTTGCTCTCTCTAAGAGAGTCTTGTTCATGCGTTCAGCAACTCCGTTTTGCTGAGGAGTATATACAGTGGTTTTATGTCTTTCGATCCCAGCGTCCTTGCAATAATTATCAAATTCCTTTGAAGTAAACTCACCACCATTGTCGGTTCTTAAACATTTAATGGTTCTTCCAGTGATGTTTTCAACTAATGCTCTAAATTGTTTGAAAACTGTGAATACATCAGACTTCTTCTTTAACATGTAGACCCACACTTTTCTAGAGAAATCATCAATAAAAGATACAAAATATGACGATCCTCCATATGAGGTTATAGGAGATGGACCCCAAACATCACAATGGATATAATCAAGGATTCCCTTACTAGTATGTTTTCCAGTTTTAAACTTCTACTTGCTTTGTTTCCCAAAAAAACAATGTTTGCAGAAATCTAACTTAGAAGATTTTAAACTAGGAAGTAACTTACGATCAGATAAAATTTTTAATCCTCTTTCGCTCATATGGCCCAACCGTTGATGCCATAAACGAATAGAATTACTGTCGTTTTCAGATACTGTAGAATCATGATCTGACTCTGTTCTTCCTTCTAACTGATAAAGATTTCCAACCTTCTTTGATTTCATGACTAGTAAAATTCCTTTATAAACTTTCATTACTCCACCTTGAATAAAGGTTTTATATCCATCAGTGTCTAGTACTCCTAGTGAAATGAGGTTTTTTCTTAGTTCAGGTACGTGTCTTACATCAGTTAGAATTTTATTTGTCCCATCAAAAATTTTAATCTAGATGCTTCCAATTCCAACAATATTACACGAGACATCATTTCCCATGTAAAAAACTCCATCATTGATTGATTTATAAGTTTTAAACCACTCTCTATGAATGCACATGTGATTTGACGCACCAGAATCTAACAGCCAATGTTGATCATGATTAGAAAAACTAACTGATAACACTTCATCACTCATACCTGAAATAGATGCCAAACCTGTATCTTTCGTGTTTGCTTATTTCTTCTCTGTCAAAGAATATCCTTTGGATGTTTGCTGTCTCTTCCAATAGTCCTTCTTCAAATGTCCTGATTTTCCACAAAACCAGCACTTTACCTTACTCTTCTTCCCTTTCGATTTTGAACGCGAGTTGTTGTTCTTACTGAAGCGTCTTTCTTTAGAACGACCTCTGACCATCATTTCTTCTGATGTAGAGGTTTCTGAATTTGACCTCTTCCTTGTTTCTTCGGACAACAAAGCTCCAACAACATCATCAAATTCAAGGGTTTCTGATGAGCTAAGACTTATAGAAGTAACAAAATGATCCCATGACTCGGGAAACGAGCATAATAAAGTGACATCTTTATCTTCGGATTCAAATTTTACTTATATACTTTCTAACTGCACCAGGAGAGTATTAAAGGTATTCAGATGATCAGTTATCATCATACCTTCCTTCATGCGCAAGCTGTACAACTGTCTCTTCAGAAGAATCCTATTGGTTAAGGATTTTTTCATGTACAGCTTTTCAAGCTTTGTCCACAAACCGGCAGCAGTTTTCTCTGACACGATGTTAAACAAAACATCATCCACCAAACACAGTCGAATTCCGCTCAGTGCTCTTTCATCCAAGTCACTCCATTCATCATTTGTCATGGTGTAAGGCTGTTTGGTTTTTCCCAACAACGCCTTTGCCACGCCTTGTTGCACGAGTAGATCATACATCTTCACTTTCCAGATCTCAAAGTTTTTTTTGCCATTGAACTTCTCGATTTCAAACCGGGCACTTTGTGTTCTTGCCATAGCTTAATAGCTCGTGTCACAAAAAATCTCCAACTTCAGAAGGAACTAATTTTGATTAAAAAACCCCTTGCCTTAAAAAAAAAAAATACCCTTCTTCCAATAAAATGCCTCTCCCTTAATACCATATGCAAATGGCATTAGAATTACAAATCGATTTAAAACTTGTACAATATGAAGTTCCAACTTATGACTTCATTTAAAAAAGATTTATAATGGGCCACCTCCTCTTAAACGAATAAAGTGCCACCATTTTTAATAAAATCGATTTAGGTTTTAAAACCACCACTTCAAATCGATACAAATCGATTTAAATATAAACTCAAATCCTTTTTTTTTCATATATCGATTTGTTTTTTTTAATTTTTAAAGAAAAATTGCACTAAAACTTTAATGCAAATCGAAAAAAAACTTCAAATCGATTTTAAATGTATTAACACATATTGATTTAACTTTACGGCATTTGAAAAAAGGAACTCAGCGTTTTAATAAACCGATTCATACCAACGTTTTAATGAACCAGTGTTTTGTTTTAAATGGCTTTTGACCACCATTCAATGCTCTGAGCGTGCAATCCACCACGTGCATTTTTTTATGTAATATGCCACCCCTCTGATACCATTGAAAAAACCCGCCACTATTCAACCCAGCCTGACACAGTGTTCACAGCTGACGGCTTTGCGAAACAAATGAAGTTTTGTTTATTTCATAGCTTATGGCTGTGCTTGTCTCATCAATCCAGAGAGTAGCATATCGACTAGCGTTCAACCGTTTCAATAGTCCACAGCACGTTTCCACAATCACACACAACAGATTCACGAATGCTGCAACGCCTTCAAACTGTGCTCATGGCTCTGGCCATTTAAAGAAAAAACACAGAACCAAAACTCAATCACTCAACGCTCTGATACCAAGTGTTAGAGTTATTAACACAGCGGAAACAGAAACAAATAACACACACAACATTCAACTATGAAAACACAGATTTTAACGTGGTTCACCCAACCAATCTGGGCTACGTTCACCTAACAGGGCATCGACAATCTCATTCATCAACTGGAGAAAATACAATAAGATTTTCTCTTCTGCTCAGCTCTTCCTCACTACACATTCCTCATCATGCTCACTTGCCTCTACAGGCTTACATTTTATAGCTGTGAATGGAAACAAACTCATAAATTCTCTCACAACAAATATAGGATGCATTAACTCCTCATCAAAAATTGATGGAGCCAATGTAGCAACAAATCCTATTGTTGTCACCTACATGAGATTTTTCTCCAAATTTAATTAAAAAATGAGAATAAAATCTCAACATGTTAGAGCCAAATAAAAATAAAATAAAAATGATAATAATAAATATAATTCAATTATAATTATAATTATATTTTTAGTTTTTACATAGATTTCAAACTCTTTGGACACTTAGCGAGGACAATTAGCGAATGGGTTTCTCTGAGTTTCTTCCCACTTGGACAGTTACATACTAGACCACCTTGAAGGAATAAGCATGGGCCTGGGACTTCTCGAAGGAATAATTAATGTCAACAATCTCAATAAAATGTTTCAAGTGATGTGTAACAATCTGATGTGCAAGGTTGATCCAGTTATACAATGTGTGTTTCGTGAACAATGCTTGTCTTATAAACAAAGCAAATACATGACACATGGCATCTTTACATTTCCATCGAAAATTATAGGTTGAGTTTAGATTTGCAAGAAAGCACTAATATGTGTAGAATCTGTATTTCTCAGTCATATAGTGAAACCATTGTTGCTTTCTTGTATTATTTCAGTTTTTTACTATTACAAAATCATAGTTTTTTACTATTACAAAATCTGCTTGTCTTGATTTTATTTTCAAAATTGCAAACTAAGAGGTAGATCACAAAGAGGCTTGGAATACGAAGAGGCAACTTTCTATATTAGATTTTTGCATGGAATATAAACAATCAACAAGTCTTGTATATAAAATGATGCATTTTTGAATGATAGTTCATTAAATAATTGAATTTCATGAATTTCCTTGTAAAGAGAGGAAGAGAAAGGGGATTAAAACCGTTATAGAATTGAGAGAGAAAAGAAGAGAGAATGAGAAGCTAAAAAGAGGACATAAAAAAAAACTTATAAAAGAGAAAAGTCGAAGTAACCAACAAGGTGTTTTCATAATTTTTAGGAGAATATTATCTCCTTTCAATGAGAAGCCTAAAAAAGTGTAGGTTGGTTCGTGCTGAAGAGATAATACAAGCTTCCCAATACAGACTTCCCAACAAGTTGTAGCTTGCAAAAGAAATTCTAGGCAAAAGCCTTATGGTGTCTTCAAGTGTTGAATGTTGAATGTCTTACTTCTATGAATACAGTTTAATTCACTAATATATGATGAATACATATTCAACTCTACTAAAGTTAAAAAAATAGATTAAGAGTTGAGCTTTGTTGGATACCTAATCCACTAAAAGTTATGGTGTGGAAGTTGAACACTGAGAGGGAATTCAAGAAATCTTGGAATATGAATCCAAGTATAATAGAATTGTATTATAACTGTATATATTGTGAATAATAAAGTTATATCACACTTATATTAATTAGTTGTTTGTATTCCAGGTGTGTTTTTAACATGGCAGTGGAGCAAGTTCCTTCCTAACCTAATGTGTGGAACATGGCATCGGAGCAAGTTCCTTCCTAGCCTAATTAATTGTCTAAAATCCAGTGGTTTTGTAGCCTTTCTATTTGTGAGATCATCTAAGTCTCTTTCTTCCTTTTTGCACTCTCCTTGATGCAAAACACTTTCTTTTCCCTGTAAGTTATCATTCCTTGAACCCATTTCATTGTTATTCTTTGCATTGAATATTTGGTTAGCCCATGTTGGCATCATTGTCCTCACTAGGAATTACTCCCAGGTTGGTTTTCTCTACTCGATTGCTACCTTTTCAGAATTCCGACACTAAGTGTTTCACTAGCACGTACCTATTCCCCCACAAGCATTATTCTCCCTATGCTGACACGACCTATGAGTCCTGATAGTAACACTGTATTCCTGGTTTGTTTGATTTTTTTGTGAGCCATTTTTTTGTGGCCCTCCTTCTATAACCTACATCAATCACTAAATTGTTTGTGGTGTAGCCATTTCTCAACTCTCATTGAAAGAAATCAGTCATTCCATTGTTCCTTGCATGGTGAAATTTCATTTCTCCTTAGAAATATAAAGGCTCGGTTTGACTGCAACTAACACTTATTCTTTCAATCCTCTATGCTCTTGTGTACCCATTTAGAATGTGTGTGCCCTTGTGGACTCTCTCTAGCAGGTGGTATCGAATCCTTTGAAAATAAGAAATATATTCTTACTTTTAGAAATCTAACACCAACAACACATAAGATTTTCACCTTCCCATTGAAGATTGGGCTACGAATTTTGTGTCAGTATCCTAGGCTGTATTTCTTAGTGTACATTCTTGTAAGTTTATCTCAAACCCATATGGAATCCTTTCTCTATATGTCAATTTTGTTATTTTGAAACCATCATGCCTATTATTATGTTTCCACTCTATTTGTAGTCGTTTATGACTCTATAAGTGAGTTGTCCAGTCATCACATTTAAGAAGAAACATTTAGGAATGCCTCCACTACTTTTAAAGATGACAAAAATAATAAATGTGAGAATAAGTATAGTAAAAGAAAATAGTCCTGAGATTGATTAGAATGAAAACTATTTGTAATATTTGTAATTGACTACATTCTTATTATTTACATTTTCAATCATTCAATATTATTACATTGTCACTTTGCATTCAAAATTTGTATTTCATCATTTTTCATCATTAAAGTTATTTTACAATATTTATCATCTCAACAAACTAAGGTAACTAAATAAATTTAAAATTAAAATGACATTCTACAATATTTTTCATCTCAACAAAGTGAGGTAACTAAAAAATTTTTAAATTAAAATTACTTCATAAATATGAGACATATTTAGCATATTTAAAATGGTTATATTAATATTAGATGTATTTACATATTATTGATAAAATTTATCATATGTTCCTCATATTAATAATAGATTTTCATTTATCGCATAGTACTCAAACCAACCTAGAAATCCATTTTAACTCCGGATCTCCAACCTAGATATCCATCTTAACTCCGGATCTATCAAACTCTGAGAATGATCAAATCTCTTAAGGTGCAAACATTTTCTCAAGTTTTGCACTAAAAAAAGATTTAGACCGTGACTCGATCCAAAGTAAAGATGAATCTAGACTCATAGGCTTATATATTCACATATTATACATTTTACATTAATATAAAAATTGATTATAAATAAATGTAATGTATTCGTTATCCAATTTATTATAAATTATACAATGTGAATAATAAATAATGCATTTTACATTATTATTATATAATTATATCTATGGTTAAAAGATATATACCAACATTAATTCAAACATACAAGTGAATCATTTTATCTATATTATTGAAAAAGAGACACACCAATGTCAATCATATATATATATATATATATATAATATGCAAAAAGGCATACATCAATATGAATCATAATATATGATTATATATTATGGTATACAAATGAATCATTTTATTTATATTATTTAAAAAGAAATACACCAATATCAATCATTATATATATATATTATATTAAAAAAATGCACGAATATAAATCATCATATTATATATATATATATTGAATTATTTTATGTATATTATTCCAAAAAAAAAATACAGCAATGTCAATCATTTTATATATATATTATTCAAAAATATATATATATATATATACACTGTGTATCCATTACTCCCGCAAAATATTAATGATGCTGCCTAATCTTTAAAAAGGCTAAATATATGAATAATGAAAATGTGAACGACACTATGAATGTGGGATATTCAGATTCAAAAACGAAGTAAACAGATTTTCGTTGGCCCAATCCGTTAGCGCATACAAAAAACCGCAAATTGATTTTTTTATCAAACCTAGTGTTTCTACCAGTTACAAAACAAGAATTTGCCATCTAATTATTGCATTTGCACATACAAAAAAACCGCAAATTGATTTTTGATCAAACCAGTGTTTCTCCAAGTTACGAAACAAGAATTTGCCATCTAATTATTGCATTTTCCCCATTGTTAATCTCTAAAACATTTTGTGTTTGTAGCTGTATCGCCGAAAATATTGGAATGCTGATCAGAAAACCCAAATTATGGAGCAGAACCCCAAAGTTCGGAAAAACCCCGAAATTCAAACAAACAACCCACCAAATTTCGAATTTCTCAAAGAAAATTCAAATTTTGAAAGGCCGTAATCTTAAAAAAAAACTCAGAATGATTTAGAAATTCAAGTAAGATTATGAAAAATTTAAATCTGAGTTATAGTAATTAAATTTTCAGTATTTTGAATACTATAAATGTTTTTGATAGTAATGAATTCATTTGCATCATCAAAAATACAATTCAAATATTCCAAGTATCTGATTTTTTGAAATTTTATTTACCAAATTCAAAAAAAAACCTGCTACTTTCCAGCAATATACAACTCCTTTTAAAACAAATAATTGATTAGATTCATATGAATATTTTTCAATAAATATATCTCACTTAATTGTTTGGTTTGGTGAGCTGCACGTGAATGCATTTTGGCGGGAAGTGATGAAATTTTCACTGGATACAACCTCCGCAAGTCGGAGCAATGTGTGAGTCACTGAAAGCCAATTCTGTTATCTAGTGAAAAAGGATATTGATATTTTTTTGATCACAGGTTTTTGTGTTTTTGTGATTTATAATGATTTTAGAAATAAATTTTCAGATTACTCATATTAAATGTCTTTTTAATAGTCGTTCTAATAAAATCCATCAATAAAAAAGTTGGAAATAATTAATATTATTTGTATATTAATGGAAAAATTGTTAGCTTGTTGTAACATAGCTCCTTAAGTTAGGATTAGTTCCTAGGATATAGGAGTTTATTTACAACTCCCTGATTTTTTGTGATGTACTTATAGTTGTATCATTCCATTAATGAATGTAGAGTGTGTACTCTCCGTTTGAGTGCAGTCTCCAGGTGCAATACTCACCTCTGAGCTGCAACTTTTTTTCAGTTCAGTTTTTATCTTTGTATCAGAGCTCAGATTGGGTGTGCCTAATTTTTTGTTTAGAGAGCCTTAGTGGCTACAGAGCCTTCATGGCTACGCTGTACACAGGAGCATTGTGCTCACAGGAGCTTCGTGCTCTCAAGTCTCGGATGATTAATTGATCTCTAAGAAGACGAGGGTTGGCACAATTTTTCCGCCGACAGGCGCGCCGAAACGCTCAATAGGCGTGACTGTTAGGGACATACCTGTGCCAGCACGCTGAAACACGCGATTGGCGCGATTGTGCAGGCCATAACTGCGTCAATTCGGTGACTCACGTAGATTTTATTTGGGCGCGGATTTGTTGCCTCGAGAAAGCGCCAATCTCTCTCTGTGTAGGTTTTACACATTAGATTTGCCCAGTGGTGACAGATCGGATTTTCCCGGTGGTGGTAGATCAAACCTACCCGGTGGTGGTAGATCAGATTTGTCTGGTGGTGGTAGATCAAAGTTGCCCGATGGTGGCAGATCGAAGTTGTGGATTTACCCGGTGGTGGTAGATCGGATTTGCCTGGTGGTGGTAGATCGGAGTTTCCCGGTGGTGGCAGATTGAAGTAGTGGATTTTTCTGGTGGTCGTAGATTGAAGTTTCCCAGTGGTGGAAGATTAGAGTTGCCTGATGGTGGCAGATCGAAGTTGCGGATTTACCTGGTGGTGGAGGATCTGAGTTATAGTCATAAGATCGGGCCAGATTGGTGGCAGATCTGTGATTAGGATCTGGTATGTATTGATTTTTTTTTTAGTGTAACTTATAATTATCTAGTTGCCTAGAGTTATTCATCGATGGATCTGAAAGTTCAGTCTAGTATGAATAATACCATAGAAACATATCTTAGCGAGTCTAGCAAACTTGATGGGTCTAATTTCACCAATTGGAAATTCAAGCTACAGACATTACTTGAGGGAGCAAATGCGTGGTCGATTGTCACATGAGATGAGGAGAAACCAAATATTGTAACAGAAACAACTACACTTATAAAAGACTAGGATAAAAGGAAGAACAAAGCAAAAGTCATATTTAAGATGTTTGTTAAGGACAATATTATCTCACATATTAGAGATGGCAAATCGTCCACTAAGATTTGGAGGACGATCAATAATTTATACCAGACACAAAATAAAGATCGCATCTTGTCTCTTAAAGGCATGTTGTTTGCGATGAGGATGGAGGATAATGAATCTGTTGTTGGATTCATTGCGAGGGTTAAAGACCTGAAGGACAGATTGGGAGACATCAGAGAAAAGGTGTTTGATTCCGATCTAGTCACAATTACATTGAATGGAATGAAGGATGAATATCAGATGTTAATCATAGGATTTGCAGCGAGGGAGAAACCCCCTACATTTGAAGAATTTACAAGAATCTTGCTACAAGAAGAAGAACGGCGACAGAATCTAAAACTACAGAGTGATGATCTGTCTCTGATGGCGAAGAGGCGACAGTTTAGAGGGAATCAGTGATAGAAGCAACCACAACAACAACAACAACAGACAGGAGGTAACACGTTTCAAAAGACACCATTTAGAGGTACATCTACAAACAATTTTTCAAAGAAGAAATGTTTTTACTGTGGGAAAATTGGCCACCATATTAGGGACTGTTATAAGAGGCAGACAGACGAAGCAAGGAATAAGTAGAAAAAGCATAAAGGATACTATGTTGATGAAGATGAAGACCATAGTCATGAAATTCGACTATTTACAGCTGATTATGCTCTTTCAGCATCTAAGGAAGATGAGGACAACATATGGTATGTTGATTCTAGCGCATCCTCACATATGACAGGTAAGAAAGAATGATTTGAATTTCTTGAAAAAACTTCATGTGGATCTAAAATTTATTTAGGAGATGACAAAGGATATGAGATCCAAGGGTACGGTGATATTCCGGTAAAGTTACCTAGCGGTGACATTAAACATCTTAAGAGTGTATTGTATGTACCTGGGATTAGGAAAAACTTGATCTCTGTATCTATGATAACTCATTAGGATATGTTAGTTGAATTCTTCAAGACCCACCGTGTCATAAAGGATAGAAAGATGGAAACCGTTGCATCAGGGGTGCGTGTGGGGAGCCTGTACAGACTAGATGTGAAAAGCATGCCACAGCAAGCCATGGTTGCAATAGGTTTGATAGCCGAAAACCTCTGGCACCAGAGATTCAGTCACCTTAATTTGCAAGACCTCATGTTACTTCAGAGAAAAGGTATGGTCGATGGACTCCCTAATTTTCATAGTGTTCAGTTAGATTGTGATGGAAGTGCATTAGGGAAAATGCATAGAGAAGAATTTCCTCTACATGTTAATAGAAATGAAAGAGATGTTCTAGAGCTGGTGCATACAGACATTTGCGGACCTATGAAGACAAGATCGCCAGGTGGTGCATATTATTTTCTTCCATTTACTAATGATTGCACTAAATTCTCTTCGATATATTTTTTGAGTAAAAAGAGTCAGACCTATTGGGGTTCCCATGTTTTGGCCAGATTGGCAAGACCAAAAGATGAGACAACATCACAACCACTTTCAGGGCTCAGGATCTAGCCCTCTTGGGTCCAGAGGGGGATCTCTGTATATGAGCAAAGGTTTTTGTCTATGAAGCTCAAAGTTAAGATGTTAGGCTAGTTATGGGCACAGGGTTTGTTTGTTTGATTTTTGTTTGGTTGTTAGGAATCATGAAAGAAAGGTTTAAAATGAGACAAGGCTGAGCAAAGAGGATTTTAGGCAAAGGAGAGATATTTCAGGGAACATTCAAGACCATTGGGCAATGGAGTCAGGAAAGGGTTTACTTTCTATTCAATATGCAGGGTTTCAGTTGGGCTAGTCATTTAAAGAATTTCGATCTTAAAGATGATATTGTGGCATGAAAGGTAGAAAGAAAGTGAAAGGCAAGGAAACCTCCAAAGTGACCTTTAGAAATCAGATCCAGGGACAGGGCGTGCCATTGGATACCTGTGATCTAGAATCCAAAGGCTAACTCTCTGGACAAGGAGAACATTAAAGATTTAGAAACCAAATTTAAAAGCCTGAGATTAGAGAGAGACTTTGAACTCTCAATGCTTTGGCCTCTAGCTTAAGGGAAATTATCAAAGTTTAATCAATTGAAAAGGATCCTAGTGAGATAGAAACCAAATTCTAGACTTCCCAGTGTTCCCAATTCATTCAATTAAATCCTAACAAGAACATCTAAGAAACTGACCTCATTAATTCATACATCAGCTAGTGATATATCTGACCACTACACTCGTTAAATCAATTGAAATCAATCCTAAGATACACATATAGCAGAAAAAAATTAAAGGCAGGGAGAGCAGAGACATATGGTACCTAACAAGGGTAAATCCTATGCCAGATTTCTGATGCGTGCCAGAAGAAATGTAATTCAGAAATGAAATAAAACACAGAGATAGAAAACATCACCAGCTGCTTTAAATCAAGATCCAAAGAAATGTGCTTGTCATATTAAGGAGCAACACCAGTCAAGTACAACACTACCAATATATTGATATTCAATCTGAAAACATCTTCCTCAGCCTATCTTTCAACTTTACACAGGGAACATGTCTCAAAGAAACAGCTTTCAATTCATAGATAGCCGATCAAAAACCTTTACAATGAGTTCCTTCATGAATTTTATAGTTGAAGAGAGTAGAGGAGGTAGGTGAAAAACTAAATGAAGCATTAAAACTCAGAAGAGAAAGAGGGCTGAAGCCCATTCTATTTAAATTCTGTGCATTTATCTATGGGACTCTTTAGGTGAAAGAGTGGTCTTCTCCAGGCTTCCATTTACTCCGGTATGCCTCTGATGTACTTTGGCTGCAGTGTTTTGTAGTACTTTTGGTGAATAAACAAAAAGGTAAATAAATGGCTGTGAATTCTGCCATACTGCATAAGAAATGCTTTGGTAGCTTAGGACTGTTGTCAGGGCTGAATTTTCTTCAGGAACAGAGAATAGCATGCAGACAGTATGGTCACTTTGTCCTTTTATGAAAGAACATTCTGTTGATGTCAAAACCCTGCTAATAAGGTTTTCTGTGCATTGGAACTTCTTAGCGATCCACGGGGTCTTCGATTCTGGTACTTTGCCTTTTAATAATTGGATTAAGGCTTAATATTTTCAACGATGTGCATAATAAGTCCCTAACTCTGTACTGATACTCTTTGCCGCTTCAAACTGTCTTTGTCAGTGAAAAACCAAGCTTTGGTGGCGCTGGAAGGGTTTTGTACAGTTAAACTCTGAATTTTTAATGAAAATCACGCTCTAATACCTTCCCAAGCTCTTCTCTGTGGTATCAGGCTCTGATCCTCGTTTTCACTGAGCTTTGTGTCACTGTAATGGTGACTGTGAATCACGACGGTTTTTCGCTTACCTGTAACCCTGCAAAACACGAGAACGTGTTAAGAAAGCCATGCATGGGGAGGATGGATGCAGAAGGAACGATGATAATGACCGTGTAGACCGGTGAGATGGCGGAATAGTGTAGGATCATGGTGGAAAATGCAGCACACAGTGGAAGATGGTCACAGTGAAAGTTGGTGGAACGCAGAATATTTAAATGCGAAGACTTGACACGTTGACCTTCGAACAAAATATAAAGGGGACGGATGGAAATGTGACGAAAACACGTGGAATGGTGATGTGGCAGAACATGCAGTTAACCTGGATCGTCCGATCTCAGGAGGAGATCGACAGTTGAGAATGCGTCGGAGGGTGACAAATGGTGGGCCAGGGGTTCTTTTGCCTTGGGCTAACTCCCTCGCATCTTCGGTGAGTGACTACCGTTTAATGGCCCGCCCTAGATCGGACGGTGTACATCCATATAGTGGCAGATATGTGGATGGACGTTAACGCGCGGTGGGGGACGATTTTTAAATAGTGCTCCAGACACGCATCAGGCGGTGAGTGGAATCGCTGTCAAATGGAAAAATATCGCTCACCCTCCAAACGCGGTGCGATAGATACCGCCGGTTTCTGGACAATGAATGTCGTGGGGACCACCGAGGCGGATAAAATCCAGGCCATTGATTGTAGATAAATGAATGGTGGATGTGTGATCAGGGTGGTGCAAGGGGCAGGCGGCGAACGCTATGGAGCTTGTGACGACCGTCCGATTGGTATAGATCGACGGCTCAAGATGCTCTCGATACATATTTGTGATAACTGCCTTCCGCCTTGGCGCCTGGTTCTAGTGCCCAGTTCACGTGGGGGAAAAAGTTAAGGGGGTTGGCCGAAAGGGGCTAGGACTGGAAGGGGAAGAACGTGGGTTTTTTGGCCCATTTTAATGCAATTTGAGGGTAGGAAAGGGTAACGATAGAGGGAATAAGGGGAAAATAGGCAAAACAAGGGGTATGTGTAGGATTTAAAGGGGATTTTGGGAGGATTTAGGGGATAAGAGGGGAACTTTGAAAAAGGGAAAGAAGGCTAAAATGGGACATTCTTCAGGGATACAACGGGCAAATGTAGGCCTTTTGGAGCACAATTTTTTGCAATCAGTGAGACTTTTTGGATGGATACAACAGCTAGGATCTTGAAAAAGGAAGTGGACACATGGAGGCTTCAAGGCTGGGATATTTTCATGGGAAATGTATCTCTTGAAGGCTCTTAAAAAATTTAGCCACCTGTTTGCTTGCCAAAAATTTCATAGGTGGCTAACAAGACCTTTCAGTGTTCCAAAGATTTTAAAACTATGGTAGTGAAGCAGACAGTAAAATGTATAAAAATTCTCCGCTCGGACCAAGGGGGAGAATACAGGTTGTGAGAGTTCATGAATTTTTGTAGATATCATGGGATTTTTCAACAGTTTACAGTGCCTCATACACCACAGCAGAATGGAGTGGCAGAACGAAAGAACATAACTTTTGTGGAGTGCGCAAGGAGTATGCTTCAAGGTAAGGGTCTATCAAATGGTTTGTGGGCGGAAGCCATCAACACTGTTCTTGATCTAAAGAATATGAGTCCTACTAAATGTCTTTGCTTCAAAACCCCTTTTGAAGCATTATATGGATTCAAACCAGCAATGCGTGATTTAAGAGTATTTGGGTCAAAATATTTTTCCCATATACCCAAGGTGGATAGAAATAAATTATATCCTAAAGCCATGAAATGTATCTTTGTAGGATATGGTACTGAGTTTAAAGCATATAAGTTATTTAATCCCGTCACTCATAAAATATTTGCAAGTCGAGACGTAGTATTTCATGAACTAGTTGAGGAAGGAAAGGATGACAGTGATAATGATTGGCACATTCCATTATTGATGGAAGACATTAGAAGGGATGATCAGGAGCAGGAGCAGAAATAAGAAGAAGAAACAGGTGATGTAGCCAATAATGCAATGCCATATAAGTCTGAAGAAGACAGATTTGAGGTAATTCCCCTACCAAGGAGGGTAGGAAGACTCAATTACTAGCCAGATTGAAAGACTATGCTTTAATGACAAGTATTTTAAACATTGTAGAACCCATAAATTATGAATAAGCAAGTCAATTTGATGCATGGAGGGCTGCAATGAATGAAGAAATTGAATCCATTACTAGAAACCATAATTGGGATTTAGTTGAACTGCCTGAAGGAAAAACACCCATAGGTTGTAAGTGGTTGTATAAACCTAAAGTAAATGCAGATGGGAGTATATAAAAGCTTAAAGCTAGACTGGTAGCAAAGGGTTATTCACAACAAGAGGGAATAGATTTTGATGAAACCTTTTATCCTATAGCGAAATTAAATACCATTAGAATGCTAGTATCTTTAGCTACAAAATATAAGTGGAAGCTACACCAGTTATATGTTAAGTCTGCATTTCTGAATGGTGATTTGAAAAAAGAAATTTATTTAGTTCAGCCTGAAGGGTTTGTTAAAAAGGGGTAGGAACATCTTGTTTGTAGATTGAAAAAGGCATTATATGGTTTAAAACAAGCACCCAGGTCGTGGTATGGGAAGACCGATTCATTCTTTGTACAACATGGTTTTCATAGGAGCATGAATGATCCAAATCTGTATACCAAGTTTAATAAACATAGGAAAATTATTTTGATTTCTTTGTATGTGGATGATGTGATTATAACAGGTAATGTAGATACTCTGATCAAAGAAAGCAAACGACAGATGTCGCAAGTATTTGAAATGAAAGATCTCGGAAATATCCATTATTTTGTGGGTCTGGAAGTATCGAGAGATTCTGGACAAAATTTTATTACTTAAGGGAAGTATGCCAGAAGTCTCCTAGAAAGATTCAGGATGGAACAGTGTATTTCAGCAGCAACACCATTGCAGCAGAATCTGAAGTTGTGCAGTGACGATGGCACTAAAGAGGTGGATGCCACTAAGTATAGACAACTAGTTGGTAGTCTAATATATCTTACTACAACTAGACCAGATTTGGCATACTCTGTTAGTGTGCTGAGTCAGTTCATGTCTAAACCTCTCGAAAGTCATTGGGTTGTAGAAAAGAGCGTGTTGAGGTATATTTGTGGTACTAGTGATTATGGTATTTTATACACTGATGCATATTATGTCACTTTAGCAAGTTTTTCAGATTCAGATTGGGCAGGTAGCCTGGATGATCGAAGATCCATCACAGGTTATGCATTCAGCATTGGATCCGAGGTCATAGCATGGAGCAGCAAAAAGAAAAGTACTGCAGCTTTATTTTTAGCTGAAGTTGACTGCCAAGCATTGTGTGCAGCCACATGTGAGGCTATCTGGTTGAGAAGACTTCTCAATGATGCAGGAGAAGAACAGAAAGAAGAAACTATCATTAAAAGTGACAACTAGAGCACTATCAAACTAGCATACAATCCAATATTTCACAAAAACACCAAACATATCGATACTCAGTTCCATTTTGTTCAAGAAAAACTTCAGTCAAAGGAAATATGTTTTGAATATTGTAAATCTTGTGACAACACGGCAGATATTTTTTACTAAGCCTCTTGAGAGAATAAAGTTTGCATTGTTTAGAGGGATGTTAGGAATTCAGGGTAATCCTTTCTACATTAAGGGGCAGAGTTGGAAATAATTAATATTACTTGTATATTAATGGAGAAATGGGTACATTGTTTTAACGTAGCTCCTTAAGTTAGGATTAGTTCCTAGGATATAGGAGTTTGTTTACAACTCCCTGATTCTTTGTGATGTACTTATAGTTGTATCATTCCATTAATGAATGCAGAGCATGTACTCTTCATTTGAGTGCAGTCTCTAGGTACAGTACTCACCTGTGAGCTGCAACTTCTTTTCAGTTCAGTTTTTATCTAAAAACATGTGAATTGGTGAACTAATTGAGATAGAGTGGTAGGGCATGCTTCAGATGTGGCATCATAAAATTTCACCAGAGGCTCGACGAATGTGGAATATGGCAACGTTGCCCACAAATATTATGATCACATGCTCACGTCTCACAATCTTGGATTCATAGATTTTGCTATCTCAGATTGTGTGGATGAGCTAGTATAGGTTCAACGATATTTTTGTTGTTGGAGGAGGAGATTTTTCTAGTTTCTTGCATTTGATTCAAATAAAATGAAACACAATTCTATGTGTGATGCCATCATTTGAGAAAGGAGAAACGAATAATTGTTTTCGCACTTTTTTAATTTGTTATTTATTGATTTTAATAATTAGCTTAGATATATCATAATTCCAGATTTATCAAGCTTTAATAGGGTTCACATATCTTGATGTGAAAACCTAGATCAAATATTTCGATGTGAAAACTTATTTTTTGAGTACAAAATCTGAGAAAAAGTTTGGACCTTGAGATATTTGATCTCTCTCCGTGCTTTATATATCTAGAAAAAGATAAATCCTGAGTTAAGATGGATCTATGCTGCTTTTAGTGTGTGGCCAAAGGAAAAAAATCTATCGATAATATGAGTAAAATATGTAAATACATATAATATTAATATAACCATTTTAAATATTCTAATCATGCGTGAGAGTTATAGAGTCATTTTAATTTTAAATTTTCTTAGTTACCTCATTTTTTTGAGATGATAAATATTGTAAAATAACTTTAATGGCCATAAATGATCAAAAAAAAAATTTTGAATGCAAAGTGACAATGTAATAATATTGAATTATAGAAAATGTGAATAATAAAAATGTAGTTAATTAGAAATAGTCTTCATTGTGATCAATCTAAAACTATTTTCTTCTATTATTCTTATTGTCACCCTTGTTAGCTTTGTAACCTTTTCATATCGATTAATGAAAATGATAGTTGGAATCGTAAACCATTTAGTTGTTGTAATAAACATCATACCTTCACCCTATTTCTCTCCAATATTAATATGTTTAATTACTATAACACAAAAATCAATGTACATTGTGACTACACTGAAATAAATGCACACTATTAATCCAATGACTTTAAAATTATTGTCCCATCATAGATCCAATTACATCAAATCGTAAATCAACATATACACTAAAATCAATGCATCTCATGAAAACAAACAAATATGGTTAGAAATCACCATCTATAGTAAAATCAATGTTTATTGCAAGAAATCAAATAGGATTAGAAATCATCTACATTGAAATCAACGCATATCGTGCAAGCAATCAAATATATTTAGAAATCAAATTGTACATTGAAATTAATTCTTATAGTGAAAGAAATCAAATAGGATTAGAAATCATCATCTACATTGAAATCAATGCATTTAGCGCAAGCGATCAAATAGGATTAGAAATAATTTACATTGAAATCAATGCATCGAGTGGAAGTAATAAAATATCATTAGAAATGAACTTCTACACTAAAATCAATGCATCTAGTGAAAGTAATAAACTAGTATTAGAAATCACGATCTACACTAAAATCAATGCATCTAGTGCAAGAAATTTGCTTTCCTCTCCCCCCCCCCTCCATCAACATATAGATCTCCCTCCATATCTCCTTCTTTTTCTTTTTATCTCACCCCACCAAATACACAAACTCTCTCACTCCATATCTATCAATCTATTTGTCCCTCCCTCCTTTTCTCCATATATCTCTTCTTTCTCTTCACCTTCGATATATATCTCGATCTCACTTTGTCTCTATATATCAACCCCAAAACATACACTCTCCTTCTCCAATCTATCTATCTAGCAGTCCCTTCTCTCCCTCTCCCTCCTATTATCATCTCACCCTCTCTCTCCATCTTCCTTATCACTCCCTACCTCTCTCTCTCTCTCCACCTTTCACACTCTATGTCTTTATTATTACCTTCCACTCTTTCCACCTCCATCTCCATCTCTCTTTCCCTACCTCTCTTCACTCTCTCTCTACCTTTCTCTCCCACCTCTCTCCTTCTCTATATTCACCTTCCAACTTTGTTTCTATATTCCTCTCTCTCTCTCTCTCTCTCTCTCTCTCATTCTCTCCCTCTTTCTATCCATCTCTCATTTTTTGTGTCTTTATCTCACCCCCAAACATACACACACTCTCTCCATGTCCTGTCACTCCCTCTCTCTCTTCAATAATCACTCCCTATGTCTTTCCTCTTCCCTCTCCCTCTCCCCAGAAAACTCTATCTCTCTATCCCTCCCTCTCTCCTCCTCTCTTTCAAGTCCCCTCTCTTTTCCTTCCTCTCTCTCCCTTTCTCTTCTACCTCCCTCTCTCTTCCCCCATAACTCTCTCTCTCTCTCTCTCTCTCTCTCTCTCTCTCTCTCTCTTACCCCTACAATACTTTGTCTTCTACCATCACTCTCTTCCCTTCTCTCAAGTCATCTCTTTACCTTTCTCTCCCGCCTCCCTCTATCTGCCCTCCGACCCCCCGCCCCGACTTCCCTCTCTCTACCTTTTCCATTCAATCCTCTCTCTCCCTCTGCCATCCAATCATATCTCTCTCCCCATCACTCTATCCATATCTCCAACTATGTTACTATATCCCTACATTTGTACTTCTCTCTCCTTCTCTCCCCCCTTGTCTCCATCACTCCTATGTCTCTTTATCTCACCCCTAAACATACACTCTCTCTTTCCATCTCTCCCTTGTTACTCTCTCTCTCTCCACTTCTAACTGTCTATGAATTTCTTCTTTCCTCCCTATCTCCCCCTCCAACTACATCTCTCTATCCCTCTCTCTCTCCTCCTCTCATCCTTGCACTCTCTCTCTACCTTTCTCTCCTACCTCCCTCTCCCTTCCCCCTTCTCTATCTCTCTCTCTCTCTCTCCCCTCCAATCCTCTCTCCTTCTCTCTCTGCCACCTCCATATTTATGTCTCCCTCACCATTTTTTACCCTTCTCTACCTCTCTCAATCCCCTCCCTCTCTCTCTCTTCATTCCCACTCTTCCTTATCGTTCATTTTATCTCCATCTCTCCCTTTTCACCCCCTTATTTCTCCACCTATATTAGATGTATTTGTTCTTCCCTCCCATATCTACCTTTCTCTCCTACCTCCCTCTCCCTTTCCCCTTCTCTATCTCTCTCTCTCTCTCTCTCTCCTCCAATCCTCCCTCCTCTCTCTGCCACCTCCATCTTTATGTCTCCCTTACCCTTTGTTACCCTTCTCTAGCTCTCTCAATCCTCTCCCTCTCTCTCTTCATCCCCACTCTTCTTTTTCCTTCATTTTATCTCCATATCCCCCTTGTCACCCCCCTATTTCTCCACCTCTATTAGATGTATTTGTTCTTCCCTCCCATATATATCTAAATTTAATATATAAATCATGATATATTAAAATATATCATAATATAATAAATTTAATATTTCATTAATCTAAAGTTATTAAATTTAATAATATTACTATTATTATATATTAATATGGATATTATATTTAACAATAATAATAATAATATTTTAATATTAATGTTAGGGTTAATAAATTTTTTTTATGTTATTAATAATAATTTGCCCCATGTTATTTGACTTATAAGCTTCACTTAAATAAAGCTTCTTTTTTTTTAGTTTTTGTAGATATAGAGGTTCATGGAGTAAATATAAAAGTAGGTTTTATTTATTTACCATATCGGGAGAGTAATTATAAAAAGAAAATTTATTTATTTATCATTACTCTAGTTTATTTATATTTCTATAAGTAATTGTTTAAGCCGACATTATTTAGAATTTATTTTTTAAGATTTATTTAGTTTTTTTTTTTTTTGGCTTCCGATATACTTATACATCAAGATCATATGGGATATAGAATGCACCTCTCTACTAAAAAATTTATTGATATTGAACAAATTCTTACATCATTTGAAAAGAATAATTTACAACAAAATCACACTTGTGAAAAAGGAAAAGACCCAACAATGTGCTAGAAGATCAAATCCCATGACAAAATTGGGGGTTGCAGTTTAGTTTAGATTCGTTTAGATTTTGATGTTAATTATTTTAGTTTTTTTTTTTTAATACAGATGCGTTCAATTTTGTTTCATAAGTTTATTTTCTTATTTGAGCTGTAATGTAATTTCACTTCCTTTAATCATAAAACTATTTTAACTTTATTAGTTAATTTAGTTTACTTCAGTGTTTGTTTTAAATTTTCTCAAATATTTTCATTCATAGTTTGGCTTCGTTTGTTTTATTAATATGTAGTTATTTAATTTTTAGTGATAGTTTAAACTTTTAATTGAATTTTAGTTTTAGATTGTTATGATTGGATTTTATTTTTATTATTATATTTAATATTCGAAAGTTTTTAGCTAGTTTTATTTTTTATTTTAGTTTTCATAATTTAGTTTCATTATTTTAGATTCTCATTTTGTTATTAGTTATTCAAATTTTATTTTAGATTTAATTTATATTTGATGCGGTGGATTTTGAGTCTGGTGGATAATGGAGTATTGAAAGCCTAAACTCAATGAGGGAAATCAAATTCAAAGGCTTATAAAAACAACACTGATAAGCATTTTAAGGGGCTTCGGATTTCAAACACTAAGACTGCAAAACTGTTAACAACAACGCATTTTGAATGGTTTACTTTGGGTATGTGAATGAAGCTATATAAATAGCTATCTATTAAGATTATTTCATTCAGATTCATACTTGAACCATTTATAAATCTTCAAACTACTTTGAAATTTATAAATGAATCTTTATCGTGAGACACGAGATCTTGATTAAAATAAGGTTACTCTTCTCTCATAGATTTTACTTGTATACACTTACATTATAAATATAATTTCATTTGCATCTTCATGTTCACTTTACATTAAGTCCTATTTCGTAGGGACAAGCATGTTGGTTTTATCATTCCCATAAATCTATTTCCCTTGATTGATCTAAACTTTGTTTTAAAGAATTAAATTCAGGTTTTCCTTTTTATTATTAAGTAGTGATACTTAACAGAATTTCACATTTTTAGTTATATTTAAAATATTTGTATAATTTTAATAAATCAGTTGACACTAACAAGATATGCTTTTACATAGACTATAACACATAGACCTATATATTATATTAGTAAAATAAGATTAATAGATTATATATATATATATATATATAAATAATTAATTTTATTATATTTTAATATCAAAATTATATAAATAATTATAATATAATATTATCATATCATATATATTATTAGATTTAAATTTAATATTATATATTAATACATAATTATAGGTTATATATTATATTAAATAGATCATATTAAGGAATACTAACATAACTTTATAAGCATACCATAGGGAATAAATACTAACACAATAGCCTCTAATATAACCTTAGTGTTAGATTAATATTAACATTTATTTAACATAGGACCCCATCAACTTAGTATCATATAGGTTATACTAGGATTATGGTAGGTTAACTTTTAGTTTATGCTAGGATAACATTTAAGACAGTCTTAGGAGTTAGGGTAATTGGTCCCATAACCAGTCAAAATGACCATCTTCAATGGAAAAGGGTATAATTTGGGTCCTTGACCGGTTGGTCTCCCTTACATGTTGATGAGGTAGATTTTTCCCGTCAATAGGTAGGTATCGATTGGTTCGCATAGGTGACATCATACGTAAGTTGGATGATCCAGATGCATATAAATGACTATGTCAAACTTCAGAAGGCCTCCTACCCCCCTAGTTAAAGCATAAATAATAAGGGGGCTGGGGGATGGGGATATTTTAGGATGAAGAGGTTATGTTTGAACTATTATATTTGATTGTCTCACAATTTTAAATGGTCAACACAAAAAAATGTATAACTAGACGTGTTGTCGATATTGGATTCCTAGATATCATATTCGAAGTTTGTTATGGTGTTTCGTCATGAGGACTACACATTGCAACTCTTCGATTTTATGAAGTTACAGAAGAAGCTTAAGTTTCAATTTATAAGGCCATTTTTCCATCCTTAGGTCACAAGAAGTCAAGGGATCAGTACTAAATATTGAGTGATCTATTTAACAATGATATTATTATCCCTTAGTCTTTACCCTTGGTCATTTGAAGAGAAATTCCAAGGGAAGAGGAGTTGTAGAACTATCATGTGATTAATGAGTTTATAGTTAATTCAAGAACATTTGTTGATATAGTCAAGGAATAATTCCATGTGTAAAATCATGGAACAATACTCATGGTAAAAAGTGGGACCAAGGTACATATATAACAATGTAATGATATAAAAACTATTTATGTGGAGAAAGTGGCCGTGACTCGAGGATTAGAAGACATACAAAATAAGTGAGAGTGAGTGAAGATTATATCTACAATGGAATGTCAATAAATGTGTAAAAAAAACAACAAGGATGGTATGATTGTAGAAAATGTATTTGTGAGGTGACAATAGTTGTTAATATGAGAAAGAGATAAGAAAAAAAAGTACAGGACAGAGAACTGATCAACTTTTCATAAACTATATTATAATCAACCATAAAGAGGGGATCAATATTCCTAGTAGATCGACCCCTAGTAAACCTTGAGAATAGTGTGTTTAGTGGGTTAGAGCCTACAAAATATGCAAGGTGACAATGTTATGAAACCAACTCACCAAATAGAAGAAAGGATAGATCAACGACATACAAATAAGCCTCTTCGAGGGGGAAGCCTCATTTACATTACATAAATGAAAAATTCTTGGATGATACAAATGAAAAAAACTCCTTTCTATATATAGGCGTCTAATGGGTCACAATATAATCCTAGCTGACATAAAAATAACAATGTGAGGGCACAATAATAACAATAGTGAGATTCTATGGGCACAAAAATAACAATAAGGGGGCTATACTAACAATAAAAATAAGGGGATACACTAGTATTATAGGGAACTAACATGCTCCTCTGCCTCAAATAAGTGTTGTCCTTAATGATTGATTATTTCTGGATGCTTCTGTATAAAATTTTCATCCTTCCATGTAGAATATTTAGCGGATAAGTTGTTCCACTTATTGAGATACTCTGAAGCTGATCGATTTCGTAGTTGTCGACTTGTTTTTTTTTGTGACTGTTTCAGGTTCCAATATTATTTTTCCTTCCTCCTCAAGTTCTGGAAATATTTTTTGAACTAGGATTTTTTCACCTATAACCTTCTTTAAGCACGAAACATGGAAAACTAGGTGCACTCATGAAGATGCAGGTAACTCCAATTTGTATTCCATAGTACTAATATTTTGCAGCACCATGTAATGACAATAGTACTTTAGCGATAATTTATTTTACTTCTTAGTTTTCTTGAGGAAAATTTATTTGTATGGTTGTAGCCATTAAAATACGCAGTAGCCTACGTCAAAACTTCCCTCGTTGCGATGTTGATCTGCCTGCTGTTTCATTCGATTGTACACCAAAGTTAGGTTATCCTTTAAAAGTTGGAGAAGTTATTGTTGATGCTTGATGTGACATTCCACTACTTGATAGTAAATATTAGCATTCATTTCATCCTTCAAACCATCCACCTTAGCCTCCATGGTTTATTTAAAACCATCTATCTTATCTTTGGTTTCTCTTTGTGAGATCGAATTTTGTTGCACTTGATACCATAATTTTGATATATCATACTACAATTCCTCCTCTTCATGCATCATAGTATACTTTTCTGAGGGCTTAATGGGTGTAGAATTATTTTTGAGAGACAATATAGAACTTGATACAGATAACAATGCTTCAATATGCCCTTGGAATCACTTCAACTGCTTTTCAAACAAAATTTATGCAATTTTTAAAAAAAAAGTACACCCCTTTTTCTTTCTTGTAGGAACGCAATATTGAAATGGTTGTAACTTTGTAATTTAGGATCTCCAAGATCTAAACATTGGTCCTATGGTAGCCCTTTGAGAATTCTTAAAAATGCCATATGTCTTACCTGATTTGGATTCTTCAAGGCAAAGTTATGCCCAATCTCCCACAATTTCCTAATTATGGACTAGTTTAGCAGAGAGAACTTGTATGACGTGCCACGTGTCACTGTTTCCTCTTTCAGCCCTGAAAATTATACACAAGAAAATCAATTCTTAGAGAGAGAGGTATGATGATTTTCCCAAGGTCACCTCTTTGAAATGAAATTAGGGAGATTTAAAAAGCCTAACTTCCAGAGATCATAATTCCAAAAATATTTCAAACCAAGATTTGAAATTTTGACAGGAAGTTCCTGAGGATTTCTACACAAATGGGTTTTTTTTAACTTATGAATCATTGGTGAAGAAATGTTATAGCGAATATTCCATGATGACCTATTTGAAGTAGTGAAACCCAAGAATCCAAAGCTCTAATACCAAATTTTTGTGAAACCAACTCACAAAATAGAAGGAAAGATAGATAAACAACTTAGAAATAAGCCTCTTTGAGGGGGAAAACTCCTTTCAATTACATAAATAAACAATTCTTGGATGATACAAATGGAAAAACCTCATTTCTATATATACGAAACTAATGGGTGACAATATAATACTAGCTGACATAAAAATAACAAGGGCACAACAATAACAATAACAAGGCTCCCGGATGTGGGTGTTGAATAGAGTGCCATCGGTGGAGGCTGTGGAAGACGACAAGTGGTATGGCCACTTTCCGACACCTGACTTATGTACATTGCCCTTAAATGATATTGTTGTGGTTGATTCGATCATCTTCCCTCCCCTGAGTTGGATTTACTCCACATGCTGGGCACCTTCAATGGCATCGAGCACCCCTCTCCACCACTATGTCGTCATTGCCTTCAAATCACCTTGGCTCTCCCGCTCGAGTCCTCATTTCCATTTCTACTCCCAAATTGCTTTCAAGTCCTACAGTGAAGCAGTCTTTTCCCCCCTTGCAGTGATACCGAGCGATCTACTCTACGCGACCATTTTTAGTCCTGGCCATTCACTTCCTCGCAGAACTCCTCTCCGCTCTTGGCCCAGACCTTTTCACCCACTCGCTCAGCTTCCCCCTCTTCGCCCTCTCAGTCTTCTGATATTTCATGATCCCTCTCAGCCTTCAACAGCTAGAATAAGATGCACAGGGAATGAATGAGATGCAGGTGGGGTGGCAGAGGCAGCGTTCGTGAAGGAAGGAGTAGCAGTGGCTCTTGCCCACCCAGTGGCAAAGTTGTTTGGGCTTATTCGCCATCTGCTAGCAATGAAGCCAAATTTATGTTCAACAGCGCACTGGACAAGCCGTGTGTCACAACAAATATTACGGTTGTTTTTCAGGAGGAGCCCTCAGGCACTGCGAGCTCTGGTTCTCGGAAGCAAAGGTAGAAATCGACTATCTCGGTAAAGCCTCTGCCCGTAATCCGAAAGTCCTCTACCCTTCTTGTGAAGCGAGGCTCCCAGACTTCAAGCAGCACAGGGAAGAGCATTTGCAGCCTTGCAAGCAAGGAATCAGAATGGAAACACTACACCACTCCCTCCTCTTCAGAGCACTTAGCCCCAGATGATGACAACATGTTTGTGGATGACCCGGATGACGAGTTCAGCTACCCAACTGTGGAAGAAATTCTGCCACATGACAGAAAATACGATGAGAGCTAGTAGGTTAACATGTCTCTTTCTCTCTTTTTGGTTTTTTGGAGTCAGCATCGATGTAACTATGGAGACGTTGTTTGTGTTGACCATATTAACACTAGCTCTTTCTGCACTTACAGTTTTTTGGAACAATGTATGTTGGTTTCCCGTTTATGGGTAGCAATTTTGGGTCAGTTTCTCGGTCACGAGTGACTTATATTTTGTGTTTTTGATTTTTTCTTCCCTCCAGGTTAGCTAGTTTTGCAACTTGGAGGGGAAGCCAACTATGTACATTATGTGCCATTATAATAGATTAAACCAACTTAGAAAAAAAAAAAACAATAACAAGGCTATACTAACAATAGAAATAAGGGGATACACTAGTATTATAGGGACCCAACAAATAATATCTCTTGCAAGTGGGCACTTCAAAATATTGTAAATGTAGGTGGATGCATATAATAACCATTTAAGGAAAAGAAAAGCATTGTCTTTCTCTCCCTTTATGGGTTTCCACATTAGATCTATTATTTCCTTTATGTTTATTAATTATGTGATGATTTTATATAAATTGATAAAAAAATAAAGGATAATGACTTAAGTGAAATTTTAATTTGGGAAACTTGAATATTGATTCAATCTCCCTCTCATTATTCAACAATTGACATCATAGTAGGTTCCTTTAATAACAACCTAACCACTAGAAGCAACATCATATACACAATGGTTAGTTAGAATGATGTCTTCTTAAGAATACCTCGACTACTCAATGGGACATATTTTACCTTTTCAAAATTAGAATGGAGACCTATATGATTTCACTTGGAACAGACATTTTAAAAATTATAGTGAGTGAGTACCAAAACTAAGAAACTCCAATGGATGAGGTTATTAAGACATGTATGGAGGAAGTGGTAACTATACAAATGCATTATTTTGTGGAATTACACCATTATAGTCTGTCAAGGTAATGTAGTATGAGACAACCAAGGAAATGTTGGATAAAATTTTGAATGGTTATGAATGGGATACCAAAATAAAAAATGAAAAACTATAGAACTAAAAGATAGAATATGGTAATTTGGAAATTAATGAGGATGAGAGCATATGAATTTTATTTTACATAAAAAATTTGATTATTAACAAAATGAAATGAATAAGTAATAAAATTGATGATGTTGCAATAGTCCAAAAAGTTTTAAGATCACTTATTCCTATATTTGATGCAAAAGTCTCAACAATAGAAGAAATGCATGAATTAGATCATCTGGAAATGGAGAATCTTTATGGAATAATTACAACCTATGAGATGGGAACAAAGAAGAATTAACCATTACATAGATTAGTTTATTTTAAAGTATTAATCATTTGAAAACAATATCATAACCAAGACTAATCCAACCGCATTTGAGACGAACATGAAGCAAATTTTCTCCAAAGACTACAAAAGGGAACTGGAAAATACAAATATAAGTTACCATTAAAATGTTTTCAATGTGGTAGAATAGGGAAATTTTCTTTGAAATCACCTTATAGAAAACAATAATGCTAAAAAAGAAGAAAAATGAAAGAAGATGTCTAAGAAAATTACCAAGAAGAAATTTTCTAAAAGGAATATTTCTATTAGCAAGAAGATAATTACAATTCGTGTGAAGAGAAGTAGATTATGAATATAACACAAAATTTGATGAGAGGCTCCTTAAGGAACTTGAAAGTCAAATTTCTAGTCTCAATAAAACTAAATTAGAAGAATATGAACTGATTGTTTACATGGAAAGTGAACTTCTATGTGCATTGGAGGAACTAGCTTGGCGTAGATGAATTTAAAAACAATAAATAAAGCCTAAAAGGAAGAAGGGAATAATGAATAAGAATAAATGGTGGTTTTAAGAGTCCATTTAGAATAATGTAGGTGACTGGGGGGAGTTTTAATGTAGAAGTTATAATAAAAAGAGACATGCGGTGACAAGTTGGATTGACAAATTGTGTCCTTGAGAAAATAACTCAACAAGACTAAGAAACAATTACATATGAACTTAAAATATGTAAATGGATAAAAAAAATTATTTTTTGCTATCAACAATAAATGACCTCCATTAATTAAAATACGACTCGGGTACAAGTAAACAAAAAAAAAATTCAAATGAGGTTCAAACCATAAATCATCAAAATATAAGGGTTCAAAATTTTATTTTAATTATTTTAAGAGAATAAGTCACAAGATTATCAAATATAGCAGCGGAAGTGATGATAAAAAAAATACGGTATGAGGAGTCACACAAGTACAAAGTAGAAAGAAATAAAGATTAGAGTTTCATCCTATCAACAACTGAAGGCTCTTCCTATCAAGAATAATTTTCAATCCGAGGTACCCATGTATTTTTTATTTTCATTATTTTATCTAACCATTATTTTGGTTATAATGTGGTACATTTCTCAACATAAAAGGGTATCAGGAGTCGATATGCAAGAGTTAATCCAAGTTTACATGAAATTATGAACAACAAAAATAGGATATGCGCAGTCACAGAAGTAACATAGTAAAACAAAAAGGTTAGAGTTTCATCTCATAAACAACTGGGGACTCATCATATCAATAATTTTGTTCACTCCTAGGTACACATATATTTTCTATTTTCATTTTTTTATGTACCATAATTTTGTTTATAATGTGTGTTGTAGAGCATTTTTTCACTATCCCTGCAATTCCCATCTCGCACATTGGAGGGTGATTTTGGTGAATAATAAGAAGTGTCATGCCTTGCAAAGACCATCATTGCATCCCTTTACATGAGAGCAATATTCCTTTTGTTGACAATTTGCTGAGCAGAGCTTCAAAAACACCTGTTTTTTCCTTGGCGCAAGTAGCTAGTTCCGATCTTGCGCCAATGAGGAAGATTAATACCAAGCCCCATGCTGGTTGGTGCTCTTTCCCAGTTAGCCACCCACGCCGAGCTGTTTATGGAATGAATTTTACAAATAGAGGTGGAGATTCCACTCTAACAACTTCGAGGATGAGCCATTGGGAGTGGTTGGAATGAATAACCACGGACTCCCTCCTTTAGTTTATGGTTTCCAGCTGGTGTGGGAACCTCCTAAAGGATAGGCCTCCCTTCCACCTTTGTAGGGATTCCATCCTCCTCATTTTCCTCCATAAAAATAAGCTATCTCTCCTTGCATAAGCCAGCTGAACATGCAGAATTGAGTATATTATAGCTGAATTGTTGAAGAGATAGAACAAGAAGGAACTTCATTGAGGGAGCTTAAGCCCATTCCCTCATCCCATATGAATCCCCTAACGAGCATATGAGACGTGCTTCGGTTGATCCTCGCTGGAGGAGACTGCGGCACCAAATCTTTGGTTGTAAATCTTCCTTCTATTAATACATATATGTGACTATTGTTTGGTTACCATTTTGCATTATGTCATTTGTTTAATGCAATATGCTTAGCCCTCTTTGATTGGCTAGTAGTTATGAATGAAGTTATTATGTCGTATGCTGCTCTTGTTTGTTGATCTATGTGCAGGTATCAGAGCATTATTGCAAGAGGATTGTGACTTTCCGAGGTAGAAGCAAGAGACCACCACCACTACAACAACGATGACAGCGTTGGACTCTAGGTAGGTCGATCTACCTTGTCCTCTTTTCATTTAGTAATTAGGAACCTACACTCTAGCATGTTTCTTTTTTTCTAGATCCACTGAAGGGCTAGAGGGATCGTCTCTATCCACAGAGAGGATTTACCTGCTTAAAAAATTGGCAACTCTGCTGGGGAACAATGTGAGTTTGTCGTTTCATCTTGTTGGGTCGACTTTGGCCATTGAATTACTTGTCTGTCTTTTTCTGGTTTGCTTGCTTGTTTTAAATCCCTTGTTTAGCTCCACAGTGTCAATATTTACCTCTACTCATTGGTCTTCTCCTTTTCCCATAGTTAACTGGCTTGGCGCGCTTTTCTCTTGAACAGTCGCGCCGATTGGTGCAGGTTGCTTTTGTTGCAGTTGCACCAACCCATGTTTACCGTGGATTACCACCTTACAGTCGCACCAAATCCTGTAGGATTTGGTTTGACCTCCTTGATGTGTCTTTTGGTCAGTTGTGCTTGACTCTGGATTATTTTTCTGTGTGTAATTGAGCCTTTGGGACTATTTTGACTGTTGTAGGCTTTTTTTTCTCAGTTGTTTGTCTTTTTCTTATCATTGTAGTTTAAGGACTTAGGGTTTGTAAGTGTCTTTGTGCACTGAGGATTCTGTTTGGAAATCAAGTCTTTTTCATTTTTGTCAGTCACATTACCGAGTTGATTGTGCTAAGTTTTCTTGATCCTTTTGAGCATTTTCTTTGGTTGGATGATCATTTCATTTTTTCGTTTGATTTTTCTCCTTGTTGCTCCAAGCATAGATTACATTACTTGTTTGGGTCGCTTTGAAAATTTTCTTTTGGTTTGGAAGATTGCAACATTAGTTTGAGTGCTTTCTTGTATTTGTTTTGCGTTGATTGAGTTATTCAATTTTGATTCCTACATTCGCAATACTCAGGCTACTGTTTATTTTATTTTTCATGTAATTAGTGCATTGTGTGCTTCATTTCATTGGAAAAAAAAATCATTCTTTCCTTTGCATCGAAAGTGTAAAGTTCTTTTGCTTAAATAGCATTTGATAGTCTAGGAAATAATTTTTCATTTTTGTTTGATTTCATTATATGAATTAGTGGATTTCTTCGCATGTTCTCATAGTTTGATATTATTTGAAATATCCCTATCCTTCTCGTAATTAGAATTCATTGAATGGAAAATGGTGTTATTTTTCATATAGTTTTCATTTAGGAAATTGGAGATCCAAATTCGTTAAGGCCTTCACACTGAAACATAGTCTGAGATCAAATTAACCTAAGGAAGGATTGGAACCTAACGCAACATATTTAGTGGTCTAGACTAGAGATGTATTCTGGCATCTTAAAACCTAGTAGCTATCGTTCACCATCTGGCTTTAGACAGTGCTAGTATGGACTTGTGCTCCTCGTATCGTCGAGTATATAAAGGGAGACCCCCCTAGTTTGCAATCCTTTTATCCATAGGAAGCCGAGTCTTCCGCCTCGTAACCATGATACATCGACCACAACATTCGGAGAGACTACCTGCACGTAAGTTAAGTCCTTGGTCATTTCTCTTTCATTTGATCACCAAGGTGTATATGGAAGTTCGTGGAAACTTGGTACACCCTCTTGCTTGAAGTCCCTGAGTAGTCATTTTTATCTTTTCGTGACTCCTTAAAAAGAGAAGAGATCATCGAGCACTTGTCCTTTCATGGTCGTTTAAAATTGAAAGTGACTAGAGTCATCTTTCGCCTGTTTCTCGACTCTTAAAATATGAAATAAAGAAATTTGGTTTTAGTGTCATCAAATTAATTACCTATGATCACACGCCCATTAAAAGTTTTATTACATGGTCTGCTTTTGTTTTCTTTAGATTTTTGACCTTGGAGCCTTCGATTGGTTATCTTTTTTCCTTCCTGTTTTGAAATATAGTCACAGTGGTGGAACCACCAGTTTCAGCGTTCTCACTGCCTCCTAGTGGTAGTTATTTTCCAGATGTTTGTTTTGAAACCCCTCAGTCCACTAGGTTTGCCAAGTTTTCGCAGTGTATTCTCCCATATTTCTTTCTCCCCCTAGAAGGTCAGTTGAGTTTAATTAGCCTCCTTCGGGTGCTTGGTTTGGTTTTGGGGAAGAAGGAGAATTAAATCCTCTTACGTCGGGATCACCATTTTTAGCTGTTGCTATACCTCCTAGTCCCCGTAGTCTTTTCAAATACCTTACGACAAAGTCAGACATGGATTCATCCAGTCCCATTGGCAGTGAAGGAATGCCTATTTGTACAGGAGAATATCAACTTTTTTCTAAATATATCCCTTGTGTTTCTACTAAGTCTTCTCCACCATCGGTGTCACTTCCGCTTGGTTATAGGTCCTTGACACAGATTATGTCTGGTGTTGCATCCATAACACAATCCAGTACATCAACTCATCCTCAGAGTTTGGTCCTCCCTTCATTAGGAATGTCACCTTCGACATCTGATCTGTCGGTTACTGTTACATCTGTCCTAGTCCAACCTACTGCTTGTGTGGCTTCATCCACACCAGTTATTATGAATTAGTCACCATAATATTTTCACACTCACAATTATATTTTTCTCAATATTACGTGGCCTGTCAATCCCGGTCCGGGTAGATCACAATCTCATGCCACGGAGGCCCCGCCTACTTCTAGTCCAGCTTCCACTTCCCTAGTGATTCCTGACGGCCTTACTTTTGAAGAGTATCTGTTGGTTGTTCAGCATCAGAGCTCTTAGGGCTATCAACAGCCCCAAGCTCCTGTAAATCCTCGATTCCATCACTATGACGCTATGGGTAATCCCATTTATTCGTTTCTGCATCATTATGATGTATATGATAATCCTTTCTATTTGCCTCCTATTGATCCTCATCAGGTTGTTTATGATCCTTATCAAACTATTTCTCATCTTGGACCCAACTTACCTGTGCAACCCTCTCTCTTGCAAGGACAACCCTCATCGGGACAACCTCTGCCTCAACAGGGCTCTGCCTCTGGTCCACAGGGACAACCTTCCAGTCCACAAGACCAACCTTCATAAGGTCAACCTTTGGTCCAACAAGGCCAACCCTACAGTATGTCCGGTCAACCTCATAATCAACCACGACCATCTTATGCTCCTGGGGGGAAAATCTATCTGCCACAAGGACAACCTTTTGCACCACAACCGCCATCACACGTTTAGTATGGTCAAATATTTGTGCAACAAGGACAAACCTATGGTCCTCCTCCGGTTCAACCCAGTTATCAGGGACAACCTGGTCCATCGCAACCATTAGGACAATCTCTTACACAAGGGCAACTCGGTGACCCTTCATATTCAGTTCAACCAGCTCAGCAGCTGGTTCAACGTTCTCCCCAGCTGGTTCAATTGGTTCAGCAGTTCGTTCTACCTCTTTATCCAACTCAGCCAGGTCCACCTGATCTTTATCCCACTCAACCTGCACAGCAAGGTCTGCTTGCTCTACCACAAGGCACTTATTACCGTCATGGTCAATATCAGCCATTATATATTGTGCCCCAAGGTTTTTTCGCTCAAAATCACCTCCGTTGGTGTATCATCAACCTCAAATCCATGCTTACATTCCTCAACGGACTCCATACGTTGCTTAGCATGGACCTCAATTGTCTAGTTAGAATCACTATCTTTGTCCTCAACCCCAGTATCAACAGAATTATCCTGCTTCTAACCCCTATGGTCAGAATCCTCTGGGAAAAAATATATGGGGGAAAAATTTCTCTCGGACTGGGTGGAATGTGAACACGGGTCCTTATTAAAGACATCCAATGACTTTTAATCCTCAACTATAATTTCTTGTTATGTTGGAGTTATCATATGTGTCAAAGTTAACGAATGATCCCATTCTTCATAAACCATATTGGCCTCTGGTTACGACTAAGATTCCTGGTGATTGTCCTAAGTTTGAGGGCAAGTCTGGCGAAGACCACCAAGCACATGTTATGAATTACCACTTGTGGTGTTCCTCTAACTCTTCGGTTGACGATTCTATTCGGCTCCGTCTTTTCCAGTGAACTCTTACTGGTGTCACTGCAAATTGGTACATTGATCTATCTCATGACCTCTTCGAAGACTTTAATTCTTTAGCCATGGAATTTCTTTTGCATTTTCAGTTACCGGTCTGCTATGAGACCGGGACGCATCTCCTCACTTCATTGAAACAAGACCGAGCTACTCATATCTCAGATCATATTCATGAGTGGCGACGTTATCATTGCATGATCAAATTTGAGATTCCTGATCATCTTATGACTCATAGGTTCACCACCTCCTTTTTCAATTATATTTTGAAAGACATACCTATGGAGGCATGTGTAACCGAGGAACAAGCCATTTCTTATGCCCAGTACCTTGATCTTGTGTACTCTCAGTCTGGTGCATTGTATGATATCTTGCCTGATGCTCCCTAACCTCGAAATTCTAACCCACCAGCAACTCCATCCGTTGATGGTATTATTGGTTTTGTATCTCATACTTCTCATAAGTCTTCTTCATCAAACTCTAGGAAGCCGAAGTCTACTTCTTACAACAATGTTGCTTCTCAGTCCACCTCAAATTATGGTAATGCCACAGAAGTTAATGTCGTTCAGGCCAATCCAGCAGATAACGCTTCTAGAGAAAAAAGGAAGGATAAAGGTAAGGCCAAAGCCGATACCCCAAAATAATATTTTTAGAAACCTCGTGCTGAGGATGGTTCTCAATACAAACCAAAGTACCCTTGTTTGATTTGTGATGAAGAGAACTTCACCAAGGACAGTCCTCGACGGTCCAAAGTGAGACGGTTTCTCAAAGGCACCCACAGAACTCTGACCATTCTTAAAGAACCTTTCACATCTCAGCAGACCTAGATGGTAGATAAACCTCAGTTCTCTGTCCCATTTGGCTCTAAGGCGTTCATGATGAATGGTTATGCAGCCGTTTCTATTGCTACTCGATCAAAATATTATACTTGATTGCGTCAGGTAATGGGGAAGGAGATTGCTGATGGTCCTCCTCCTTTTTCTGTTTCTGGCCCTCTTGAGATTGAAAGGCCCAATGTTGAATCCGTTGTACGCCCACCTTCTAAAGGTGTACTCCGCAAGTCTTCTTACAATCCCAACACCTGTGCCACTCACTATTATAGCATTGTTGAGGATTTGGCTCAGGCTCCATCTACAATGTCTGCATTAGAAGTACTTCAGAGTTGTCCGTCTCAATGGAAGGCTTTGTTTTCTGTGACTAGTGGAGTTGATCCTACTGATACTAGTCGCTTTCGATTTAGAGAATTGCATTCCATCACTTCTGCATCAAATTGCACTTATTATCCATATTTTTATTAATGGTCTCAACATCCATCAAGCAGTTGTGGATGAGTGTGCATCAACCTGTGTCATGTCATCTTCTTGTTGGAAAGATATTGGTTCTCCAGCCCGGAATTCATTGCTAGATTCCCTTAAAGAAATTGTTGGAAGGGAATCAAAGCCTTTACATGTTCTCGCTAGTTTACTGATTACTTTGAAACGAAAGACAATCAATGTAGAGGTAGAGGTGGTTGATTCCAAACTCAATTATAAGCTTCTCCTCAGTAATATTTGGACTCACGCCATGTTGTGCGTTATGTCCACTCTCTCTCTTGTTTTTAAATTTTCACACGAAGGAAATATTGTTACTGTTGATCAATTTTCCTTCTTCACCTCTTCTTCCGAGAACAATGTTCTGTATGTGGATCAGATTCCTACTCCCTATGAGAGTGTAGGGCCAGTTCTTTTCAAGGATCCTGCCCTCATGGGTATCTTTCCCCTTCCTCCACCAAACAATATTCAGATCAATATGATCTCTTGATTCGATGACCCATGGATTATCCCTTCGCCTGAATAGATTGATTCTTTTGGAGAATCGATGTCGTTGAGTGTGATTGAGATTAACTATTGTGAACTCGTTGTGGCTTTGGAAACTCCGTCATCTGATCATTCTCCTTTGAGCATGTCTCTTGAAAGTTATTCTCAATCCCCCTAGCTTGGTGATTCGGATTCGCCTGATCCTTTGAAAGAAGTATTTCCATCTGATGAATCCATCGTGGAAACTATGTCTCACAAAGATCTATTGTGGGATGATAGTCATCATCCTTTGTCGTTCATGCCTGGCCTCGGGCCATTTCTACCTGTCTTGAGTGATTTTCTTCTCAGGTTCCTTGTCCTCTACTTCAAATGCCTGTTTTGATACATGAAGATTTTACGGAAGGTAACTTGAGTAATATTACAAAAACAATGCCTGTTAGCATTTATGTGAAACTGGGAATCATCGAGAACATCCATATCGGGGTCACTTGTTCTTCAAATGAAGTAGATGTTTACAATAGCATTTTTTGCGAGTTCCATGATTTTTTTGCATGGTACTATGAAGAAATGCCCGACATTGATCCTAGTATAGTGGTGCATGGAATTCATACTTACCCTAGTATGAAACCTGTTTTCTAGCTTTTTCGTCTTATGCACCCTAGAAAAGCTATTGTCGTTAAAGGTGAAGCCAAAAAATATTCTGAGAGCTAGTTTCATTTATCCAATTCCCTTGACAGAATGGGTCTCTAATATTTTCCTCGTAGATAAGAAGTAGGGAACCATTCAATTGATTTATTACCATGATATCAATCGATCTTGTCCCAAGGATAATTATCCTACACCCTTTATCGATCAAATCATTGACGACTGTGACGAGAGTGAGATTTTTTCCCTCATGGATGACTTTTTTGGTTATAATCATATTAAAATTCTCCTAACTGATCAACATAAGACTGCCTTCATCTGTCCTTGGGGTACTTTCGCATATAAAAAGCTCCCTTTTGGCTTAAATAATGTTGGGGCCACATTTCAGCCAGTGATGTCGTATGCTTTTCACGATATTCGTCACATCGTTTAGCCTTATCTGGATGATCTTCCAGCTCATTCAGCTAAGTGTATCGACCATCCTGACAATCTTCGTCAGATTTGTCTTCATTTTCCACGCTACAACCTTCATCTTAATCCACACAAGTTGGTCTTCTACATCGATTCCGGTAGACTCTTGGGGTTTATCGTGTCCAAAGATGGAATTTGCATCGATCCACTCAAGGTTGAGGTTATTATCAATATCCCCACTCCCTCCTCATTGCATCAGTTGAAGAGTTTGCAAGGGAAGGCTAATTGATGAAAAGCGATACCCAATGTAGGCAGGTTCACCTTCCTTTGACAAAATGAACCTGCAACCTTCATATATGTATCCAATTTGCATTATAACTCCGAGAATCGATAATGGGATTTGTGGGTTACGACCCCAATATGATTCCTCTACGCTACCTCCACACTTACATCTATGTATCGAAAGCACTACCCATTCCCATTCCTTTATGAACTTAAAAAAACCAAAGTCTCAATCTTCGGCAATGTAATTGAATACTCACTTGGGGTAATTAAAAAAATCTCTTAGGATGTTAACAACCAATTAAGTGAATGTCGCCATACCTCCGCTAATCTTCGTGTAGCTTCCAAAGCGAGCATCATCGGATCCCTTGCAAATCCAATCCGACGGAAATCGTGTTATTTCCAACACTGAGCTCTAACACGCAGAGGCAACGTGACATTGGTGGTTTTGTGGATATGACGTGTCCAAAAATTATTCGATCGCACTCATAAAAGGAAAAAATGCCTTCTAGCTAGACGTCGCATGAGACTGGTGGTATTATCTTTCAAAACCACTTAGCTTCCGATTTGGTTGAAGTGTTTTTAAACGCGGGTTTCCACTACGAATCCAGTGTGACATTGCTCCTTTTAGACCTTGGCTTCTCTGCCTTAAGGGTATAACTACAGGCCCGATAAAAATCAGATAAGTAGGCTTAATAAACAGAGTGGACATGACCTACACCCTTCATAAAAAGGCTAAGCTCATCGAGATTTTAGTAAACCAACCACACAAAACACATATATATTCAATTTATACACATGAATCAATAAAATAAATCCACCATCATATACGTCTATACTATAACGTCATATAAATATTAAATTTCCATCGATCCTGTAAGGATCGATTGTCAATAAACCACTAAAATCATGACATTCCTATTGCAGATAAATTAATACCTATTTGTAACTATAAGAGAGCACAATTTGACACACAGGTTCCACAAAAACTATTTCTATTATGTACAAGAGCATCCCTTACAATTGTCTAAGGAATTTTAGCCTTAGTCCAATTCCCCTTTCCACTACATTGTGTGCATGCACTCTCACACATTACAGATTCATCATTTATACAAAAATTATAGAAGAACATGAATCGGTTGGGATGCCCAAAATCTCTTTGAGTCGCTCAAACAACCCTTTGTCTTCTGAAATGCATGCATGGCAGATCATTTTGCTCAATCAATTACAAAAATTTAGTATCGGTTCAAACAAGTTTTGCCCCAAATTTACATGATTGTTCGCATACCCAGCTTCAGATTCGACTTGACTCAAATTTGTCTGAATGCCCCTGCATCAGACTCCCGAGGCACAAAAATTTATGACCTCCTGGTCATATTTTTTCTCTAATTGTTAGCAGTTCTACCCGCGTCATACGTGGAACTACTTCTTGTGATCTTCCTATAACAGCATGCTTGAACAATTCTCACCTGCATCCTCTGTGGAATTGTCCTCTGTGAGCTGCAAAAAAATCCCTGCAATAGCAAGTCCTCCCTGCTACCAGATACCTCACCAAGCTTCTCTCATGAGCTCCAACTTTTGGCATGTCTCTGGTTTGCTCCTGTGGAACCATCTGAGCACTCCTGCTCGAGACTGCTACAATCTTCTCACCTTCCTCGGCTGCTACCTTCACAATATTAAAGTTAATCAAAAGCTTACAAATTTTCAGAAAACTGTACCTCTTCTTCCTCTGTACGCGAACTCTTTCTCCTTCACAGGAAATCATTTCCCTACTCTGATACCACTTGATGAAAAGTGAAACCCATTGTAGGTAGGTTCACCTTCCTTTGACAAAATGAACCTGCAATCTTCATATATGTATCCAATTTTCATTATAACTCCGAGACTCGATCATGGGATCTGTGGGTTATGGCCCCACTATGCTTTTGTTGTGCTACATCCACACTTACATCTATGTAACGAAAGCACTACCCATTCCCATTCCTTTATGCACTTAAAAAAAACCGAAGTCTCAATATTTGGCAATGTAATTGAATACTCACTTGGGGCGATTAATCAAATCTCTTAGGATGTTAACAACCAATTAAGTGAACACTGCCATACCTCTGCTAATCTCCGTGCAGCTTCCAAAGTGGGCATCGTCGGATCCCTTGCAAATCCAATCCGACGGAAATTGCGTTATTTCCAACACTGAGCTTTAACATGCAGAGGCAACGTGACATTGGTGGTTTTTTGGATACGACGTGTCCAGAAATTATTGGGTCGTGCTCATAAAATGCAAAACCACATTCTAGCCAGAAGCTACGCGAGACCGGTGGTCTTATCTTGCAAAACCACTCAACTTCCAATTTGGTTGAAGCGTTTTTAAACGTGGGTTTCCACTATGAATTTAGTGTGACATCGCTCCTTTCGGACCCTGGCTTCTTCGCCTTAAGGGTATAACTATAGGCCCAATAAAAATAGGATAAGTAGGCTTAATAAACAGAGTGGAAATGGCTTATGCCCTTCATAAAAAGGATAATATCATTGAGCTTTTAGTAAACCAACCATGCAGAACACATATATATTCAATTTATACACAGGACTCAGTAAAATAAATCCACCATCATCTACGTCTATACTATAACGTCATATAAATATTAAATTTCCATCGATCCTGTAAGGATCGATGGTCAATAAACCACTGAAATCATGACATTCCTATTGCAGAGAAATTAATACCTATTTATAACTGTAAGAGAGTACAATTCGACACACAGGTTCCACAAAAACTATTTCTATTATGTGCAAGAGCATTGCTTACAAACTTCTAAGGCATTTCAGCGTTAGTCCAATTCCCATTTCGACTACATCATGTGCACGCACTCTCACACATTATAGATTTGTCGTTTATACAAAAGTTACAGAAGAGCATGAATCGGTTGAGATGCCCAAAATCTCTCCGAGTCGCTCAAACAACCCTTCATCTTCTCAAATGCACACATGGCACATCATTTTGCTTAATCAATTACAAAAATTCAGTATCGGTTCAAACAAAAATTTCCCCAAATTTACATGACTATTAGCATACCCAGCTTCATATTTGACTTGATTCAAATCTGTCCGGATGCCCCTACATCACTAATTTTATACGCCGTTTCATACCTAACTATGCCGAAGTGGTTAAAGGATTCACATGATTATTAAAGGAGGGCATCCCATTCTATTGGGATGAGATTGCTCAAAAGTATTTTGAAGCACTAAAATTGTTTCTTGTCAATGCTCCTTTGCTGCATCCTCCAAATTATCATCATGATTTTTCCCTCTATTTAGCCGTCGCTTTCAGCACGATTTCCATGGTTCTGGTAGAAGACGATGATGACGGTGATGAGCATGTTATATATTACTTATATCGTAACCTTCTTGATCCTAAGACACGCTATGCACATGTAAAGAAGTTACCGTTGGCTACTCTTCAGGCAGTTCAGTGTTTTCGTCATTATATGCTTCTACATACTGTGAAAGTGAATTCTGATTGCAACCCTATGACCTATATATTGTCTCGAAAATTGTTGGGGGGAAAATACTCAAAGTGGATTGTCATCCTCCAAGGGTTTGATTTGGAATTTACTACTTCGAAGTTGAAGAAATCATTAGTATTTGTTGATTTTATTTGTTCCCTCCCTTCTGACTCCGCTCCATATCGTTCTGAGGAATACATTATAGATGATACACTTTTCTTGATTAGCACCCTCGATCCTTGGTACAGTGATATCATCTTTTAGGTGTAGAATTCTACTTTCAGATCTGAGTTGATGAAGGATGCCCATCGACACATTCAGCATCAATCACAACCTTATGGTATAGTTGGAGATATGCTCTATCGTGTTGGAGTGGATTCCATACTTCGCCGATGTTTGACTCTCAAGGAAGCTAAGAAAGCCTTGAGTGATTGTCACAATGGCGCCTGTGGCAGTCACATGTCTGGTTATGCCACTGCACAAAAGATTCTTCGTGCTGGTTATTTCTAGCGTTCTATCTTCAAGTACGGCATTGTCGTGGTTCGCAAATGTCATGATTAATAGATCTATCAACGTAAGATGCGTGAGCTACATGTACCTCTACATCTTGTCATTACAATTGGTCCCTTTGTAAAGTGGGGCATCGATTTGACGTGTAACCCTCACTTGACTGGGGGCATGCTTATATTATCATCGTTGTTGACTACTTCACCAAATGGGCGGAAGCAATGCCTACACTTGCTTCTCACGGTAAGAAAACTACTCAATTCATATTCAATCACATCATTGCTCAGTTTCGAATCCCTCAAGCCATCGTTACTGATCATGGTTCCCATTTTTGACATTATATGGTAGCGGAGTTGACTTCTAAGTTGGGTCTGCGTCACGACATCTCAACATTGTACTATCCTCAGGGTAATGGCTAGGTTGAAGCTGTGAACAAATTTCTTGTCACCATGCTTCAACGTATAATTGGGATCCAAAAATCCAATTGGCATCTCATGTTAGTTTAGGCTATTTAGGCATACCAAAATTTAGCTAAGAATGTGACCGGATTCACTCCTTTTCAGTTGGTTTACGATGTGGAAGCTACTCTTTCAATAGGGTGTGAAATACTTTCGCTCAATTTGGCTCTTGAATTACTGCGAAACACTTCTCCAGAAGAAGAGTGTCTCCTCTAATTAGAAAGGCTGGATGAAACTCACCACTTTGCTGCTCTGGTTATCGAAGCACAGAAGAAGCGGGTCAAAGCTCCTTTTGACCAATCGGTTTCCCCTCATTCCTTCGTTGAAGGAGACCTCGTCCTCCTGTATGAACAAGCTCATGATAAGCTGGGGGCAAGAAAATTTCAACCCATGTGGCATGGGCCCTACATTATTAAACATGTGTTGTAGAATGGGGCCTATGAGCTCATTGATTATGAAGGTCATCCTCTAGAACAACCCAGAAATAGGTTGTATCTCAAAAACTATTACACATGAGTCATTCATGCATGACTTCTGTACATATTTGTTGTTTTCATTTTTGTACATGTTTTTGTTTGGTGTGCTTTGCGAGCATTTTTCCTACTTATTGGGTCTTTCTTATTGTGCAGATGTCTATTACCCCATATCTCAGTTTCGTAGATGGTGCTTCTCGCAGTACCAAGAATTTGTCTTCAGTAGCCTGTGTGATTTATGATCCTACTGGTGAGTTGATAGATTTGCAAGGTATTTTTCTAGGATGGACTACAAACAATGTCGCTGATTATAGTGCTGTCCTTGAACTATTAACCGAGGCAATCAACCTCAGCATACACGCATTGCTTATAAATCTAGATTCACAGCTTGTCGTTCTTTAGCTCAATGGTCATTATTCGGTCAGAAACCCATACATTCTGAGATTGTATTTATGTCTTCATTTTTTGGAAAGACATTTTTATTTTACTACATATCAACATATTCCTAGGCAAATGAATGCATTAACTAATACAATGGCTAGAATTGTATTAGATATACATTTGTGTAATCTGTAAAAGCATCATCATATGTAAAAGATCCATGTAGGAAAATAGATGTATATATATATATATATATATATATATATATATATATATATATATATATATATATATTGAATGTTTGCATCAATGTCCATCATAAATTCAAAAAATATGTGTGTTTCTGTTACATCCAGAGACATCATGTCTCTTAAAATATGCAGACATAACACCTAGGTGTCTAATTGGTGTGATGCTCATGGTAGCATGTCACTGCCCGTAAGAGCTGCCTCAACAAGCGGTGAATTCGGTTTGGCACCCCTACAGTGTGTCTCTGGTAGGCATGAGGAACATCGTCATATCGTGCATAGTTCAGGAATCTGGGTGTAGTTCCGTCCAAGTTGTGCATAATCTCCTCCTCCTCGCCTCCCTCTCCATGAGGGTGAAAATCACGAGGGATTCACCTCGCTATCGGACACATGCCTACAAGTCTCTCTGGGCCAACATCTGCAAGTGCATGGGTTTAATGTTAGAACATACACAATTAAAAAATTCATAACACTCATGAAAATTAAAAATGAGTCTTACCAAAATATTCATCCCAATCCTCTCCCTCTGGGAGTGGGAGGTCCAAATCACCAGTAAAATATGTACCAGAGTAGGGCGAGTCCTCCACGACAATCAACTGTCGGCGCAGCCAATCAAAGAAATCTAGTCTCCAGGACATCTATTGACCGTCTCGTGCCCTTACCATCAGAGATTCCCACTGGGACATCTGTGGTTCCCTCACTGGTGGTGTCGAGCCTATGACCTCCTAATGCTAAAATATTGGTAGTCATTCCAAGAAGAATGATACCAAGATAGACCCTTAACCAAATTGCTTCAATTTGGTCTTCTTTCACTTTCTCAGTTGTCGTTTCATGTTGATTGTCATGGCCTCTGCCCAGTTGTAGATGGTCAGTGTCAAGCAGTCTATGGCAAGAAGTATTTGTGTATTTATTTCTTCGTACGGTGCTTGTAATCCCGCAGCTTGTGTGATGGTGTGTAGCACTACTTTTAGTGCCAAGTTTGGGATAGTCTAGATATCCACTTTCCCACTTCCTAATCCCTTCCATGCCCCTAGACATACCCTGTCAATCACCATGGACATGTTCTCCATGCAAGGTTGGGTGCTGGTTAGGATTGGTGCTGCTCCCCTCTACAATAGTCCTATTATGAAGTAGACATTAGAAACATCAATCTCGAGTTCCTGATCTCGAAGGATGAAATTTTCTTGATCCTCATCCCATATGCTGATCAAGAACTGTTACAGCTCCGGTTGAGCTTGGAGACATTGTGTCAAGAAGAACTTCTTCAGTCCATAGTCTCTGAGATCTTCCATGCATCTCTCATTTTCCATGCCAAGCTCATCTTCTTCACTATGTTCCCGTTATTTCTATTCAATCACCATTCTGCTACTTTATACCTGCAAACATGTTCATATGGACGATATTAGCTGATTTAGAAGCTTGGATTTGTGATAAATTGGGCCCTTAACTTGCATTTTCAAAAGCTAACATGTTCTACACAGTTGGCGTGACTATTTCTAAAACAATCGTGCTAATGGTCGTGCCCCAGTTCAAAAAATGGGCGACTGGCACGAGTCCATGCCCGAAACTCGTGCCAACCACCATGCCCTAAAATTTACATTTTCCTCCTCAGAACTAAAAATTGAGGGTCGCAAGCAATAAAAGAGGACTTAAAATTAAGGGAAGGATGTTAGCTCTTACCTAGAACTGACGGATTCGAGATTGATATGTCGGAGCTTCCGCTATCGTCGCCGTAAAATCGGTAACTATTGCTCCATAAGAAGTAAAAAGAGAAAAATAATTATTTTTACCATTTTTGGAATTTTATAACTTTTTAAAACTCTAATTAGGTTTTGAGACATATTTTTTTATTATTCTATTATTTTGATAAATGGATTTTACATGTATCTCTTGTGCAGTGACAAGTTTTCACGCAATAGTGATGAAGTAACAAGTTGTGTTTTATGCTTTTTCAAACTCAGTAAAAACATGAAAAAGTCCCTACTGGAGTCATCTTTCAGCTCTTTTCTGACTCTCTAAAATTGAAAAGATTGCCGAGATTCTTGTCATTTTGAACTCGTTAGATGGCTGCGGAATGATATCTACCCAGTATACGTTTACCCATTTTTTGGGCTAGGATGGATTATTTACGAAAAGGGAATACCTTAGCCTATAACGACTAAGAGGTTCTTTCAGATATTGTTTTCTACCTTTTCGGATCTGAGAGACTATTTATGAAAATGGCCATGCTGGAGTTTTCTTTTCCGCTTCTTTTCAAACTCTCTAAACATGAAAAGATGTCGATTTCTCCCCTTGTCGGACTCGCTAAACCCTGATGACATTAGAATTCGTCACCATGACATTACTCGTTTTCCTCCTTCCTAGGGCTCGTAAAATGTACTAGGTTGGATTTGTCCGAAGGAGAAAATTACATTGCAAGCATATTCTATCCCCTTCAAGCTTGTTTTAAAAAGTAATTGGGGTACTAGCCAGAAATAGTGGGGGAATATTGAGCCATTTTTTAGTTATGTTGGCAATATATCGCTCTTAAACATGGCACTTGTCGGAATTCGTGTCGGGTTGGGGACATCTCATTTCGTAATTTATCCTCCATGTGTTTTGATAACCTCTTTTGACCTCTCATTTTCTCTTTGCCACGTCATCATGACTCAGATCCCTTGATGTCAAATACTGCCAAATCCAGAGTCGTGTCGCTGATATGTTCAAGAGAAGTTTTCCTCTACAGTTGTCAACCTCCATCTGATTCTCTCTTGGTCTTGATTCACTATCATCATATTCCTCTATATCGTGTCGATGATGTGGGAAACATTATGGTCCTTCTTCAACTAGGTCACTTCCTGTTGACTTCAACTCATTATCTAGGAATCTGATCTAGAGACTCCCTTCCGGTATCTTGAAGCCTGCATGTCTCAATGGCATGTTCTTCACATTCGACGTAAAGTCCACATAATTGGCCTTTGATTGAGTGATTCTACGGGTGTTCGAAATTATATCATTGTTCACATTTTTTGGATTTTACCTCTCATATCTTGAGGGCCATTTTCATTATTGGTGGTTTCTCTCGTGTATGTTAATAGCTTTCATCATTGGCTGGTAATCAGACGATTTTCTTGCATGTTCGACTTCAACTCATTTATTTACATGCTTGAATTTGTACTTGTTTGGGTCGAGATGGAGCGCAAGGCCCTGGGTTTTTTCTGATAAAATCCTGGCTATGAGTTCTTGTGGATTATCATGACTTATTGCATTACTCTTTTGATTGGATGGTTGCGACCATACCTAAGTCTATTTGTTGATCCTTACTACTGGATGGCTGCATCCATAACTCAGATCTTAGTTTTTATGTATTCTATTATGAATGGTTGCACCCATACCACGTGTTCATGTATCAGATATATCAATTGTATTTGTAATTGCAGGCTTTCTGACAGTGGTGTTTGGTTCAAACGTGTTCTCGTCAAGAATTTCGCCCCTACCCCTTCGTTGGACCTCATGCTTTAGGGGGCATATGTTACATAGAATTTTTTCACTGTCCCTGCAATCTCCAACTCGCACATTGGAGGGTCATTTCTGTGACTAATAAGAAGTTTCATGCCTTGCAAATACCATCATTGCATCCCTTTACATGACAGCAATATTCCTTGTGTTGACAATTCCTTGAGCAGAGCTTCAGAAACCTCCGTTTTTTCCTTCGTGCAAGTAGCCAGTTCTGCCCTCATGCCAATGAGGAAGATTAACACTGGGCCCCGTGCCATTTGCCACTCTGTCCCAGTTACCCACCTGTGCCAAGCTATTTATGCAATGTTTTTTAAAAATAGAGGTAGAGATTCCACTTTAACAACTTCAAGGATGACTCATTAGGAGTGGTTGGACTAAATAACCATGGAATCCATCCTTTACTTTATGGTTTCCACCTCTTGTGGGAACCTCCTAAAGGATAGGCCTCCCTTCCACCTTTCTAGGGATCCAAACCTCCTCCTTTTCCGCTATAAAAAGAAGTTATCTGTACTTGCATAAGCTGGTTGAACATGGAGAATTGAGTATAGTATAGATGAATTGTTGAAGAGATAGAATAAGAAGGAAATTCGTTGAGGGAGCTTAATCCCATACCCTCATCCCATTCGAATCCCATGACGAGCATCTGAGACATGCTTCAGCCAAACCCCACTGTAGGATACTGCGACGTCAAAGATTTGGTTGTAACTCTTCCTTATATTAATACATATACATGACTATTGTTTGGTTCCCATTTGATGTTATGTCATTTGTTTAATGAAATATTCTTAGCCCTCTTTGACCGGATAGTAGTTATGAATGAAATTATTATTTTGTATGCTGTTCTTGTTTGTTGATCTATGTGCAGGTATCCAAGGATGACTGCGGGAGGATTGTGACTTGCCGAGGCAGGAGCAAGAGGCCACGACCACTACAGCCACGACGACAACGTTGGACTCCAAGTAGGTTGATCTACCATGTCATCTTTTCATTTAGTGATTAAGAACCTACACTCTAGCATGTTTATTTGTTTCAAGACCCACTCTAGGGCTAGAGGGATCGTCTCTGTCCACAGAGAGGATTTACTTGCTTAACGATATGGTACTTTTATCAACATAAAAAGGCACGAGGACTAAAAATGCAACAGTTAAGAAACATTTACATGAAATGACAAGAAGTATAAAATCATTCAACAAGCGTAATTTTCTCCACTTATGGTTGAAATTTAGTAATTTATTTGCTACAAATTTTGGCATAAGTCAAATGAATGTAAAAGAAAATTCTTGACCTCTATAAACAATATAGAAAGGAAGAATTTAACAAAATATGAAAGAGGAAGACGATTGTATATCCAGAAGAAAGTGGATTTGTTTTGCATTCCATGAACCAAGGAAACTAGTGACACACTGATCATGGATTTTAAAGACCCCTAAGAGGTGACATAATTGTATTTTTATCCTTCAACGAAGGAATAAATGGAAAGGTTACCATCGCTAACAATGCACTAACAAGAATGAAGGGTAATGGGATAGTTAGTTACACATAGAGTTGTCATTAATGACAACAATATATCATTAAAAGAAAATTTTTTTGAGACAGCAACATCATCATCCATGATAGCTAATGAAGTAATAATAACCTCTATGAACTAGTATCATAGTTAACTCTCACCAAGTGAAGCTAAAATATATTGATGTTATTTGAGATTTTGATGCAGTTAAGGTACCCCATTGATGGAATAAGTAACATAATTGCATAGGTCTCTTCATGACCTTTCCAACAAAATATCTTGCTCTAAAAAATCCTCCTAGATGAAAAGTTTCGAATACTTAAAATTTGCACTAGTTGGAGGTCCAAACTATAAGGGAAAACCCCCAAATATTATTACGATATAGAGTGTGTGCCTTTAGGGAATATTTATGGTATATTAACTAGTTTAACGATCTCAGGAGGACATGCATGCCACTTAAATCTATTAAACGTTAATAATATTTCAGAGATTAGACGGATCTGATAGTTGGATGAAGACATTAAATGATGGACCACACAAGAGTTGCATGACATTTAAATTATCCCACCAAGGCAATAAAAAATTGAAACATGGAAAGAATTGGTTGGGAACATACATGGTAGATTCAAGTTGATGTACACGAAACATGGCATATGTTGTTTATTGAACAATGATGATGGGATATTAGATGCATGACACATGGACTGCCTCCTCCTAAGAAATAAAATGGAAAGTTGAGTACGTGGAAGAAAAGTATACGTCTTGACATATAGGTATTAAAATTCTTACTCATAAAAAGTAATTAAATTGTAACTTTATTATTATATATTTTGTTTGGTAGGTAATGTAAGTTATGATATGATTGGCATGCCTAAAATGTAGCTTGAGTTACCTCAACCTAGGGGTATCTAAGTTCTCAAAATTATTAGGGATCATACATAACCTGTGACACAAAAACCATTAGCATGACTAGATTTTTTCCATGGAGCTTTGAACCAACAATATCTTCCCCAAGATGTTTCTTATCAAAGTACGTGTCACCATATATTTTATGTTGATGGAGTAAATGATAACATTATTATTATTATAATGATATTTATTATATAAATTCTAGTACAACAAATCATTTAATTATTATTTTTTTGCAAAATTCGAGAAAAACAAGTGTAATATGAGATCTTAATCATATGGAAAAGAATTTATATGTAATAAAATATATAATATAAAAAAATAGATTTTATATTATATTACAATGAAAAAATTATTTACACAAACGCTAAAGTGTGAGTTCAAAAGATCCCTTAATATATATATATATATGTTATGACTAAATTTGTGAAGACAAAAAATAAAATCTTATTATTGTAGTGTTGAATTCATTTTTTTTATTTTTTTTATTAGTTGTTAAGATATATAATACAGGTAAGTTTTATTGAGGAAAATGATTGAAACAAGTGCATTCAATAATAAAAATAAGTAAGGGAAATTTATAAAGAAAATTAGCAAGGGAAAAATAATGTAGTGCTGTTGTTTTTATTTTTTAAATCGGTAGTTTCCATTGTTAGTAAAAGCTCGAAACATAATGAGAACTATTTTTTTTGGAAAATAAATATTAATTATAGAAAAATCTATTAATTTGGAAAAAAAAAATATTTAAAGAAAAATATTTATATTAATTATGAAAAAATCCATGAATTTGGAAAAACAATATCTATGAGGACACCTGGGGATTAGAGGTTTTTTTTTAAACATTTTTTTTTTGTGAAAATTTCATTTTTAACCACATAAATCTAGTCATCCACCAATCAAAAACTAGAAATTCAAATTTTAAAAATCTTAATAAAGAGTACTTGAAAGATAATTCTTCCATGCTCAGTTTATAATTGGTTGCATATTTGTAGGTGGATGTTGAGAGAATATCTCAACCTCCCTATTCATATTTGAATTAGGTTGGATCTCAAAAACACAAAAAATATGTGAACTATCTATTTGATTTGTAATGTAGCATAAAATATTTTTTATGTGTGCAATCATATTTTCTACTTGGTATCAAAGTTGGTAGCTCTGGGTTTACTCCTCATGGAGTGTCTAGGTGGATATGAGAGGAGTGTGAAACTAATTCCTCATCCCTATGCCTTGCAAATGGTTGATATTTTGGAGAATTTCTACATATTTCTTGTCTTTGATTATACTCTCAAACTGAGGGTTGTCAATTTAAAGCCTCTCTTGACAGTTGATAATATCTACATGCTTGGCGACCCTCCATGCATAAAGAAAACTGAAAATAAAATTTCGGGTACCGAGGTGGTTGAAGAAAAAATGGTGTAGGAACTTATAGGGTAAGTTCGTTAGATAAAAAACCAAAGGTACCCGCTCCCAAAAATATCACAAATCAGTACACCAGTATATCACGTGGTTAAAACCCTCGAAGAGGGAAACAGTCCACGACTTGAAGTGGTTGTGTATTGTTTCCCTCTTCGAGGGTTTTAACTACATGTTATACTGGTGTATTGATTTGTGATATATTTGTGAGTGGTGACCTTTGATTTTTTATCTAAGGAACTTACCTTGTAAATTCCTATATGGTATCAGAGCCATTTTGAGGGCCGCATCCATTGTTGATTCAAATTCGAAGCCGGTTTGACTGCATACGACTGTTGTTTTCCAGAGCTATTGTTTCTGAAGTTCTTAGGGCCTATAAAACTACTCTATTGTGTCTGTAGCATCTGTAAAAGTGAGGAACCCTTTCGTTTCATGCCAAAAGGCTTCCAGTTACCCAAGTTATGTCAGTTTAGATTTGGAGGTATAAAGTATCTTTTTTGCAGTTATAAATGTTAATCGTTCTGCTTATTTTGGTTCCCTCTGTTTATTTTGGTTTATATTTTTCTATTTATTTTGCGGAACTATACCCTCTTCTCTATGTATGCTATTTTCTCTATGCTTTGTGCGATCTCAGCACATCAAAAACATGAAGAAGGGATATATTTTCCTACGTATGCTCTTTCCCCACGTCTTTGTGCGATCTCGAGAAATAAAAAATAGTGAAAAAAGGATAATTACAGGTAAGGCTAATGGAAAATCTAACGTTATGTTGTAAGGCCTACATTTCGTTTTTTTTTTGCATGGATTTTAATTTTTTTTGCAGGAAAAATCATGCACACCAAAGAAAAAAAAAAAAAAAAAAAAACCCTTCCTCCTTTCAAAGAATTACAGAATCCTTTTACTACCTCACTTGGTGTGAAGTTAGTTTATGAGAATAGAGGTCTTGGGTTCAAGTCTCTTATTTTTCGAGATTTTCCATTGGAGTTAGCTTTAGATATTTTTAGCTTCAGTTAAAAAAAAATAAAAATGGAAAGTATAAGCCCGATTATTTTTAACAGCACCAATTATTTCCAATGGCTACCTCACATGGTAGATTTACTTATAAGTAAAGGGATTTATATAATAGCCATAAAATAAGAAACTAAACCTACTGATGGAGATAAAACCACTAAATGGGAAAAAAACAAGATCAAGCACGAGGGTTGATAGGAATTTCCATTTCTCAAGATCTTCGATTTCATATCCTTGAAATTGACACCCTTGATGTAGCCCTGAAAAAGCTCAATACTATTTTTGGCATTCAAAATGAAATCAGGGCGCACCAGATTGAAAATTAGTTTCTTACTTTCGACCCCAATAATTTCTCCTTTATTGAAGAATTGTTTTCCAGATTCAAGACCCTTAGACTTCTTTTACAAGGTTGTAAGGTAAAAAAAGAAGATGTTAGCCTTATCTATTCCCTTATTGATAATATTGGCCCTATATACTATGTTTTTGTTTCCATATTCCATTCCACTGGCGAAGCCATCATTTTTGAAGAAATAGCCTACAAGAACCCCTCTTTTAATTCCATTTTTGATTCTTTGATAAGAGAACAAGAAACTATCTTACACCTTGGTCTTATCACTTATGGAAACACTTCTAAAAAATCCTTAGCAACCCAAAATTAACCATATCAAAATAATCCCAAGAAGCAGTATCCTGAAAAGTTTGGTCCTAAACCAGACAAGGGTCTTAATTAATTTCAGCCGCAGACTCAAAAAGCAACTCACCAAACTGATAAGGAAACTAAAATAGAGGGTAAGAAAACATATAAACATTGAAACTTTTGTAATTGTGATGGCCATGTAGAGTCGAAATGTTTTAGGAAGATGGAAGCCTTGGAAGTAGCAATGAAGAAGCACCACATCAATTTGGAGACCTCTGCATCTTCATCTTCAGGAATGTCACTTTCTGCTTGTGGTTTTCAAGAATTTGGTTATGCATTAAATGTATCTTCTTCTTGTCATTCTCATGAGTGGCTCATCGATTCTGGAGCTTCTTACCACATGGCCGACAATAAAGCCATGTTTTCTTATTTAAATGATTGTAACACCAAACGTATTTATGTTAGTGATGATAGATCTCTTAGTGTTGTAGGATCTGGAACCATTAATCTAGATAATGGTCAGTTTAATGATGTAGTATGTGTTCCTACCCTGTCATGCAACCTTCTATATATTTATCAGATAACTCATTTACGTGAAGGGAAAATAGTAGAATTATCACCTCATGATGTTGTAATCAAGGACCTCAAAGATCCTAGACATATTTTAGGTACTTGAATTGCCGATGATTCCACAAGGTTGTATAAGTTTGACAACTTTGGGTCATCATGTCTTCCCTCCATTTTTGTTGCTCATAATGACGACGTGAGCAAAATTCGGCATGAGCTATTTGGTCACTCAAAATATTACTCTCTTCAAACTCTATGTAAATAAATATGGTGATAGGTATTCCTATGGTATCTTTCCGAGATGGTGTTTGCTCCGGATGTGTACTCGGAAAACATCATCGAGATAGTTTTGAAAAACGTGGCTCTTGGCATGCTTCATCCCCTTTACATATTATGAACAATGATTTATGTGGTTCACTTCCTGTTTTTTATTTCTGTGGTTGCAAGTACTTCTTAACTCTCATTGATGATTTTTCCAGACACACTAGGGTATACTTCTTAAAACTCAAGAGTGAAGTTGTTAACATGTTCTTGGCCTTTAAGGCCTTTGTGGAGAAACAATATGGACATCAAATTCTTAAGTTAAGATCAGACAATGGATGAGAATATGTTAAGAACACATTTATCAATTTTTTCACTAAGCATGGCATTCAATTGCAAGATATTGTTCCATATACTCCACAAAAAAATGGTGTAGCTAAAAGGAAGAATCACACCTTTAAAGAAATGGCTAATTGTATGCTTCAATCTAAAGGACTTAGTCTCAATTTTTGGGCAGAAGCAATTAATTATGCAAACTACATAGTAAATCATGCTACTACTAAGGTTTTAAGGAATGTAACTCCAGAAGACGTCTGGAGCTCAATCAAACCAGATGTAAGTCACTTTCATGTTTTTGGAAGTGATGCTTGGGCCCATATTCCAGATGATAAACATAAATCCTTACTACTGAAGAGTGAAAAATACATTTTTGTTGGATATTTTGAAGGTCTCAAAGGTTATAGACTTATTCAACCAAAATCAAAAGATATAATCATTAAAAGAGATGTAAATTTTGATGAAAATATATCGGTCTGCGAGCATATTTCGGTGGGTGTGCCACATTTGGCCTATGAGTTTGATTTGACATATGTTCCACCTCTCTCTCTTTCTTCTATTTTTGATAGCATTCCTTCTAGTTCAGATGATGACAGAGAGGATGAAAATCCTCCTCCACTCTCTGAAATATATTCCTTTAGCTCCACAACTTCCAATATGGGTCCTCTCTAATCGGGATGCAACAGGTTCTCTTGCACATGACCCTGCAGTTTGATAGCGTACATATTATGAGTTTGAAGGAGCTTCTTCCATATTGGCTCAAGTTCCAGAAAGTCTTGATCCATACACCTTTGAAGAAGCTTCTGGTCATCTAGATTAGGTCGAAGCTATGAATGAAGGATATCATTTCTTATTGGAAAACGATACTTGGGATCTTGTTCCTCTTCCAAAAGAAAAACAATAAGATGTAGATGGGTTTACAAAACAAAGTTTGGACCAGATGGAAGAGTGGATAGACATAAAGCTTGTGTTTTTGCTAAAGGATTTTCACAAGTTGAAGGCATTGACTATAATAAAACTTTCTCTCCTGTTGCCAAAATTAATTCTATCTGCCTTGTTCTTTCCCTTCCTACCTCCTTTAAATGGGAAGTCCATCAGATGGATGTCAAATATGGCTTCTTACATGCAGATTTGCATGAAGAAATCTACAAGGAACAACCCCTTGGAATTATCCGAAATGTCTGTAGCCTTGTTTGTTACCTTAAGAATTCTCTCTATGGTCTCAAACAAGCTCCTCGGGCTTGGTATACCAAAATGGATAGATCTCTCTTAGATAATGGATTTTCTAGGTGTCATTCTAACAACATTGTCTACACCAAGAAAGTGGGTAAGTCCTTCACCATTCTTGTTCTTTATGTAGGTGATCTTATCCTTACTGTTAGTGATCCCAACCATATAAACCATGTGAGATATAGCCTCAAAAAGTAGTTTGAAATGACAAACTTAGGACATTTGCATTATTTCCTTGGTCTTAACGTCTTGCAATCCAAAAATTGTATTACCCTTTCTCAGTCCAAGTATGCCTGTGATATTCTATGTCACTTTCACATGGAAGACTGTAATCCATCCCCTTCTCCCTTTCAATATGGATTCAAGCTTTCAGTCACTTGTACTACCCTTGAAGTTGATGATACCTTATACCATCAACCTGTTGGTAAACTTATGTTTCTAACCCATACATGTCCCGACCTATCCTTTGTTGTTGGTCTTGTTGCTCGGTTTATGCACCAACCTCGTGAAAGTCACTAGAAAGCCTCTAAAAGAATACTTCAATATATTTCAGGCACAATTTAGTTCTGGATTCATTACAGTGCAAGAGCATCTCAATTTTTGATTGGTTTCACTGATTCTGATTGGGCTGGTGACCTTGATGATCGAAATTCTACTGCAGCATATGTATTTACTCTTGTTTTAGGACATATTACTTGGTCTTGTAAGAAATAAAGTGCCATCTCTCTTTCTTCACTAGAAGCAGAGTATCATGGTGCCATTGAAGCTAACAAGGAAGCCATGTGGCTTCATCAAATCTTGCCTGAATTTGGTATTCATCAACAACATCCAACTACACTTTGGTGTGATAATCAAAGTTTCATTCAGCTATGTAAAGATCTAGTGCAACATAAGCATATGAAACACATTGAGCTTCATATACACTTCATTAGAAAGATCATTCATGATCGTGTTCTTGAAGTACATTATTGTTCAACCAATGATCAATTTATCGATATCTTTACAAAGGCTCTCACAGAAGAAAAGTCTACCAAACTTCAAACCATGCTTGGAGTTCAGGAAATTTATCATTAATGGGGGATAAGATCTAATGCCTCCTTCCTTCTTGTATTGTGTCACCTTTGTAAATCCTTTAATCCTATCCCAAGTTGTTCGTAAGGGGGGATGCTAGGATATTTAGAGACATGGAAATAGGCTCCTTTTCGGTCACCTTTGTAAATCCTTCAATCCTATCCCAAGTTTTTCTTAAGGGGGAATGCTACGATATTTTTACACATAGGTAATAGTTAAGTATAACTTGGTCTAGTGTAGAGTTAGGTAAAGTGTGTTTCTTTACTATGTACATTTGTAACTTATAATTCGACGGTCATGATTTGTAGTGATCCAACGGTTCACTCTCTCCTCAGTATTAGCGACACCTAATCCATGCCTTAACACCTCATTGGTCCATGATATCTATTTAAAGATCATGGAGGGTAATTTTTCTGGTAACCATTTATGAGAGAAACATATGCAAACTTTATTTTTATATTGATAAACTACCTGAAGTGGCCACGTTGGCTCAGGCCATGGACTATTTCCCTCTTCAAGGGTTTTAACCATGTGATATACTGGTGTACTAAATTGTGATATGTTTATGAGTGGTGACCTTTGTTTTTTTATCTAAGGAACTTACCCTATGAATTCCTACAAATGGTGATCCCGCAATCACGCTGCTCAATGAGAATTAGATCCTAGGGCTTACCATCCATTTACTGTGACTTTGTTATCTAGCCATGGGAGAGAGGTACTAGGAGATAGTTCAAGTCTTCATGTTTTATAAATGAGTACGCCTTTGGGCTGACATCATTATATGATTTTTATATTTTACATTGGTTCATCGTAAAACCTTAGTAATATAGATTGGCTCACTTGTAAGGAAGAATATTTGGAAAATGTGATACTTAGCGACCTCCATGGACTCTCTCTAAATGAGAGGGCCATTGATAGGCCTCTTTTTTTTTTTCTCTCTCCTGTATTTCAGAGTGAATTATCACGCTCACAATTAAATTTATTGTGAAATATAAATTGATTTAATTCCTCTATATTTACTGTGCACCCTTCTTATAGTTTCTGTTGGAATAATCCCAACCACCGCCATGAATAAGGAGTGGGAACAACCCACGCTTCAATGAGTTTTTAGTGTAGGAAGGACAAGCAGCAGGTTTCAAATATGAAGGCATTCACATAAAAAAAAAATAGAGTAACCGAGCCATGTCTACATTTATTTCTTACGTGTCGCATTGATTTACAGTTTGCCTACAACTTCGCTCCTGCAGTTTTTATGTTTTACCCTTAAGCCTTTCGTCACCACCACATATCCTTACCGCATTTGAAAATCCGTGAAATCCTTCTTATTCCACCCATTTCCTTAAATTTATGCATTTTTCACTTACTGTGTTTTCCGCGTCACCACCTAGACCCCGCATCATTTACCGTTTAACTCTTAAGCCCTTTGCCGAATGTTAAGTTTTTTCCGATGTGATTTTCTGGAACCTGCAACCTACGTTAATGCTATTTACCGTGCCTGCATCCTGCACTTTGCAAGTTTTAAATTTTAACTTTAAAGCCGCCTGGAAGTTATTTTATGTTATTTTTGATGCGATTGTAAAGGGGCACGTGTCAAGCTTAGGAGGATAGTGCATACAATGCATCGTAAGCTCACGAGTTTAATGGATTAGTACCTGTTAGTTAAAGTTGTTTTTTTGCGATATGATGTGCCACATCACAACACATATCGTAAGTCCTTAGGTTTTACCGTATCGTGCATATGTTAAAAGTTGTGATCGCTGATGAGCAATTTGCAATGGAGGCGCCAGACGCGATGTGTTTTCAGAGTTGGAAACTATAATGTTTCAAGTCCACTGTTATCTATGTTTGTATGTTGTTTTTGTGTAAAAGAAACATATCAGAGTGGAGGATGATTTTATTTTTTGAATGTCTGATCCAACATTAATTTAGAATGAAAGTTTTAGGCTTAAGTTATTTTGTATTAAAATATGTAATTTCGTATTATGTGCTCTGTCTGTGTATTTGATTTTCGCAGTATTTTGGATTCTCTATGTTGAATGGGAGTGCATTACTCTATGTTTGTTTATTCAATATTTCCAACATGGTATCAAAGAAAGTCTAGGCTCTAAGTGAAAGAACAAGCTCTCTTTACTAAAGAAGCTGAAAGATTTCTTTGAGAAGCAGATTTCTCCAGTAATGAGAAGGTGTTTTGTTTACACAGTGAAAATGGCAGCAATAACCACAAGCCTGAAAAATCCTCAATTGCCGCAGTTCAATGGTAAAAATTATGATTATTGGGCCATTACAATGAAGGCCCTATTTTCTTCACAAGATATTTGGGATATGGTGGCTAATGGTTTCCTAGAACCACCAGATGAAACAACACTTAATGCCTTGACACAAGCATAAATATATTTTTTGAGAGACAATAGGAAGAAGGACTCTAAATCCCTCTTATATATCTTTCAAGCAGTACATGAGAGTATTTTACCAAAGGTTGCACCAGCAATAAAGTCTAAGGAGGCATGGGATATCCTCGAGACAACCTATCAAGGAATGGAGAAGGCGAAGACAACAAAACTACAAATGATGAGAAGATATTTTGAAACTCTTTGCATGAAAGCATATGATAGTATAGACTCATTATTTACACATGTGATTGGGTTTGTTACCAAATTCAAGTCTCATGGAGAGACACTTGAATAAAGGAGAATAGTTGAGAAAGCCTTAAGACGTATACCATCATGGTTTGATGCCATAGTAGTGGCAATAGAGGAGACAAATGATCTCTCACAGTTTTCAGTGGAGAAGCTTCATTCATCATTGATGTCTCATGAGAATAGACTTAATAGAGATACAAACTCCTCATTGGAGCATGCATTGAAGACAAAAATGTCTTTTGTTCAAGACGGAGGTCGAGGAAGATCAAACTACCTAGATATGGAAGAAGCAGCCCTACAAGCACAAGTGGAAGGGGTAGAAACCCGAATCAAAGTGAAGGATGAAGCTAGAATCAAGCACGAGGATAGAGGAATGATAAATATCAAGTCCAATGACATTATTGCAAAAATTATGCACATTATTCCAATGAATGTAGAAAGAAAAAAAATGACATGGGTAGTAAACCAAATGTAAATTTCACAAAAGAAAATTAGAACCATGAAAATATGTTTTTAGATTGTAATGTAACATAATAAAAACAAGAAGATGTATGTGTTGGGGAGAATTGTGAATTACGGATAAAACACGCTTCCCTAGACATGTGATAATCTAGAACAACAAATTAAAGACTATACGACTTCTTTTTCTAACCAAGAACAAACACAAAAAATGGATTATAGGCTTACTTGGAATCCAAGAACTTCCAAATGATTCCTTCTGTCACTTCCGTTGTACCTTCAAATTCTAGTTGGCTGTTCAAAATATTTTCTGCAAGAATGAACACTAAACATCAGAAGATATGAATAATACAGATGTTTATTCAAGTTAGTTTGCTAAATTAGTAAAGCATAAACCATATACATCAACTAAGAACTTGCAATATGGAAAATCAAAGAAAATGCAGATGCATATAGGGAAAAGTATGTTGTACTCTTTATTAATGAGAGAAGGAAAGGTTACAACCTAGAGACTAATTTGAAGTGACCATTCTAGCAACATTCCTAGCCTCATCATAGTATAAATATCTCCAGCAGTTGTTACAAAAATATTGTTCTCATTTGAAATTCCACGAGCATTTATCTAAATTTATTCCTTATCAAACACTAGGATCGGTGCTCAATTTATAGAGGAGCTAAAGGTAGTTTTACAATTAATGACTTTCCAATAATAGGCAAGTCATGTTCCCAATCTTGTACATGTCAAATGGACACATGGATTCGAAGCTTGACACATGTGAACTCTTCTAGAAGGCACTGTCCATGTGGAGATTCCAGAAAAATGAGAATTTCGATCCCAATGTGACCAAAACAATTGTGAATGTCAGGAAGTGCTTTACAGAGAAGCCTTTCATGGGGCTACCTACATATGCAATGCACTTATTCCCTTTAGAGGCAGCATTGGTGAGCTCTCATATGCTATATAATAAACTTCAAATCTTGGAAACCTTTTGTTGATGAAATTCATGCATGATTTTTCTTGTTGTTTGTCTTAGGGCATGTAGCAATTGAAATGATAGGGAATGATAGACCCTTAGTCATTGGTACTAGAGATGATTCCCATTTAACCAGGTCATTGGGAATGATGCCAAAATTGACCTATAAAAAATTTCCCCCTAAGGCATGAAGTCAAAATAATAATAATAAATTTTGATTGAGATGCTTTACACTGTGATGGGCTGGAGATTAAGCGAAGTGGTCACCTACATTAATATTACAATACATTACATAATGATATATCCTCTTTGATCATAATTGTTGAGGGTAGGAATTCCCATTTTCACAACATAATCAATCTAATAACATGTACATAATCCAGAAAGTCATCTTCATTGGAATGTTGCCCAATGCAGACATGCCTATAGATATAAGCCCATGTTTGGATGAAAATATATATGTAAGGTCACGGTACAGATGATGTCTACAACAATCCTGAAATTGAAGCCTGGATGGATGAAACTAGATCTGGGGTCATCTTATCTCGTTCACTTGATCATTCAGGTACAAGTCTAGCCATGCAAATATATGATTTGTAGTCAAACATGGAAAGACATTGTTTGATTACCAACCAATGATGTGAGCTGTTAAAAAACAGTTGAGAACCATCATTAATTTCAATGGCCCTGAAGGTACTACAGTACATTTCTTAAGGCATGATTAGATGATTTTATGTCGAACGCAAAACAAAATATTTCGGTCAAAAGTCCAGAAGCGAGGATATTGTCAATGCTGTAGCAAGCCTCATGGAACAGGAATCTGATGTTTCTAAGTGAACTTCCTGGATATTGATTTGTCATCAACAGGAAGTCACCTTATTCCGAAACAGAAGTAACTAATTTCAGAGACAAAGGTATGAATTGATATAGCAATTTTCAGGGATGACGGTCAAGAAAATGAAGGTTTATGAGCATTGCAGAAGGATGAGTATTCACTGGATGACTTCTCTTGAAGATATCAGTGACACTGTGATGATTTGGCAGCATTGACCCAAAAACGAAGTTAAGGTATGATGAACCATAGGTATGAATGAATCGTCAAGAATATTACCCAACCCAAACAGTCACAGACATGGAGTGAAGGAAGTGTCATGTTCAAGAACTCTTGCATCATAAATAATCCTTGCTCACTTTTCCCAAATTTTCCTCGGTCATTTGTCGACCAATGCCTCTTTATTTTTAATCAAGATTGAGTAGGATGACATTTTATTGATCTATAATTCAACCCTTCGAGCGAATAAAGTATCGCTATTTAATAATTTAATGAGTCTAGAAATGAATTAAACTTGATACTTTCCATGATCGACAAGCCCATTGCTATTTTATGTTTTAACAAGATTAACGACAGTGATAGCCCGATCCTTTTGTATATTTAAATACTTTGAAAAAGAGGATGAAAGAAAATTACATAATTACTTTTTCGTAAATTTGTCACTCAGACCCAAAAAAGTGTAAAATAACATCTAAGAGAACCTATTTGGTCATGTTTAACCAAGGTATTCCTTTTTCATAACTAATCTATCTCAGTTCGAAAAAGGGTTAAACTTGTACTAAGTAGATATCAATTCATTTACTTTTACGAGCTCGAAAATACAAGTGCTCGACAATATTTTCACATTATTGGAGTCTAAAACGAGTTGAAAGAAGACTCAATGGGTTCCTTTTCACTTTTATAGAAGCTCTAAAAAGAAATAAAATCGCACTTCAAATCCTTTTTCATTTTTAACAAAGCTCGAAAAATAAGGAGAAAAAGTATGCTTTGTGGTCAAGTCATCCTCTGAATAAATTTGCACGACTAGTTTGTTCATGAGTTGTATATCTTGTTTAGAAAAACATCAAATGGATTAAAAATACCTGTTTAATGATTAAAACATAATAAAACTATAGTCGTAGGAATAAATTTAACTTGCAAATAATTAAATGACTATTAACAGTAATTTCACTCTTCATTTTTACCATTTCATAGTTACCGTTTTCATTTTGGAGCTCTGAGCCTGATTTTTCCCTCGAACTCCAGTTGCTGATTGTGATAGTTTCTATGGATGGGATATCCTCGTCACTTAATCCAGGTTAATACCATGAGCCTCCTCTATCCTTTAGTATTCATTTTATTTCCAATTTATACAAATTTTCAGGGTTTTAAGGTGCCTAGGGCAAATTCTACCCAAAAAGAGGGCAACACACACTTGAATATTGAAACCTACATTGCATAGCAAGTACAGTGAAGGTTACTTACACATGTAATGCACTGTCTCTTGTTAGGGAGTGCGTTGGGCACAATCTCAGTTTTTGATTTTCATGTTGTGCCCAAAATTTGCCTAGTTTTTTGTAGTGAATGGAATCTAATGGATCTTATGGTTGTATTTTAGGTTTCCATTAGATTACAATGAAGATTAAATGAAGGGGAAGAGAACATGAAGAACAATATATGATTTCCTTAAACGATCCAGGTACAGTAAGAGCCCTGCGAGATTGTGGAGTCCTTACGTACTTCAAATTGTCAAGGATGAGGCAACAAATATAACTCTTGTATTTCTTAGTTCGATCATGGGATCCGACTATAGAGGCATTTCATCTTAAGAACCAAGTGGTTCCCATAATAGTTGAGGATGTTTATTTTCTCACAGGTTTGTCGAGGAGAGGTTTTCCCATTTTAATCTTAGGTTCTATCGTTGGAGGAGAGACAGTGAGGGATTATATTCTCCAATATTTCTATCCAGGGGTAGAGTCTAGTAAAGATGGAAAAATAAACATCCGGGATGTCAGATATTTTCCTTTGAGAACTATCATTTTCACGATCGCTAAACTTGCTGGCACCGTTACACTTCACGTAGTGAATAGATCATATATGCAGTATGTGCTAGAGTGCTTAGAGCCAACAATGTTCAATTGGTCTGAAGCTATTCTTTCTCAGATAAAGGAACAACTGAAAAAATAAAAGGGAGGAAGGAAGAAGAATTTCAGTTATGGTTCAATCCTTATATCCTTCTCTTTAGAACGGATTCCACTGATGCAGCCAAAACATGTGACATTGGATATAGCTTATCTTAGAGATCCTAGGATGCAGAGATGGGTAGAACTCATGGGTCGGCATATAGGCCAATTGACTGTTGTGTTATCTACAACATTCTTTTCCTAGTTCTGGTGAAAGATCTTCGCCATCGACGAGTATGCATACACAGGCGTTGATTTCCGAGGAGATCCATATTTAGCATTACCAGAAGCTGCTTAGTGGGGTGCAATGGGAAAGAATTTTTTGACCATGTTTTTTTATTTTCCTAAGGTTTATAATATGTTTTTATACTTTGGTGTTTTCCCAAGACTAAACTAAATGTTTGATGTAATGCAGATTTTGGTCATGTTCAACTAGTAGAGGAACCAGAGCGCAAAGTAGATGCACCGACAGAGAGGGCTGTCGGGAGAGCATTTCTTCAGGATCTTCATATGGCTGAGACTCTAGCTGAGATTTGGTAGCACATAGAGGGGTTGGCCTTCGGGATTCCGGATTGATAGATCGAAGAGTTACCCATGTAACTACAGCGACACATTATTGGGATTCCTAATCACTAGATGCGGTTACTTCGTATGATTGCTAGATCTATAGCATGTTGCCACGCACACCACTACTTTACTTGTAACATTTTGCATACATTTTGAAGTCAAATGGCCAATGCGCCTTGGGAAATTTTTTTGTAAAAACCTATAACTATCTATCTATATGATTTTTGAATTTTTCCTATGTTTATTGTGCAATCCTATTCAATGATGTGAATGTTTTATTTACATATGCTGCAAATGTTTGTCTAAAAATGTGTTAGCCAATGAATCAGTCAATGTGTTCAAATTTATGGAAATGTGTTGATATTTAATAAAATCAAACTATCTTTCCAAAAGTTGAACTCTTAGGAACAATCTTTGAAGCATTGGGTTTCTAACAGTATAAACACTAGTAAGTTGTAATACCACAAGTTGTGAGTCTAACCTTATGATTATGCGGTTAACACCAAATGAAATGGCATCAGAGAGAAGTTAGATCAACGTGCTATACTCAACGATATTATTCATCGATCTACCAATACAAATCCATTAAAAACTCACTAACTCACTATTCGGAGCGAAAATGGCCCACGCTGCAGAGGATAGATTCTACGTACTATGACTAGTGCAATCATCATATCCAACAGATGGTTCTAAAGATTCAAACATCTACGATGAAATGTAAAGAGGATTACTAACATTAAGTAAACTCTAAAAATAAATTAAGATAGTGAATGAAAATCAACACCATAATGGAGGGAGTGAGGATCACAGGCTCAGATTCTGCAGTGAATAAGACAAAAGAGGACGAAAATACCAAGGTGAGTCCACCCCCCAACCAACCAAAAGTTATCAAAAGGCTACAGGAGCAAGATAAATTACACTCCACCCAAGAAATGAATCCACAAGAAGAGGAAGCAGAGACTTAGGAAAATGGAGCAAATGGCAACCCCGACTTGAAAAATTCTGATCCGAAAGGGTCAGCCGATGAAGGGGTCCAATAGAAGAACCAAGGAATATGTAAGCCGAAAACCAAGGAAATTCTCAGGGTGGTTATCAACGACCCTGAATTGCAAGCCCATAGGGATCATATGACCATTCATGCAGTGATCTACAATTTCATGGGCTTTTGGCCCAATGAAAAAGCCTTATGTTAATGGATCAAGCAATTCTGGAAACCGCGGGGGGATGTACAGTTACACCTTGGTGCCAAGGGTTTCTTCATGGTAGTTTTTTCTAGCCTAGAAGACAAGGACCGTATCTTTGATGGAGGGCCTTATTTATACGCCTCAGATGGTCTCTATATGAGGCCTTGGAAACCCAACTTTGCATCGGAGCAGGAGACATTCACGCATGTTCTTGTATGGATCTGTTTTTTCTCCCTGCCAATTTACTATTGGAGACCAGCGGTGGTGGATCAAATAGGCAACACACTCGGGACTTTTTTTCGAGCCTCTGATGCTACTATCCAAAAAAGGTACACTTATTATGCTCGGATCTATGTTGAAATGGATGTGTCTAGGGCTTTGCGTGAGGGTTTATTGTTGGAATATAGGGATGAAGTCTATTTTCAATTCATAGAATATGAGAAAATACCCTTCAGGTGCTGAAAATGCCATGAACATGGCCGTTTAATCCGAGAATGCCCTCAAAACAAAATTGTTGAGAAAGCTAGGGAGAAGTCTAGTCAGGCCCTTGATGGTTTTGTCTGACCTAGCGGAAAACACTGGGCCGACAGGAAAACCCCACCGAAATTGAATGACTAGTTCAAGGAAACTTTAAACACCTTTTAGGTGCTTGGAGAGGATCTCCAGGTGGAAAAGCTTTCTCAAATCCTAGCCTCTGAGAAGGAAACCACTGGGATGGCAAAGCAGAACACCCAGCCAAATATGCCGATCACGATCAATGAACCACTCTTAGAGGAAACCTTTGGGAAAGATGCGGAAGGAGACGAGGAAATGCCCTTAAGTGAAATCGGCACAGAGGATCAGGACTTAGGAGATATCCTCAAAAAATAAGGGCTGGACCTCAACTCCCTAGTTGAGTAATGGAAACAGAAAGGAATTGACCAAATCCCTGAGGAAGAAATTTATAGGGTCAACTAACTTTTCCTTTCAAGGAAAGATGCAGCATTAAAAGTTCTGAAACGAAGCTGAGGGGAAACTAAAGGCCTAGGTATTAAGGCACAGAACCTACACCACACGCAGGCTAGCCATAAGCACAAAAAGAAAAGAGGTAGAAGATCCAACAACGATGAACTCCAAGAGTTGGGACAGATGTTGATCAACTCAGGTAAAATGAAAGCCCTTGAGGATTTATCTTTCTCCTCTTAAACTTGTTTAATCACGAAATTCATCTCATGGAATGCAAGAGGGTTGGGAAACCAAAGGAAACATAAAATCCTAAAAAATAAAGTCACTCAAGAAAAGTCGGACATAGTTTTCCTTCAGGAAACTAAATGTTTCAGACAAAAGTTGGAAGAACTAAGAAAATGCCTAGGAAAGCATATGGAGCACCTAGAAGTTGAAGGAAATGGTACTGGTGGAGGCTTGACCATTTATTGGAATCCTAGATCCCTTCATCTCCTAAGTGCCAAAGAAACCAAGTCTTTCCTTTCCCTTTGAATGTAGATCTTGGGGGAGAAAGGCACCTTTCTGTTCACTAATGTATACAGTCCACAACGACTGGAAGAAAAGTTACTGTTGTTGGAAGATCTCACCAAGTTACATCTTAGACATCCCAACTCCAAATCCATCTATGGAGGATATTTCAATATGATTACTCCTCTCGAGGAAAAGAAGGGAGGTCTGCGGTCTCTTAACAGCGATGCAAGATCCTTCCTTTCTTTCATCAGATCTGCCAACCTGGTGGATATTCATCCTCGAAATGGCGTCTTTACCTGGACCAACAAAAGAGGGGGAGATAGTCATATTGCCTCCCATCTTGATCATTTTTCAGTCTCTAATAGTATTCTTATGGAGGGGTTACTGTTTATTCTGATATTCTCCCCTCTGGGGGCTCGGATCACTGGCCCATTACGCTGAATGCCACCATCCTGGGTACGCCCAAAAACAAGCCTTTCCATTTTGAAATATTTTGGCTCACCCACCCAAATTTCTTTGCCAATATTAAGATGTGGTGGAAGGACCCCCTTGATGTTAGAGGAACTAAAATTTTCAGGCTCCAGGCTCGCATGAAATATCTAAAGACCAAGCTGAAAGCTTGGAACCACGAAGTTTTTGGCAACATATTTGAGGACAAACAACCCCTGGAGCGACAAATGGAAGCCATTCACAATAACTGGATTCATGGAATTATATCTCAGGATTCCATTAACACAGAGAAGGAATTGATGCAGAAATGGAATGAAAGATGTAACCAGGAAGAGATTTTATGGAGACAAAAATCCCACGTTTAGTGGTTGAAAGAAGGAGAGAAAAACAAAAAATTCTTCCATGGATTACAGGTGTAACAATAAGATTACCAGGATTAAGGATGAGCAGGGGAATTTCTTCCATTCACACCAAGAAATCACCTCCATCCTCAGAAATCATTTCAAACTAATTGCCACAGAACCAAACTCTAAAATACAGGAGTCTATCAGTGCAGTCACCTCATCTATCCCTAAGCTCATAACAGAAGAGAAAAACAAGGCTTTGGACCAGTCGATATCCCTCCTAGAGGTAGAAGAAGCAGTCAAAGAGATGGCCACTAGGAAAGGCCTAGGACTAGATGGTTTCACCATTTATTTTTTTAAAGCTTGTTGGGATGTTGTAAAGCAAGATATTTGGGAGGTGGTTGAGGACTCTAGACTCTCTTCCTCCATTCTCAAGTCCCTAAACTCCACCTTTATCGACCTCATTCCCAAGGAATAAGGGGCTTGCACCCCTTCCAAATTTCGGCCTATAGCGCCTTGCAATGTGTTGTACAAGATTATATCAAAGGTTATGGCCAACAGATTAAAACCCATACTACCTCTGATTATTTTTGAAGAATAGTTAGGTTATGTGGAGGGAAGGAAAATTATGGACAACTTCCTTTTAGCTCACGAAATGGTCCACACTCTTCAATCCCAAAAGAAAGTTGGTATGATCATACAACTGGACCTCTCAAAAGCTTATGACAAGGTCAGTTAGAGTTATCTAGAAGCTATGCTCGTAGCTTTCAGCTTCAGTCCAAGATGGATTACATGGATCCTAGCTATGGTAAAGTCACCCAACTACTCCATCCTAGTCAATGGTGCCCCTTCTAAGCCTTTCCTACCCTCAAGAGGCATTCGACAGGGAGATCCTATTTATCCATTCCTCTTTATTATCCTTATGGAAGGTCTCAGTCGACTCATCAAATCCGTCAAGGATAACAACATCATAAAAGGTCTCTAGCCCCTGAATAATATTCTGGAAACTACACATCAACAGTTTTTTGATGATACCATGCTGCATGGCACACCCACAGTGAAGGAAGCTAAAGGTTTCAAATCCATCTTAAACCTGTTTAGTCTAGCCTCTGGTATGGATCTCAACCTTGAAAATTCCTCTATTTTCTTTTTCAATACTCACTTATCAATCCAGAAGCACTTAACAAATATTATGGGATTCAAAAGATGCAATTTACCTTCCAATTATTTGGGCATACCTCTAACGGACAAGCCATGGAAAAAGTTACACTAGGAAGGGCTACTCTCCAGGCTCTAGGATAGGAGTAACCACTGGACCAATAGAGTCCTCAATTTTTCTAACCGGTTGGTTATGACAAAAGAAATACTCCAAGCCATACCCCACTACATGCTCCCAATTCTACCAGCTCCTAAAGGAGTACTTCAGAAGATAAGATGCATTCAAAGGACCTTCCTCTAGTCTGTTAAGATAGAAAAACCTATATGGGCGCTGGTGGCTTGGGATAAACTTTTCAGACCTAAGATCTCGGGTGGTCTAGGGCTGCATGATCCGGGGTCGGTCAATAGAGCCTGCGGAGCAAAACTTTGGTGGCGCTGGATCAAGGAGCCCCACACGCCTTAGGCGAGAACCTAGAAGGCCAAATATGCAGAGAAATGGAGAACTGAGGAACTTATTAGAATGACTGAGGCCCCTGCAGGCTCCCCTATCTGTAATCTTTCCAGGGCTAACCAAAATATCATCCAGGATCACTGTTTCTGGGAGCTTCGTAATCGTACCAATGCCTTGTTTTGGGAGGATGCATGGCAGCAACTCCCGAAGCTAGAAAATCCTGACTCACAACCACTGCAAAGATGGTTCCAGGCCAATGGTAAGCTAAAGGTCCATCAGTACTGGGCAGATAACGATGAAAATTAGCAGTGGTGGAAATGTAACTTAAACCCACCCCCCCCATCGGATGGGCACTTATCGGAACTCCTACACTCCCTCAACACCACCCTAGGGAAAAGACTGATACGGGCCACAAAGGGGCAAGACCTTCTACGATGGGGTAAGCTCAATGGGGGCACCTTTAATCTCAAGGAGGCCCGGAATTACATAGAAAACAGGGACAATGAAGACATGGTTGCATGGTTCTCCAATGTTTGGGACAGAAACCTGTGGCTTTGTTATGGCCTAAATCTACCTCAGGCTGAAGGAAGGCAGAGTCTAGGGTAACATCAAACCATGCTTAATCTGGTAGCTAGCCCTACCAGATCAAGAGAGGGATCTCTCCAGGTCAATCTCAGCAAAAATAATCAATGATACTTGATATGACTTAAAATAAAGGCTGATTTTAGGCTAGGTATATATGTGAAAGAGTTTGATTTTATTTTGGGGGTTTTTTTGGAATCAAAGGGAAAGGCAGATTTTGGGTCCCGGAAATGATCATTTTTGCAGAGGGTTGAATGGGGCAAGAAAGGAAAATGTTTCGATGCTTCAAATTTGAATGAAATGGATAGCTCATAGCGGGGAGGAGTTGAAGAGGGAAAGAGGCATTCAAGAATCCTCTTCAGACAGTTGAAAACATGGAAAATTAAACAAAATTTCAAGGTAGAGCACTGCAAATCTAATGGATTCCACCTTTATCACTTATTTGTTTAACTTAAGAAGAAATGAGAAGGAAGATGATACACATGAAACATCAGTAAAATTACAATCACAGAGAGAAACACACCATCAAAACATAGAGCCACATGGATCCCAAAGAGTGCTGCAAACCCTGGTCTATTCCTTTGCCAAAATGCAGAGATGAAATGTACAATGAAGCTCAAGGCAATCCCAAGTGTCCAACCATGAAAATGACTGAGAAAATACAAGATATAGGTAAGCCTAACTCATCCCCATGCCTCTAGGGGTTGATCTCACCATTATAGGAGCTATTTCAACAAGATCTAAACTAAGAACTTGAAAATAGGCAATGAAACAGCTTGCCTCTATAAGATAGGAAACTGATTCATTCAGTTACATTTCACTTTTTGGTGAATGAATCTACTTGGATGAGTAAAAATGTGCCAAAATTACATCAAAGTCATGAAATTACATCAAGTTACATCAATAATTTCACATTTGGAGATAAAAAGTTAAATTGGCCAAGACTAGGCGAAAAACTGAGTTACTGAGTGAAAACTAGGCCAAAATTCCCAATGCGCAGTGCCTAAAATATCTATGCGTCTCGCCACTTTGAGGATGATTTTGAGCGCCTTCCTGAAGTTCAAATTGAGTGCAGGATAGCTTGTTGGAAATATATTCCTGTCTAATTTCCAACCCAAGTGGAATTTATGAATTTGGTTGCCATTTTCCCCTCCAAAAATCAAATCTCCCAACACTGCTTCATGTATTTCCAAAAGAGGGCAGAAAGGTCATTTTAGGGTGTTTTTGACCCTTCCAGAAACCAAAAACTTGTCAAAATCCTTCGGTAATGGGTAGGAATGCATAAATTTTGATGAGAAATCTAGAAATGCAAATTTTTCTTCAAGAGGAGCTGCCAATTATAAGTGCGCGCCAAGTGGCGCTGCACGTCGGGCGGAAAATTCTGTGTTAAGGCCAAAAAATTCAAAATTGACAAAAAGTTTTCCAAATTTCTTGAAATTTGGGATGAATGTCCACCATCAAGAACTATGCTGAGCCAAAGAAGCTTCGGCCAAAATTTGGAGTCTATCATGCCTTTTGCGACGCTTTAATGCCTCCTTGGTGCATGCAATTCAGTTGTAGAGTCACTGTCTTGGTCATAAGAAGTATTCGTCTCCATGAGAATTTGCAAGGTCTGTGTTGTCTTGTATGATAATGAGAACTTTGGTGTTTTGATTTAATTTCCAAATATATGTCAAATGGGAGGGAATATGGAGGAATGGGGTAATGAAAGTGATGGGCTATAATCAAGTGAAATGGGAAATGGGAATGATAGGAAATGAAATGACTTTAGGGATAGGGAGATAGGCTTAGGAATGACTGTAGTGATGAGATAATAGTGAGGGGGAGTAACAAAAAGGTGGGGAATGGAGTATTAGGCACCACAATCAATTTTAAAACTTCAGCTTCAAAACCCTAAGGAAGCAATTTTCAACAAAATGATAGGGTTTAGTTTTGTACACAAATTTTCATAACCAATCTCATAATCAACACCAAGGACGAGTTATGAGCAATAGAGGAGTGGCTTTGAATTGCTTGAGCGTGGAGCAACCAAGAAAATTTTATGTTTGGAGAAGAATGGAAAAATTTTGATGTTTCGGCCCAATGCACTGCGCAGTCAGCCCAATGCGTCGCGCCCCTCCAACGCGCCGTGCTCGCTGCCCAATGCGCCACGCACTCAACTTTGCCCAGTTTTACCTCCAATCTTATTCCTTCACTCCTCACACCTATTCTCTTGCTCATTTCTATCTCTTGGCACACAAATGAAGTTTAAATTTGAAAATATCTTATATGCCAAGGATTTAAATTTCTCACTTGAAAAAGCCACCTTATAATGTTGTAAACTTTGACATTTCACTTTACAAACTCTGTTTTGTTTCCTTTGTGCTTTTGGACTGAATGATGAGATTTCACACACTAAACCACCATAAATTCTGAGAAAAACTCTTCACTTTCATTGGAAAAAACTCTTAAATTACTTGCACACCACAGATTTGAGCACATTTGGAAAATTTGGAGAAGTTTATGGTGAAGTTGGACTTGCAGCTCTATGCGCCGCACCACAAACCCAATGCGTAGCACCTTTTTGCAGGAGGCTTTTGGAGGCCTTCCTGGTGTCCAAATTGGGCATAGGATAGCGTTTTGGAAATATTATTGAGTCTACTTTCCAACCCAACTGGAATTTTTCAATTTGGAGTTCATTTACCCTGTCAAAAATCAAATCTCCCAAGACTGGTCAAAATGTGAAAAATGAGGTTGCCTCAAGGCAGAGTGCTGTTGCAGTAAATTTTTGAAGGTCTTTCGCAACTCCAAATTGAGCTCATGATAGCGCATTGGAAAGATATTGGTGTCTAGTTATCATTTGATGCATCAAGCAAGTCATTTGGCCGACCAAGCCAGGAGAAATCCTGATTTTCCCAAGGTCACTTCAGAGGTGCATCAATTCTCCTGAGGCAACTGTATTTTTGACATTTCTCTAAAACCATGACACCTGTGTAAAAATGGAAGGAGGTTTTTCTTCCTTGGACTGTTTTGGACAAAAACCTCTCTCAATTTTCCCAAATTCATGTTTTATTTCTCAGGAAAATCATTGGAGTAAAACCTATCCCGATGTGTGGAACAAGGGATTTATCGAAATGAAGCAAAATGAAGGGGATAAGGGGCTTCTAAATTCTTGAGAAAATTTTTGGAAGTAGGGAGGGATGTTAGGAAGTAGGGGAAAGTGAAATTTTAGAGATTGAGTGAAGGGAAGGGGTCCAAAAGGGCAAAACACGGGCCTAGCCTAGAAAATTGCCAAGTTGTAGCAAGAAACTAGGGTTTGTGCAAAAATGAGGAATTTGGGGGATATCAGTGATGGGAAGTGTTTAATAAGGTAAATTAAGGATGGGGGAAGGTGTATGAACATCAAGATAATTTTTCCGATGGGATTTGACCATCCAAGAGAAATTACCTCCAAAACCCTGTGGAGAGGAAATCAACCTTACCTAAGCAAAATCGAAGCATGAAAAAGGTGTAAAATGACCCAAAGGAAACTTGAAATGATGATGAAACCATCTCGAATGATGGTACATCAGCCTAAACAGGACATGGACCGACATTTCGGACAACTTTGAAAAGAGTGAAAAACAAACCCTAGACCTAATACTTAGTGACCAAATTTTTACTTGAAGACTCACCGAAATGAAAAAATTTGTCCTCGACACCTTAAAATCACTTTCAGAAGAGCATGTCTGATCACCGGAGGAAGGTTGCAAAGGCCGACACTCAATGTGCCTAAAATTAAAACCTTTCTCTGGCTTCTTATGAATCAGAAAACTCTCACCTGGGAGAATTTAGTGAAAAGAGGGTTCACAGGACCTTCTAGATGCCCCCTTTGTGAAGAACAAGAGGAAATGATGAACCATTTGCTTAATGATTGTGCCTGGATCGACAACCTATGGGAATGGATAAAATATCTATTCAAACAAACTGACCAAACCAGGAGTTCCATTCAAGATAGTATTACCAATTGGCGCTCTAACTACTCAAACAGCAGCATGGTTAATAATCTGTGGAGGATGAGCCCCGGTTTCATTGTCTGGACGGTTTGGAAAGAGAGAAATAATTGCATATTTCAAAAACAAGGAATCAGGTAGCTGGATGATATCAAAACTATTATCATGTAGGGCTTGAAAGAAACGATTCTTACCTGTTGCCAAACTAAGCAGGCCGACTCGCTATCTCCAAATGATGTCTGCATTCTTGGGCTGTTTGGTATTTCTGGGTCGGCGGGGCTAAGTGCTCAGGAAATTCGCCTTCGGCCAACTCCATCCCCATTGGTCTGGCAAGCTCTTATCCCAGGCTTTTGCAAGCTAAATTTTGATGGGGCCTCGAGAGGCAACCCAGGTCTAGCAGGGCTAGGAGGGGTCCTACGAGATGAGAAGGGAGAAATTCTTCATATTTTCTATAGGGAATTGGGCGAGGCTACAAATAATGAAGCTAAATTCTCCACTCTAGAGCAAGGGCTCCATATCCTAGTTCATCTTGGCAAAGGATCAGCCATAGTGGAGGGTGATTCCCATCTAGCCATCAATGCAATAAGGAGAATCCAGAATGGAACGAAGCCTGGAGAGGCCACGAAGCACTAGTTTCTGGCTGCAGTAACTGAGCTAATTGCGGAGCACCTAACCTCTCTAAGCAGCATAATTCTTCAGGATGTGCGCAGGAAAGCTAATGAGCTAGCCAATTGTCTGGCCAACTTTGTTGTTGATCACCCGTCAGAAATCCATGACACGTGCTGGAAAAACTTGACGCAAGACGAGCTTCGAGATAAATGCTCCATCATATCCAGTAGGGACATCACTGTCGGCTCAAATGCGGAGGACAACCTGCAGAGCATAAATCATTAATAGCATATGGAGATCCCCAATAAGATTAATCACCTCAGGTGGCACCGTTCGGAAATGTCCTATGGTATGTTTTGGGAATGGCAACCTACCTTCTGAAAGGACAACCGCAGGATCAACCGTTCCTTGTGGCGGTTGACATGGAGCCTTCAAGCATGTGAGAGGATCGCCCTCAAGAAGCGGATCTCTGATCGCAGCTCTGGCATCATCTCTGATCACAGCTCTAGCATCATTTGTTGGATCAGACAGCAAGTTGTCGTTTATTATGGCATTAAATGGAACTCGACCAGATTATCATCCCCCCTTATGGCCTATCCCTCTATTTATCGATGTGCCTGCTTTCTCTTATTCATTTTCATCCAAGCTTCTAGGTGTTTGTGCTCTGGGTTGAAGCTCGCATATTTTGATATCTGGAAGCTCGCTGTTCTCTTCCATCTGCAGCTGATGGCGGATCATAACGTCCGCAACGTTAAAGCCTCGCAGGCCCTCAAGAGGGCTAAGGATTGTTATGAGACCTCTGTTTCCAAGAAGGGTAAGCACACAATGGATCTGCTTCAGGAGGAGGTCGACAGGTCTAGAGCCTAGGTGGACGATAACACTATCAGTGAAGAGGTGGACTGGCTGGTCGACGCGGGTACGCCCTCCACACGAGCCACCCAATTCCTACAGACCCAGGCAGTTGCTTGGCAAATGAAAACAATGCTTGCAAAAGCCATTGAGATGCATGGAGCAGTCGTCAAGGATACTTTTGTTGCAACGTCCATGGCTTCTGCTAGGAACACTGTGAGGCTGGATAAGCTCTAGGTCTCCCTGAATTCTCTCACTGAAGAGCTCCACATGCAAGCAAAAGTCGTGGACAATTTCATTCATCGCTTCGACCTATACCTGCGCCATGTCCTCAATGTCTCGATCGAGATCCCGGCCGATGACTCTCACACCACCATAATTCGGTGCTTCAAGCCACGGGTGCTACCGAAGGTTGCTGAAGAGGCCAGCCCAAACGCTGCAGGTCAATATGGTGCTTCTAATTTGATTCCGCAATGCTTTGTTTACTTCCGTCCGGTTATTTTACTTTCAATAGTATTTAAACAGCCTATCAACGGCCCTTACTATATTACTAGAAAGTTTCATCCCGTTAGCTCCTTTGCCATCATATGCAGTCTCGCGTGGTCAGGCTCGGTGGTCATTTCGGCGGCTTAATCCTACTACTGTCAGAGGTAAATTTTGGTCTAGGCTTCCTTTAGATATGCAAACAATGAACAAAGTTGGGTACTTCTGCAGGAGTGTTTTTTGGGTTTCTCAAGCCATATTGTATCTATATGGTAACTTTTATTTTGTTTAATATAGCTATCGTTGATCAAAAAAAATAAAAAAAAAGACACTATATATATATACAATATAATATGTACTATTACGCCTGTTGGGGATTAAGAATAAGGAACATTTCGTATACAACCCATTTCTAGGTCACATAATGAAATTCCATGGTAATCAACTAACTCATAGGCACCCTTAGAAAGAACTCTTTTGACAATATAGGGGCCATACCAAAATGGCTCAAATATCCCTGTACCTATTACATTAGCTTCTTAGTCGTAAAGAAGGACGAAGTCACCCTTTGAGTAGATGTGAGGCTTGACATTTTTTTCATATTGCACCTTTATATGTCTCTTTATGTGCTTCGTTGGCCAATTGGGCTTCACGGCGCATTTCATCAAGATGGATGAGGTTAAGGAGATGTGATTTTTCTTCTGAGGTGTCAGGTAACAAGTCTATATCGAGTTTTAACGATGATATTTCATATTGGATTGGTAAGATAGCTTCCAGACCATACACCAATTGAAAATGAGTAAATCCGGTTATGTTTCTCATCGAGGTTCGATACACCCAAAAGGTGGAGTACAGGATTAAGTGTCAGTTCCTTTTACGGACTCCTATCATTCATTGAAGCATTTGTTTAAGAATTTTGTTAATAGCCTCAACTCATCCATTTGATTGTGGATAATAAGCAGTAGAATTATCATGTGAAAATCCTAACTTGGCAGTCAATTCAGACATCATGTGGTTTCAAAAATGCTTCCCATGATCTGTAACTATAGCCTGTGGGACCCCAAACTGTGCAATAACATGATTAAAGAAAAAAAATGCAGCTATCTGTCCCGTGTTGTTGAATATAGGCATCGCTTCAGCCCATTTGGTAAAATAGTCGACTGTGAAAATAATATAACTATTCCCCCTGGACGAACGAGGGTTACAAGTCATGAAGTCAATACCCCATTTTATAATTGATCTCATAGAGACAACATGATGCATTGGCACTGGCGGTTTACAGATTTTACGATAAAAAATCTATCATGCATGACAACTTCTGACGGCAAGGATGCAATCTCGAAAAATAGTAGGCCAAAAGTAACCGACGCAGAGTATCTTCTGTGTTGTAGCATATCCAGATAAATTTCCACCACAAGCCCCACAATGACAATCATTTAACACTTTTTCAGCCTCCTCATGAGTGAGGCACCTCCTTAAAATTGTATCGACACCACGACGATAAAGTGTATCGCCAACGATCAGATAATGTTTGGCTTGTTATCGAATACGTCGTTGTTGAGAGTGAGAGGTATCAGGTCAAAATTTTGAGTTTGGAGATAAATGATGAAATCCCCATACCAAGGACTAGATGATCCGATAAAAAATAGAGACTCATCAGGAATTGATGGTTTCGACATAGTTGCAGTACTATTAGATGAAAGGTCACAGAGAAGCTCAACCAAAACTAAAGACTCCATTGACTTGGATCTGATGAATTCCAAATCAAATCAAAATGACAATCCATTTTGAATATTCCCCCCCCAGCAATTGACGTGATAAGATATAAGTCATGGGGTTGCAATCTGAAATGATAGTGGTTTTTCAGAGCAGGATATAATGGCAAAATATTTGGACAGCTTGAAGAACGGCCAAGGTAAGATTTTCTACGTATGAGTACTTAACCTCAATATCATTGAGACTACGACTCAAATAATAGATCTAATGTTTAATTCCATTTTCTACTTGGACCAATACCATAGCAATGGTTGTTTCATTCGCGATGATAAATAGAAAATAATCATTTTGATAATTAGGAGGATACGTTAATGACACTTAGACAATATTATCCTTGACAACATCAAAAGAAGCTAGCGCAACTTGGTCCCAATGGAAGGGAACCCCCTTTTTCAAGAGTCGCGTAAATCCTTTACCCATTTCGGAGTAGTTTGGAATGAACCTTCTGAAGAAGTTAGCCTTTCCTTGAAGTTTTTGTATCTGATGTAAATTTGATGGTGCAAGAAAATCAAGAATGGCTTCAACCTTCAATGGGTCTATTCAAATTCCTTCTTTTGAGATTACGAATCCAAGAAAAAGATCATAACCAACACAAAACACACATTTTTTTGGATTGAGGTGAATTTTGTAGTGTCGGCAGTGTAATAAAATGGCTCTCAAATGCATTGGGTGATCAGTCTGATTTCATGAATGCACTGGTAAATCATTGAGATATGGTTGAACAATGTGTTTGATTTCATTGAAAGCATAAGCCATTTCTCTCTGAAAAGTTTCCCTGAAGTTCTTTAAACCAAACGGAAGTTTCCTATAAGAGAACGTGCCCCAGGGACAAATGAATGTTGTCTTATGTTGATCATTTTGGCGGATATTGATTTTATTGTAGCCAGAAAATCCATCCATGAAAAAAAATATTTCACATCCAGCACAATCATCAATAATCTAGTCGATAAAGGAAGTAGGATAGTTGTCTTTTTGACAAGCCATGTTAACGTCCTGATAATCGATGCACACTCTAATGTTTCCTTGTTTTTTCATAACGGGAACGATATTGGAAACCCACTCAGTTAGTGGAACAGGGTAAATGAAACTAGCATGCAAAAGTTTTTAAAATGCTGCTTTGATGGAAGCGACTTTATTTGGATGAACAAGACGAAGCCATTGGTGCACGGGTTTGAGATTAGGATACATATTAATAGTGTGTTCAACTATACTAGTATCTATGCCTACCATTTCCTTGTAAGACCAAGAAAATACATCAAGAAATTCATGAAATAGAGAGCGATATGATTCACGTTGTGATGGAGAACAAGATACACCAACATGAATATTTTCTACAACACAAGGTTTTATCAAAATATCGATAGAAATGGTTTCTTTGATATTTGAAAATTTTTTCTCAGAATCAATTGCATTAATAGGTAAAGAATTCAAAAATAAATTTTTGATTGATGGGTGATATAGTTCACCAAGATAGTTTTCTTCGTAATTAGGAAGATGGGAACAATGATGATAATCTTCCCATGGTTCTCCTTCTGACATCATAGCTTCTAAAATACTTTCATCTGTAAAAAACATTGAAAAAAATGGATTAGATGGAGTACAAAAATATGAGGAAAGATTAACACAAACACTCAACGAAACTGATTTCGGATTTGTTGCCCATGCCAGATAGATTTATTTCTATACCAGCTCAATAGGGTTGGGCGGTAAAAATTCATCCAACATAGAAATATCAAAATCACCCATACTCTCCCTTAAGCCAGATAGAGTGGAAGAGATCATGTAGCAGGTCTCTAACTTGCAATTCCTGCAGACGTCGCAGGCGGTGGTAATGCAAAGGTTCCCATAAGAGTGGAATCATTTAAAAGTTCCACACAAATGTTCTGAAGTTCTAGTTGGGGTATGTGAACAAACGAAACACTCCCAGTTACCTACAAAGCGGAGTAAAATAAGGATAATTGACTAATGACTGTGATAGTACCTTTATGTGGAAAGGAAATCATTCAAAAGTATGTAGAAACAATTGCAGTAATCACATATACCCATGGCCTTCCAAGGAAAATATTGTACTCAAGTGGTTCGTCAACAACTTCAACATCAATATTCATTGTTTTCCCCCCTATTTTAACATGCAGGTTATTAAAAATACCACAAGGTTTATATGTTCATCCATCAAAAGCCTTAAACGTCATTGATGATTGTGATAAGCGTGGCGAGCCAAGTGAATTCCAAAAATTTAGAGACATAATGCATGTAGATGCTCCCTCATCAATAATAGTGCGATGAACAAGGTGATTGAGAACATTTACTTGTATGGAGAATGCCAATTCTGCCGGTAATTGCGGCACATAGCTTGTATGATTAAAGATGACAAGATTAGAATCAGTCGGATCAATTCCACCAATGGCCGACAATAAAGCCTGTTTTTGGGGGGGGATTTTGCAATACCTCCAGAACAGACATAGCTGAAGGGGATTGAGCCAAATCTTCAACTATATTATAATTTTGTGCAGCTCTTGCTTGAGGATTATATGTCGATTTCTCAACTACTCCCTTTGGTGGCTTGATTGTCAATTTAGGAATAGCAGTAGGCGGTACCAATTCCATAGATGGATTCGTAGTCGAGGTAGTAGATTGATCAGTGGCCTAACTACCATAATCCTTATTACGCGTTGACAGAAAAATATATGTTGAAGGTTTTTTGATGGATAACATTAACACTTGGGAACTAGAAGCTGTATCCGTAGTAACCAAATTAGTGTCCGGATTTAGAAATGGGTCTGTCAACATAGCTGATGCATGAGAAGTCTTGATGATTTTTTAGACTTCAGTGTGGCGAGGACAATCCCTAAAAAAATGTTCCTCATTACAGATTATGCATGGATAACTAAGTTTCCGAGGTCCAGATGGTTGATCAGATGATCTTTCCTACGGGTTAGAAGTTTTCTTTTTCTTTGATTTCCCCTTTTTCTTACTTCATGGTTTCTTGTCACCTTTGCCTTTGTCAAATAAGACGGAATTAATTTCGGAAGTAGGAGCAGGATCAGGTGCAGTAGCATGGTATGTGCTTGTGGTTGCTATCAAGCTGTCTCTGGCATGAGAGTCCTTTAATTGAGGAGGAACATTGAAATTAGATCTCTACGCATTAGGAATTTTTTCATAGAGCGTGCCAGACTGAATGTAAATCAAGTCTAAATATTGGGCATGAGCGATAACTTGCTCTTTTGTGATGACGCAACCCTTTGCCACATCCTTAGTTATATATGGTAACAATGAATTAATGAACCATTCAGCAAGTAGATGATCTGGAACAAATGTCTTAACCATTCTACGATGATGACGCCACTCAAGAATATGATCAGAGATGTGAGTAGCATTAGTCTGTTTGAAATTGGTCATCAGTTCCATTCCAATTTCATATCTGATAGGTAACTGGAAATGAGTCCAAAAGACAGTAGCTAGGTTAGTGAACTTATCAAAAGAAGCTCTAGGTAACTCAATCTACCATTTGGAAGCCGGACCTGTGAGCGTACACTGGAAAAGACGTAGTCGAATAGAATCATCATTCAGGGAGTTTGATGAACACCATAAATGATAAGTCATGAAATCAGTCGACGGATCTTCTCCTGGGTTTCTATTGAACTTAGGAATATCCGAGGGTAACTTGTGGGGTATCATCGGGCACCAAAGAGAATAGTTGATTAGATCATTGGTTAACTGATTTAATTCTGGTAACTCTAAAGTTGTAACAAAAGGAAACTTTATGTTAAGGTTAGGTTGAGCATAGCCATGGTTAGATGGAATTTCTTGAGCAACATGCCTTTGAGAACCAGCATAAGGAATCTACTATTGGTAACCCATATAGGGGTTGTTTTTCAAGGAAAATTCTTGAGGATTCTGTTGAGAAAAACCTAGATATGATACTTGTTGAAATGAAGTTTGAGGCATTTGCCCCTGAGGTTTCCAAGGGGTCTGTCAAGCAATATTATTACCCAAATTAGAATAACTTGGATTTAGTTGATATGTCTAACAAGGTTGTGGTTGTGACATCCCATAAAATGGTAAACCAACTTGTGAATAAATGATTCTGAATACAGGATGTTGTAAATTAACCGAAGGATATGGAATCTGTGGACCCAAAATTTGATGGTATTGAGTTGAAGGACCCACTTGATAAGGTTGGTGTACAAGATTTTGATTCTGTAACAAGGTTAAAGATGTATTAACAAGTGGTAATGAGGTGGGTGTAACAGGTTGAACTAGTTGATACGAGTGTACAACCGTTTGCGGTTGAATAGGCATATTGTGCTGCCATTGACAAACATTCATTTCAACATTAGGTTGACCAAAAAGTGACAGAGTACTGTCATATTGGGTGACCAAAGGTTGCCTCCCAGCATAAGGAGGATAATAAGACAAAAAATATTTCTCTCCAAATGCTGGGAGTACAGTTGATATGGTACTTAAAGGAATAGACCCAAAAGGACCGCCTTGATATTTCCCTGATGATGTGTATAAAGAATCAATCCATTCGGTACTAACTATAGGATTACCAGTTAAAATAATAGATGATGATATTGGTAAAAACAATGGTTTTGAAGATGCACCAGAGTAAATTTTGGATAATGATTTATAACCTGATGGGACCATAGGGCCACCATGAAAATATGACTCTGGTGAAGTTGTGAACATCAACATAGTAGAGAGGGCAGGAGGTGACATTATTGGAACAACTATCCCAACCAAATATGTTGGTTCAGGCATGGTTAGTTGACCAAATGTATACCCTTTAAGATCAATGGGAGTTTGAATGGGAATAGGATCAACAAAATCATATGGAAACGATTGAGGAAAAGACTCGTACAGATAAAGGTCCTCCACAAAATGGGTTTGAGTTAAAGGTGTCTCGTCTTGTGGGATTTACTCAATTGCAGTTAAACCAAGTGGAAGTATTTCATCATCTGTCCCAAAGTATATTTCAGGTGGTTGACTGTGTGATATAGGCGGCTCAATGGCTACTAAAACTTGTGGGATGACCAAGGTAGGAGCAACTTTCGGTTGTTCGAATTCTAGATTCGGATGTTCTGGCAATGAAGAGATAGGATCTAGATCAATTTTTGTTTGAAGAACGTCAGTCCAGGAGGTATGGTCTCACTGATTGGATGGATCGTGACCACGGGTACCTATCAAGACTCTATTTCGACAACCGTAAACGAATCGGGATGTGTAGAAACAATTTGAGCTAACTTTTTTTTTGGAAGATGATGTTTCAGCAGAAGTACGGATTGTACTTGATTCGGCAGATCGTGATCGCCTTCACCTACTAGAAGTAAATCTTGGTGGCAAAGCTTGTTTTAAAGCTAATATATGAAAACGAAGGGGGATAGGTTTTTTTTCTTCCACGATTACTGATTTATTTTAACCAAAAAAAAAAACAAATTAAAAGGGTAATGTTAGGGAAAAGGTTTACCAAGAAACTGTGAACTACAGAATACCTCCTAGAGAACCAAGAAGTACGGGCAGAAAATCTCCTCAAATGTTTTGTTTGGTGTATCAAAATTTACAAGGCGGCCGAATCAGTTTACTATGCATGGACAGAACCTAAAATTTGTCCTCCCAAATATACCCGAAAGTACATGGACGACCAAGTACGTATTAGTGTTGTCTTATGTGAAAATGGATAGTGAGAGCACCCCTTTCTACTTATCGTACTGTAACACCGCACGATATACCTGAAAGTACGTGGATGAGCTACGATATACTTACGTACGCGGAGTGAGGTATCACACTGAGAATTTATTGCCGACAAGTTAACGACAACTTCTATGTTTTACGATCCTGAAACATGTCTCTAGCCTAGACCTTCTAAATTTTATCATTATGGTTCCAATTCTTTGTTAGGTAAATTGAGATAAATTTTATGTTGATATTGCTTAACAATTTTCCTTTCAAAGGTTCACCGCGATGATGTATTGGAAATTCGTAAAATGCAAACGAAGAATGATAAGTAATATTTCACTTTTAGTTTTTTCAATGAAAATCCTAGCTACTAGAGGGAAAGATCAAACAATTTGCAAGCAAACAAATCAATGAGCACAAACTAAATGTATATTTCCTAACTATTCCTTTTGCAAATCACACAAAACACTACATGCAAATGCATGTTTTTCTTTTTAGTTCCTTTAATGTTATGAATGCAGAAAAGAAACCAAGTGCACTAAATCAATAAAAAAAATGCTTTTTACTTTCTAGAAATGAAGAATACAAATAACAATTTCTCTTTTGAAGGAAAAATTATGAATTAAACAACAGTTTCTCCTATCAGGAAATGAAGAATTCACGACAATTTCCTTTTTCAAAATAAAAATTGATCTAATGCGACAATGAAAAATACTTTGAAATCAACTCGTTAATGATAAAGAAAAATGCTTTAAATGAACATTGAACAAATTTTATTTCAAAGGAAGAAGAAGTATATAAATTCACTAGTCAATATGAGGATCAAAATTTCCAAAATATAGCATAAAATAAATTGAATCAAATTGCAAAGACAAATTCAAGGGAACCTGGATGGTTTCAGGAGGCAACGTAGTCTCTAAAGAGAGACAGTGCTTTGCAACGTAGGCCTGAAAGGGAGACAGTGTTATGAAAAGCACTGTGTCCTGTCCAAGAGTGTGTTGGGCGCAGTGTATAAGGAAAAACACAGGTTTTTAACACACTTCTTTTGCAAATTTGGCTTTCAAAACGTTTAATATTTGTGAGTAACAACTACTGGGTAAATAAATAGAGCAAATAAAAGGCTAAAAAACCTAGAATAAAGAGATCTATCCCCAACGTAGTCACCAATTTGTTGGGTAGAATTGTGAATTACGGATAAAACATGCTTCCCTAGATAGGTGATAATATAGAACAATAGATTAAAGACTATGCGACTTCTTTTCCTAACTAAGAACAAACACACAGAATGGATTAGAGGCTTACTTGGAATCCAAGTGCTTCCAAATGATTCCTTGTGTCTCTTCCGTTGTAGCTTCAAATTCCAGCCAGCTGTGCAAAATGTTTCCTGCAAGAATGAACACTAAATAACAAAAGCTAGAATTAATACAGATTTGTATTCAAGTTAGTTTGCTAAATCAGTAAAGCATAAAGCATATACATCAACTAAGATCTTGCAATATGGAAAATCAAAGCCAATACAAATGCTATAGGGAAAATTAAGTTTTATTCTTTATTAATGATAGAAGGAGAGGTTACAACCTAGTGACTGATTTGAAGTGACCATTCCAGCAACATTCTTAGCCTCGTCACAGTATAAATCTCTCCAACAACTCTTACACAAATCTTGTTCTCAATTTAAATTCCACTAGCATTTCTCTACTCAAATTCTTCCTTATCAAACACTAAGATATGTGCTCAATTTACAGAGGATTTGAAGGTAGTTTTACAATCAATGGATTTCCAATAATAGGCAAGACATGTTCCCAATCTTGTAGATGTCAAATGGACACATGGATTCAAAGCTTGACACATGTGAACTCTTCTAAAAGGCACTGGGAAAGTGGAGATTCTAGAACAATGAGAATCTCACTCCCAATGTGACCAACACACCTGTGAATGTTGGGAGGGGCTTTGCAGAGTAGCCTTGCATGGGGCTACCTACATATGCAATGCACTTAGTCCCTTTAGAGGTAGCGGTTGTGAACTCTCATATGCTATATAATAAACTTCAAATCTTGGAAACCTTTGCTTGATGAAAGTCATATATGATTTGTCTTGTTCTTTGTCTTAGGGCATGTAGCAACTGAAACGATAGGGAATGATAGACACTTAATCATTGGTCCTCGAGATGATGCCAAGTTAACCAGGTCATTGGGAATTATGCCCCAATTGACCTATAGCATTATGGTTCTTAGATTCAGGGTGTAGTAACCATATGACTGGAAACATTGCAATGTTTTACAATCTAGATGAAAGTGTACAATTTGAAGTGACATTGGGGATTGATAACAAATTCTCTGTCATGGGAAAATGAATAGTAAATGTTCTAAAAAAGAAGGGAGAGAAGAAGTCCATAGCAGATGTTTATTATGTCTGTGGTATGAAATGTAACCTTCTAAGCATTGTACAACTCGTGCAAAAGACCTAAAATGTGTTTTTTAAGAATGATGTTTGTACAATCATGGATAAACATTCAAGTAGACAACCCATTGCAAAAGTGCATATGAAAATTAATAGAATGTTTCCTCTCAAGGTGAAATCTGACATGAAGGAAGGAGGTGTAGTAGCAGCTGTCACACAAGAAATCTTTCAAGAAGAAGTGAAAGATGAAAATTGGTTATGACATTTGAGATTTGGTCATCTCAATTTCAGGGGATTGAACTTGTTGCATAGAAAATGCATGGTAAAGGGATTACTAATCATAGAAAAAATAGATAGCCTATGTGAAGGCTACATCTTGGGAAAATGACACACAAAATCATTTATAGCAAGAAAGAGTATAAGGGAAAAGGCACCTTTAGAGATTGTCCACTCATATTTCTGTGGACCAATGCAAACACCATTAGTTGGTGGCAGTCATTATATTTTGACATTCATAGATGATTACACAAGGAAGACATAGGTTTATTTTCTAAAACAGAAAAGTGAAGTGTTTGAATAGTTCCGCCACTTCAAAGCTCTTGTTGTGAAGCAAAGTGGACACTACATACAAGTGTTGAGAACTAACAGAGGTGGAGAATATATCTCAAAATACTTCCTACGGTTTTGCAGGGAGAATAGAATACACAAGCAGTTTACCACAAGGTATACACCTCATCAAAACGATGTAGCAGAAAGATAGAATAGGACTATAATGGACATTGAAAGAAGTATGTTGAGGAAAAGTATTTTCCAAATGAGTATTGGGCATAAGCTGTCTCTTGTGCAACTTATATTATAAATAAGTGTCCAACCAAAAGTGTTATGAACAAAGTTCCAGAAGAAGCATGGAGTGGAACAAAGTATTTTATCACTTCCATGAGAGTATTTGGATGTGTATCATATGCACATGTCCCAAATCAGTCAAGGAAGAATTTGGACAACAATAGGGAGAAATGTATATTTTTTGGATACAGTGATGAATCCAATAGTTACAAGCTCTATAATCCATCAACCAAGAAAGAAATAATCAACATAGATGTTCAGTTCAAATAAAAAGAAGCTTGGGATGGAATTTTAGAGAAAATAGTGAATGTGAAGGGGTAAAATTGCAAATTTGGGTTACACTTTTGTGAGAATCGGGGGAGGAAATTTTTTTTCTCAATAATTCAGCCGAGCTTTCAAAATTAGTTCGGCCAAACTCATTCTTCCATCTACATTGACGGCGTAATGATGACGTGGGAAAGCAGATGTTTGGCTGGAGATGGGAAAATTGGCAACAAAAGTTTGGCCAAACTTTTAAAATAGTTTGACCGAACTTGTATTTATAAATATATCGGCCCAAAAAATTTTACAAGTTTCTTATTCACATGTGTCTCGGGTTTGTCTGTCTATGTGTTGTTGTTGATCTGTTAAGGCGTTGTGCTCGAGGTGTTGTGCTCTACGACGAGGTGATTTTTGTTGTTTTGAAGATGTGTCGCATTTGTGCTCGAGGTGTTGCTCTCTGTGACGAGGTGATTTTTGTTGATTTGAAGTTGAACCATGAAGACAAGGTGATTTTTGTTGATTTGCAGTTGCGTTGCGACGATGAGGTGATTTTTTTTTATTTTCAGTTGTAGTTGCTCTTTTTTTGTAATATTTTTGTTGATTTTTTTTGTTTGATTTTAATTTAATTTTTTTTGTTCGTAGGGAATTTGATCTGCATCTTCCACAACGTCTTCAACGATCTCCCAGCTTTTTCCTTGTTGTGACTTCATCTAGGAATTTCTGCGAATTTCCAGGTATGAAATCCTCTATCATTGAAATACTGTATTAAACATTAAATGGTTAAATCTCTTAGGAAACCCAAATTTAAGCCTCTGCAATTTCTATCACCGATAATTTTTATTTGAAAACTTATTTGATGTTTTTAGCATATGTTAATAAAAGCAAGAAAAGAACCAATTCAAACTCTGTTTTTTGTTTTCAATCAACTCTAGTAGAATATTTAAGAAATTTACAGTAAATCTACATGGAATAGATTAACAGGAATTTGTTGAAACCATATTCCTGTATGCCATACACCAGGACTTGCAATGCCAGAAATTATTTTTCTGAAATTTAAAGTAAGGTTTAATCCTACATTAAAAAAAAAATATTAAACATGACTATTAGTGATTTTCCCGCTGGCTTCAGAAGCAGGGTGTAGCTCCCTTGTTCTCTCAACATGATGACGTAGTAATTATTTTGTAGATTTTCGTTCAAGTGATTGTTCTGCAATCAGATGTGAAAAATCAGTAGCTAGTATTTCTGCTACCTCATCATCCACACTTCTAGTTTCATTTCTCCATTCGATAGAGTCATTATCAACATAACTCTCTGTATCATCATCATCATAATTGTTTATCTCATGTTCCACTATTTCTTGTGGAACATATTCTATCTCATTATCATGTGTTACCTCAAAAACGTCCTCTATAACATCTTTTTGTGTCTGATTATCGATAAATCATACATTTTTCAGATGAAACCCATAAATCATGCATACTATTTGGGAAGGAAAATAATAATAAAAATCATATGAATCCCAACTACTCTCATGATTCATCAACAAGATCATGTGTTCTTCATGAGTTGATCATCCCTAGAAAAGACAGAGTGGTCGTCATGATCTTCGACTATTTTGCACACAATAAATATTCCACCTTTTCATGATCTTTTCATGAATTTAAGGCTGTGAAAAAATATAATATTTCTTATGCATGCACAATTATAGTAGTGTTAAAGGGAAATTTTTTTTCTTTAAATGTATTTGAGGTATGTTACACTATTACCTATCATATGAGATATTTTGGATTCTTGAAATTCCTTCATGATATCAATGGTTGCTCACCTTTGTTCAATATCTATGGTTGCTGACCTTAATTTCTATTCTAATTCCCTTTCCTAACTTTGATTTTCCTTTTGACCTTGGAGATAAACCCAATCATTAAATATGATATTCATCCCTTCTAGGGAACTTAGTATGGGTTTCTTAGTGGTTTTCAACCCTTATGATGATGTGAGGTGGTGTTTCAAACATGGGAGTAACTTGTGTTTGCATGGGATGCTCACAGACCATGGTTTCTTTTGTGGGTTATAGAAGGTTTAGTTCTACCTCCTAAGATAAAATTTCCAAAAAACTTCCCTTTATTCCTTAAAGTCAAAATAGATCTATACTAAGGATTAATCTTTATACGTATTTCTACCATATAAATTCTAACGATAATTAATCACGTATGTATTAAAGTATAATATGAAATAAGCCCATTTTACACTTGGCTTGGCTCTTAGGTACGTAGATGGGTGGGTTTCGGAATATGGTTCACACGAAAAGTAATAGGGAATGGATTTAGTGGAAACATTTTATAAGATCAGAACTCAAATAATGAAAGAGAAAAAACCTTTTATATTCAATGTAAAACACATGCATTAACATATAATTGTGATATTTTCCCTTCTCTCCAACTTAGTCCATCCTTATAGAAAAATCCCTTTGAATGAAGCAGATATATGCATGGTGATCCACTAATATTTGTTCACCAACAACTATTCAATTTGGCCTTATGTCTCAAAACTATGCTCATTGAATTTATGCATATATATTTTTAAACTACTCAACTATTTTATTACACCATAGGAATCATTTCGATATATCTCTCATTTCAATGGGGTCTATCACATTTCTAGAAAAACACATTAGCCAAAAAAGTTTCGCATTGAAATCAAAAGTAATTTGATACAAAACATAGGTTTTAACCTTATATAGTTGATTGTTTCAAATAGATTCCTACTAAAATTGAAAATATTCAATGTAAAACACATGCACATTAACATATAATTGCGATATTTTCCCTTCTTTCCAACTTAGTCCATCCTTCTAGAAAAATCCCTTTTAATAAATAAGATATATCCATAGTGATCCACTGATATTTGTTCACCAACAAATATTCCATTTTGGACTTATATATCTCAAAACTATGCTCATTGAATTTATGCATCTATATATCATTAAAATACTCAACTATTTTATCAAACCATAGGAATAATTTCGATATATCTCCCATTTTAATAGGGTCTATCGAATTTCGAGAAAAAAACATGAGCCATAAAAGTTTCCCATTGAAACCAAAATTGATTTGATACAAAACATTAGTTTTAACGTTATATAGTTAATTGTTTCAAATAGATTCTTAAAAAAATGAAAAATATTCAATGTAAAACACATGCATTAACATATAATTGTGATATTTTCCCTTCTTTCCAACTTAGTGGACATCCTTCTAGAAAAATCTCTTTTAATGAAGCAGATATATCCATAGTGATCCACTAATATTTTTTCACCAACAACTATTCCATTTTGGACTTATATATCTCAAAACTATGCTCATTGAATTTATGCATATATATCTTTAAACTACTCAACTCTTTTATTACACCATAGGAATCATTTTGATATATCTGCCATTTTAATGGGTTCTATCATATTTCGAGAAAACACATTAGCCATAAAAGTTTCCCATTGAAACCAAAAGTGTTTTGATACAAAACATAGGTTTTAACCTTATATTAGTTAATTGTTTGAAATAGATTCTTAATAAAATGAAAAATATTCACTATAGAACACATGCATTAACATATAATTGTGATATTTTCCCTTCTTTCCAACTTAGTCGACATCCTTCTAGAAAAATCCCTTTTAATGAAGAAGATATATCCATAGTGATCCACTGTGATTTGGTCAGAAACAACTATTCCATTTTGGACTTATATATCTCAAAACTATGCTCATTGAGTTTATGCATCTATATCTTTAAACTACTCAAATATTTTATTTCACCATAGGAATCCATTCGATATATCGCCAATTTTAATGGGGTTTATCACATTTCGAGAAAAAAATATTAAACCTAAAATTTTCCCATTGAAACCAAAATTAATTTGATACAAAACATAGGATTTAACCTTATATAGTTAACTGCTTCAAATAGATTCTTAATAAAATGAGAAATATTCAATGTAAAACACATGCATTAACATATAATTGTGATATTTTCCCTTCTTTCCAACTTATTCCATCCTCCTAGAAAAATCCCTTTGAATGAAGTAGATATATCCATAGTGATCCATTGATATTTGTTCACCAAGAACTATTCCATTTTTAACTTATATATCTCAAAACTATGCTCATTAAATTTATGCATCTATATCTTTCAACTACTTCAAACTATTTTATTACACCATAGGAATCATTTTGATATATCTCCCATTTTAATGGGGTCTATCACATTTTGAGAAAAACACATTAGCTATAAAAGTTTCCCATTGAAACCAAAAGTAATTTGATACAAAACATAGGTTTTAACCTTATATAGTTAATTGTTTCAAATAGATTCTTAATAAAATAAAAAATATTAAATGAAAAACACATGTACATTAACCTATAATTTTGATATTTTCCCTTCTTTCCAACTTAGTCCATCCTTCTAGAAAAATCCCTTTTAATGAAGCGGATATATCCATAGTGATCCACTCATATTTGTTCACCGACAACTATTCTATTTTGTACTTATATATCTCAAAACTATGTTCATTGTATTTATGCATCTATATCTTTAAACTAATCAACTATTTTATTACACCATAGGAATAATTTAGATATATCTCCCACTTTAATGGGGTCTATCACACTGAAAAACACATTAGCCATAAAAGTTTCCCATTGAAACCAAAATTAATTTGGTATAAAACATAGGTTTTAACCTTATATAGTTAATTGTTTCAAATATTTTAATATAATAAAAAGTTTTCAATGTAAAACACATTATTAACATATAATTTACTCGAGGAACCCAAAACGAGAAGATCATTTTTTTTATTAGTATATTAATTTTTAGACCATCAGACACACACAAACACACATATGTATGTATGTATATATGTATATACCCCACGACAATTATAAACTACCAATCCATTACCTTGGATCAGATAAAAATTTAGTTCTTGAACTAAAACTATAGAACCATGGGGTAAACTACCATGCACTAGAGAAATTCTAAAAGAAAAAACCATGTGATGAAAACCATCATAAAGGGAGAATATTTTTTTCCAAAAACGTTTTTTTGGGGCACAACCCCTGAACACCTGTGTGTGGGGAATTTTTCGTCTATATGAAACCCTAAAATGTGGGTCCTTTTGACCCATTTTATTCCTACCACTATGCTTAGAAAAATATATAGTGCATGGGGGTATTCACATAAAGAATATAACACATACCAAACATCCAATAATTCTCCTTAATGTGACCATCAATGTTGAAATGGTTAGAATTATTTCTACTACCCTTGCATGGATGTGTAGTAGCTATTTTATTCTTATCCTTCTATTTCAGGTTCTTATTTCCCTCCTACAAAGCTTCTTGGTGCTATTTTTTCTTCAAATCACTTAAGTACCATTTATTTTGGCCTATGGTTTCTAGATAATGTGCGTACACACATGGCTCATATGTTATCCTTAGCTTGGAAAGAATCGCTTGTTTTTGTATATGGTTATATAGACCCCACATATACTTAAGAAGTACATTTGGGCTCTTGGGAAATATATCCAATAATATGACCATATTTTTGAACTTAGTACACTCTTATACACCCTTATGTCTATGTAAAGTAGTGTGAGTGATTCCACAGATCCTCTACATACTTCATAGGGTATAATTGGGATAGGTAGTGTTAACTTATACAAGTTCTATAGAAAGAGTCTGTAAAGGGCCGGGTAGCCTCTAGATCTCATCTTTTGTGAAGGGTGACATATCCATTAAATTGCTCTACAGTCAATCGCTGGAATAGATCTAAACAGAAGTTCTTCATTTTAATATCCATAAACCACAACCACATTAAGGAAAATTGTGTACATGTGTCATTTCTCCCATAAACTGTTAGGAAAATTTTCTAAAGCATACATGTCATGTTGGCTTTCTCCCATTAAATTTAAAGCATGTTTTTTGTAAGTGCATAAAATAAATTTTCAAACCATGTAATTTTCATCTCTCCCACAAACTAAAGTCTTTGTCTCATTAATTCAAGGAAAACTTCAAGGCCTAAAAATTGAACCTAAAGTGGCTGAACTCTCATAGGATTCTGAACATCCATAGGATTTTAGTTTGTATGTTGAGTGTTAACTTCTACATGTTCTAAAGGAAGAGTTTGTAAAGGGCCGAGTAGCATCTAGAGCTCATCTTTTCTCAAAGGTGACATATCCAGTAAATGCCCCTACAGTCAATCTCTGGAACAGATCTAAATAGAATTTCTTCATTTTAATATCCATAAACCACTATCACTCTAAGACAAACCTTGTACATGTGTCATTTCTCCCTTCTCCCATAAATTTTTTGACAAACTTTAAGGCATGTGTCGTTTCTATTTCATTTCTCCCACACACTCATAAAGTTGTGAATTTTGAAATAATTAGTTGTTTTAGTGAGTGCATAAAATAATTTTTCAAACCATCTAAATGTCATTTATCCCATAAAATAAAGACTTCCTCCCATTAATTCAAGGAAAACTTTAAGGCTTAAAAACTGAACCTAAAGTGGCTGAACTCTCATAGGATAGTATCCCCCAAACTCAAGGCTTTCCCTCATTAATTCAAGGAAAAATTTAAGGCCTAAAAAATGAACCTAAAGTGGTTTAACTTCCATAGCATTTTACTTTGTTGGTTGATTCTTAACTTCTACAAGTTTCAAACTCTCGATCTCATCCTTTCTTAAGGTATGTTATTGAACTAGATGTGATTTATGCCATAAATTGTAAGGAAAAATTTCATGTAAACCATTCATGAACCATGTATATGTGTCATAAATCTCCCTTAACTCTAGGCAATGCAATCTTTAACGCATCTCATTTCTAGATGTGAATTATACCATAAAATTTAAGTCAAACTTTAAGATAAACCATGAACATGTCACTAGTAGAAAATGATGAAATTAATGACTAGGTGACTAAAAAAGTTAGTCACCGCAATTATTTTAAGTGAAATACTACTAAATTTGAGAAATTTTAAGTGACCGAACTAAAAATGACTAACTTAAATGACTAATCTAGTCTAGGGATAAAATATACGACTAGATAATAAGTGACTAAACTAAAAACGACTAACTTAAATGACTAATTTAGTCTAGGGATAAAATATATGACTAGATAATAAATGACTAAAGTAAAAGTGACTAACTTAAATAACTAATTTAGTCTAGGATTAAAATATATGACTAGATAATAAGTGACAAAATTAATAATGATTAATGCAAATGACTATTATAGTCCAGGAATAAAAATATGACCAAATAACATGTACAAAAAGGATATGAATTAGTCATTTATGCTAGTAAATTTTAATCGTATCACTCCCTAAATGAAAATTTGCAATTTTGATACTTAAGTGTTACATTTCACTAAACGAGTCTCTGAATCCATCTGCAGTGTTAATATTTAAAGACAAAGGGGTCTTTGAGTCCATCTACATCGTTAAAATTCTGAATACTCTTTTGTCTCTAAAGTTTAACACTGCAGATGGATTCATCTATAATTAACATAAATATTGCATGTATCATCTATCTACTTTACACTAATGCCTTCACTATAGTTTTAGTAAAGGCAATATTTATATTTCTTTGGCCATAAAGTTTAATCTTTAAAATTCATTGATTTATGTTAAAACTGTGACTCTTGTTTTAAATCTAAGGTCAAATATTCATAGTTACATTTAATGAATAGATAAACATAACATTTATTTTTGTAAGTCGATATTCATTCATATGGTGAAAAATATGTACAACCAACAAAGAAAAAAACAGGTGGTCTCACCCCAACTAGGTTTGTTGACCAATGTTTGCAACAAGTGACAAAAATACAAAAATGAGGCTAAGGACAACATCCATAAATGAGAGGGTCAAAGACACCAAAATACATGTAATGCATAAAAAAAAAATTAGATCATACTAGTCATCCGACGTAATGGAATCTGGGTTTTCCAGGGTTGTTCCTAGAGGGGGTGGTGGACGGAAGTTGCAATGGACATGCCCTTCGAAGTGTGTGAGCCAAGTGTCCAACTTTTCCACTTTTTCTATAAGGTGGTTTAATTTTTGCCTCGCTAGACCACCACCAATACTTTCTCCCTAACCTGGCACTGGAAGTAGTGCATCCTATCCAAAGTGGCCATAAACTCAACATGCTCCTCCCTACGAACCCATTCCGCTGCATCCCTAATCTATCAGAGTTTGAATTAGGTCCCAACAGTTTTCTAGAAAACAATGTTGAATTTACCGTGGGGCGGGAGCTACACACCTACAAGTTCCCCATTTAGCTGTTCCTCCTTGCTTTCCACCACCCCGATGTTGCGTTTGTTGTGACCTTACACTTCCACCACCACGACCGCCTCGCGTTCCCACACCAGAAATCTGGGAGTGACCGACGGTCTTACCACTTCGGTGCGCTCCTACCACCACTATTTCCATATCATCTGAGCCAACAGATCCTTGCTTGGCCGGGGGTGAGGATTTCCCGCGCCACGAGGATAGTCGCATTGTGATAAAACCAAGAGGGCCAACTCCAACCGTTATCAGATTCCAATCTACTGAAACTTTCCCCTACCACCAAACCCAAAAGCCAGATATCTCTTCACCCTTAAATTTCCTCAAGAAACTACACACTATGTCCCAGGTACCATCTTGCCACCAGTTGGGAAACTTGGCAAGAACTCAAACAACTGGAGAAGGAGAAGGTGGGAGGAACACACCCCAGGCTGACGCTTCCCAAGAAGCTTCACACAATCCACACTAGGATATAATCGACTCTATTTATTCCAAAAGGGTGACTCTCCTGTCGCTACTAGACATCAAGAACCACCCACCAAACCACCAGGCACACCAATTTCTAGACCAAACACCAGAAATGGAGAATTCCACATAGAATCACTTCCACCCCCAGAGATACCTCCTTCAACACCACCTTCATGCACCTCTATCAGACCAACAACTTGCACATACTAAAAACCACAGAAGACCAAAAATATAGCAAGTTCCCCCGTTGACATGTCGTAATGTTCAAGATTTCTATTTACTAGGCATTCAAATGAAAATAAAGTGGAAAACATGAGCGAGGGAGGATTTTTTTAATGTCCTTGGTACCTATAGCTGCTACATATATCTATCTACATTTGGGGTCACCCCTGGCAATAGAAGGAGTCGTGAGAAAATATATAGAAAAGGAGGTTCTATGAAATGTTGCGACAGGTGTTCGACATGTTCGAGATTTATATTTACTAGGCATTCAAATGAAAAAAAAGTGGAAAACATGAGTGAGGGAGGAATTTTCTGATGTCCTTGGTGCCTATTGTTGGTATAGATATCTATCTACATTTGTGGTTGTCCCTGGTAATAAAAGAAGTCAGGAGAAAAGAGATAGAAAAGGAGGTTTTGTGAAAATTTGTGGCAGGGGTTCATGAATGGATCATGACAAGAAGCCCAAAACACAAGTCCATCCCAATGATAATGGAGATGTGAACCCCAACTTCATAGGTATGCTCATTCTCATTCTTCTAGTTATCCTTCTATCTTTCATTTATTTCTACATCTTCTTGTTTCTATTAGTAAGGCCTCCTAGATTGGCAGTTGATTGAGTAGAGAAGTTTTGCATGCAAGAGGGATAGATCAGTGACACTTATTATAATTCTCTCCATGTTTATTTTAGGGTAAATGACAAGTGAATGTTGCAATAAATGCTATGTTCTTCCTTTTGTGGGTGTGTATCACTAATTTTTAAAGGTTTCATTTCAACTCTTCTTAAGATGTGGGGTGCCATCACTTATGGGAGAAATGACTTGGAAGGATGCATCACACTTAGTTTTTGGTTAACCCATAAATTACACCTCGCCCAAACCTCTTATTTATGCTCGTGAAGAAGTGAATCTTGATGGTTGGCCTAATGACATGGCACCATATTCACTAGATAAACATGGTCCCATTGAAATTTTTTATTTATTTTGTCAGCTATGATACATTTCAAATTTGTATCATGTTCCCCACCTCTATTATGACTACTTGGGCACACTAGTACCCATGAGTTTATGCAACTATGTGGTAAAATTATGGATGCTAGTTTTTGAGTTATGTTGTCAGTAAGGGTAATTGATGAACCCTGTGTCCCTCACTTTTCGATTTGCTTGATTGACAATGAAATGTGAAACTTTATCAAGGGAATTTAAGTGAATTCATTTATATTACAGATGAAATTATTACATTAGAACAAAATTGGGCTTTTTTATTATCCACATAAGTTATAATTTTCTCATCAATATTAGACTTATTTCACAATTCCTTTGAAGTATATATCATTATTGGTTTGATTTTTTTTCAGGAACATATGTACAAATGTCAAAAGCTATGACAGTGAGAAGTAACTACATACAATAGACTAACTCTGCATCCAAATTCAATTATTTGTTGGCTATTGAACTTTTCTTTATCATCACTTATGACAATGAGAAGTAACTACATATGATAGGATGCAAAGTTATCCCTCAAACCAATGTAGAGATGCTATTATTTATTGGTTGTTGAATTCTTATTTATCATCACTTACAATAACTGACACTATATTTGGACTTTCTTAAGGAAAAACATCTTCACTTCCATAACTCGTAGGACTCCTCAAAATATTTTCACTTCCATTAATGAAAATCCCTTTCAATATCAATGTTTTATGCATTCCTCCAATCAACTCTTCATAGTCTCTATCTCTTGTTTCCCCTAGAAAGACATACATATTGGCTATATCCAAGCCCCGTAGAACATACAAATGCCTACAAGCACCAAATATATTTTTTAGTAATATGGATATCGCTCAACAAGAATTTATTGCATGGGCACCGTTGAGCTAAAAATACTACATGTAGTTTACAAAAAAATAAAATCATCAAATTAAATAATTGCATAGTCTAAATGTCGTTATGGTAGTCAACTTGAGGTTACCCATCTATGGTGCATTTCTCAACTCTAACCAAATCATTAAGATATCAAATATTGGAACTTAGTCATATGCAAACTCAATATTCAAAATAGTTAGGCTTAGTATTGATTGGAATAGTTGGGGTTAGATGAGTTTGTGCTAGTTTAGTATTCCATTTGATATGACCTAAAACTTAATTTTTTTGGTTAGGTTTATCTAGTTCTTCTTTGATTTTTTTTTTGTTAATTAATTAATTATATATATATATATATATATATATTTAGTTAGAGACTTGTGAAATTACATTGTGATCTGAGAACAACAACCAAATAAAAATAAAAAATTGAACTGATCACTTAACACCCAAATATAAATAACCTCGAATTTTTTATTTTGAGTGGCGGCAATGTTCAGCACCTTGAATTTTTGCGAATTTTGAGTGGCGGAAATATTCAGCACCACGAATTTTTGATTTTGAGTGGCGGGAAGTATCGTAAGACTTTCTAGGTGATAGAAACAAAATTCTAATCTTTCACTTCCCGCAATCGAAATGGGTCCTCTAAAGCGCGCCTTCAAGCTGCACGAAAGGCATTAGAATTTAAAAAATCTGCAGATAGGTCTGGGGATCAATCCTCTCCGCCTCAATCTGAACGGAAGGATATCTACTAGGGTGGTGCTGCCGCCCGAAATCCTGTCGCCCAGCATGCTCCATCTCCCATCACTCGTTCTCAGCCCAGTGACGCCTCTCGGCTCCGACCCCTTTGATTGTCCCTCCAATTCGACGTCATGTGATGAATCTTCGATTTCACAGGAGGAGAGGGTCATTACGGAGGAGATTCTATTTGCATCCCTCGCCTCTTCAAACACCAAGGGAAAGGAAGCCGGATCTGCTCCTTTTTGGTTCAGTGTGAAGAAGAAATAGGCACGACTACCAATCTGCAGCACCTCAAATTTTTGGGTGGCATCGTATGAGTTTCTAAGGGATAGAAATGAAACTTTAATCTTTCATTGCACGAGTCCCCTTTTATTTTTCTAGTCGAGCTACATTCTTTTACTAGCTGAGACATACATTTACAAGTTCTCAGTTCTGGTTGGAGTTGTTGGGCCGCATATACCTGAGCTTGAGGGCCGATATTCCACATTCCATCTGCTGGACGAATATGCTGAGAAGGGCTGAGTGATCATATTGATTAGCACGAGTTTCCTAACTGTATAACAGTTGTTGTGCGCCTTTGCAACGACCAAGCAAATTACTCTCTGAAGGCTACGTATAAGCTAAATGAGTCTGAGTTTACACTACCCAGAGGTCCTGGCATCACTAACTCGTGTATTGATTGCTGCTTACTAAGGGAAACACGAGTTCCTTATCTCTGGTATGGGTGAATGCAAATATCTGGGCATAAAATGAACTTCTGGACTCTTCATTTCATGTGAGACAGTCATCTGGAAACCAGCAAAAGGAACGCACCAGTCCCAGGTTTCTATACTCAGTGTCCCTTATTTACATTTGTTTATTGATAGCATAAAATACCAGTAGTCTTCTGGCTGTAGTGAATGTCATTCTGGGAATTAATATGGATACTCGTTACTCCTATTTCTGAGTTATATTTGGCAGTTCTATGTGAATCTTGTGGTTGGAATATGTCACTTTGAACTTTGGGTGGTTTATTTTCGGTGCACATCATTTAATATGAGTATCTTTTGAATTAAAATTGTTAGTAAAGCGCCTACAATAGTACCCAGAAAAATGGTTTGACATAGATATGAACGAAAATTTCACATAAACCCAGAAAGCTATTGCAAGGAATTTTACAACCAGGGCAATGATGGGGCTGATTGTGCACCCAGACGAATTGTTTGACACAGATGTGAACGAAAATTTCACATAAACCCATAAATTTATTGCAAAGAATTTTACAACCAGGGCGGGGCGATGGTGGGGCTGATAGTGCATTGAATCTAGACTTTACATTGGGCACATTGATTACGAATATTGGCATAGGTCCATCTAACCCTTGTCATGATATGGACATTGAAGTTTCCAACCTCTGGCGCATTTCTTGAGTTTACCCAAATGGTCATCACATCAGATATTGGAACTAAGACCTATTCAATCTCTAGCTTCACAATAGCTGGGTTTAGTACTGATTGACCCTAGTGTGTGCTAGGTTAATATTCCCCCTTGACCAAACCTAGAAATAAATTTTTTTGATTGGGCTGATTCTCCTGTATTTCTGATTTATTATCTATTTTATAATATTTTCTATTGACTAGATATAGAATCAAGCTGCATTGTGGAAGCCAGGTGGAGATGGGTTAATTCATTCAAACTGTGTGTGATGGTGCATTTTATACATTGAATATGGACACATTCACGTTGAGATTGCCAATGCCCGGTGCATTTCTTGAGAACCCAAATGCTCAACATATTAGTATTACAACTCAAACCTATGCAAAATTCAAGCTTTATAATTTCCCGGTTTGATATCTATAAGTAGGTTTGATATAATTCCAATGATTGATATTGAGTGCAGAATAACTACACATACCTATTAAATGTCAATAATGAACTTAACTCTAAATTATGCCAAAGTAATAACCATGCACAATAGCACTTAGAACAAACATATACTTTGGGAAAGTGGATAAGTATGTGTATGTTGATAAGTGGGAAATGAATTGACCCAAGCATATTTAATTCTCTTTTCTTAAATATTCACAAGTTATATATGGTGTCAAAGGAAAACTGGGTAGCCCGATGACTATAAGTAGACAAGCACACCAATGCAGAAGTCATATGGTAATTTTTATATATTTTCCTCTCTGACTCTAAGCTATATCTTGCTCTTCAACAACATTAAAAAACATATCTAGTTTTTACAGTCATACAGTTCTAGAATTTTGGAATCAGTCCCCACCACACATTACAGGATTTTTTAGCATTGGGGGTTTGATAGCATTGGTTTGAGAGTTTTTTTCACAGAAAGGCTAAATACATAATCATGAAATCCTTACCCACATTTAGCCATTTCTATGCAGTTCTTGACTTTTCATCATGAACTCCTTAACTTTTACTCCTTGTTGTTTATGAACTCTTCATCAAGGTTGAATTGACCTTATTGTGCAAAGCATCAATTTCTTCCTTAGACAACTATCCTTGATCTATAGCTATTGATGATTGCAACTGTTTACCTGCATTTCTTTGAAATGCAACACCATGATGCTATTAAGGCTCTTAATATCTATAGGCGAGTTGGTAAACAGGTATAGTTGGAAATCTATTGTTCCAGAAGTGTTGTAATTGATGTCTTTAGTTTCAAAACCTATCAAAACAGTGCATATACCTATACCTTTTTGTTTTTTTAAGGATGATTGTGATCCAACATTACTTTTTTCCAAAAACAAATGCTTCAGTGGCATTCCCTCTTAACATGTTTGAAGTTTTTATCATTATTTACTTCCTCTCATGATGCATATACATACTTTCCTATTCATTTCAAAATGTTTAGTTTATGGAAAAAATGTTTATGGCAACATTTCTAGTGGATTCATTAATTCATTAGAAGATGTGATGTCTCATTGAGTCATTACATAGTAGGAGAAGAGGAGTACATTGAAACATCTTGACTTGCAAGTTCCCTAGTAGGACAAATGACAAGAACAAGAATAGGCAGTCTTTTATGATCTTGGAGGACTGCTGACTTGACTATCACCTCAATAGAAGGAAACATTAATGCTACTGTCACTGTCTTCCTTTGTGTTTGTCAATTGAGCCATCTGCTTTGCACTTTTCCTTGAAGACCCATTTAACCATTTGCACTTTTTCCTTTAGGCATATCCTCAAGTTCCAGTGTTTCATTTCTCTATATAGAATCACATTCCACCTCTGTTACTTTGTCCCATTCTTATTTCCATGTGCATTGAATCACATTCTACCATAATTGTGGTGAATTTGTGATCAAAGCCATATATAACTGTTGTAAAGCAAATCGCTGCAATATTCTTGATTTCTTGCTTCCTTTATTTCTTTCAGGTAGTTCCTGTAGCTTTGAGCCATCTAATGTTCACAAATGTTGTTTCAGAATCTTCTTGGGCATTGATGATGTTCTCATTGCTAGCATTCCAAAATCTTCTTGGGCTTTGACGATTTCCTCACTATTAACATTCCAGAATCTTCTTGGGCTTTGGTGATGTCCTTAGTACTAGCTTTGACATCATTGACTTCATTATCACTGGATTCTTGATTACTCCTTTGTTCTTGACTTGGAATGCTTTCTTCTGCTACCTTTTTACCTTTTTCTTCAATAGGCCATGGCACTTCAATTTCATTTGAATTACTATTAAAATTGGACAACTAGGTCCAAACTCCATATTGTGATGCTCAGATTAAGATACTGATATTTTTGTTGGATTCCTCTTTCGGAGAGGTGTAAAATCCATATAAAATATATCTTAATCCGATGAGCAGAACATTTATTTTGAATTTATTATTTATAATAAATTATATGTGCAGGTCAGCCTTAATGTTTTGCACCCCCAGCAGATGTGTCACACACATCAATGATGGATATAAATACAGTCAAAGTTGGAGAGCATTTCACTCATCTCATCTCATCACATCTTCTTCTTCTCTGATTTAGTACGAACTTCTTGAAGGACGAATTCAGCTCACACGTGGGAAAAAGGACAAGCTACTACAGCCAAGAAGAAGGACGCAGTTTGCTGCAGCTAGGGTTTCATAGGAAGTTTGACCAGCGTTGACTTTGGTCAACGCATGGTCCAAAGAGGCCCAAAATTTGTGGAGACTTCGATTTTAGCAGGCCATACACTTTAGCACAAGAACCGAGGTCAAAAGGTTGACCGAAGTTGGAGCTGCGTTGACTTTTATGTTGCTGCCCTGCGTTGACTTTTCTGGACAGCGTTGACTTTTCTGGAGTTGACTTGTGCTGACTGATTTGAGGATTGTTGTGACACATTCTGGGTTGGCTGATCAAGAAGACTTTGCTGGTTGAAGCATCTTGTTGACCGCCGTAACGCACCATCACATTTTTCCTGTTTCTGGTTTGTCTTCTACAGATCCACTGGTATGTTCTATCGGCCATTTTGCTTTTCTTGTTTGGGTGATTGCTTTGTAATTAAAGTAAAGTTGCATCAAGCATAGAACATCTACGGAAATTTACATGGTATCGAGTGAGGTGAAGACAAGCCCTAACTGCCAATCACCATCTAGAGAAAATGGGTTCCTGAGTTGAATTCAAGAGGAGAATGACAAAACTGAGTGGAAGAGATGACTTCCATGTGAGAAGATGATATTAGATCTCAAATTGGAAGACCATGATCTCATGGACCATGTACTGGGTAAGATACAAGATCCTCCATCCAATGCTACTGCTGCTGCTAAAAACAAGTATAAGAAGGGGGAGATCAAAGCAAAGCTGATGAGCAGGGAATCCATTCATAAAAGCCCGGTGGCCTACATCTCTGAGTTGGGCACATCCAAAGAGATGTGTGATAAATTGATTCTTATGTTCAAGGTAAACAATGTAAACCAAGTACTATTTCTCAAGAATAAATTGAAGAATTTGAAGAAGGGCCAGGATGAGTCTGTTCAAACATACTTTCTGAAATTGACCGAGATCAGGAATAATCTGTTGGCTATTGGGGAGACAATAGCCGATCGTGAGATGGTACTCACCGCACTCAGAGGACTCCCATATGAATGGCATGTATTAAACACTACCATTCTCAATAATAGTACAATTCCTAACTTTGACGAGCTACTGTCCAGATGCATGCAAGAGGAGACAAGAATGAAGGAATATGAAAATGACAGAAATGCTGCCTATGCTGCCCATTCTAGAAAAAAAAAAGAACTCTGGTGGTCCTAAGAACAAAGGAAGAATGATGACCCGAGAAGAAGGGTAAGTGTTTCACTTGTCATGGGCACAGTCCTTGTACTAGAGAATGTCCTTTCAAGAAGGATTCTCCCGATAGTGATGACAACAACAACAACAACCGGAGGAATGGAAATCAAAGAAACGACAGTTCCAAAGGAAAGAGGAAGGATCCCTCTGGCAAAAACAATCAACCTTTCAAAAGGTCTAGAAACTCCAAGTATGAGGAGTCTAATGCTGTTGATAAAAGAGATGAATACATTCTTGTATCTGCTCTCTCTGCTGCATCCCCGCCCGACACTATGGATGTCTAGCTGATAGATAGTGGTGCCTTAAGACACATCATTGGGTTCAAGGAAGCACTCTCTGACATGGTTGAGAAGGATACCAATCTAGAAATTATCCTTGGAGATAATGCCACATATCCCGTGAGAGGGACAGGGACTGTGACCCTCCACTTGTCTCAAGGAAAATTCCTACATTTGTAGGATGTACTCTATGTACCAAAATTGAAGAAGAGCCTTGTGTCCATATCAGCAATTGAAGACAAAGGCTTCAATGTGACATTTATTGATGGAAAGGTGTGCATGTGGAAGAAGAATCTCAAGGAAGCTATCGTGATTGGTTTTAGAGTTGGAACACTCTACCAGGTTGAAGGAATTCCACTAGGAGCTATGACATGTGATACTATGCGACAAACTAAACTATGGCACCAAAGGTTTGGACACCTTCATTACAAGGCCCTTCCCGAAGCAAGGAAGGTGGTGACAAGGATGCCCGAATTTGGAAATAATCATGAAGGTGTATGTAAGGGTTGTGCCAAAGGAAAGCATATAAGGGGATCTTTCCCCTCAAGTGTCACAAAGACATCTGATGTTTTCTGTGGGTCCATTACGATCTATACGGTATGCTACTAGTGACATCTCTGGGAGGATGTTCTTACTATATGACATTCAACGATGACTTCTCATAGGCTTGGATATACTTCTTGAAGAAGAAGGATGAGGCTTTCATGTGGTTTCGTACCTTCAAAGCCTTAGTGGAAAATCTGACAGGGAAGAAGAACAAGATATTGAGGACTGATAATGGCACTGAATATCAGACGAACGAGTTCAAGAACTTTTGTAGAGAAACTCGCATAAAGAGGGAGACCACAACTGTCTATACTCCTGAGCAGAATGGCGTTGTTGAACGAAAGAACAGAACCATTGTGGAAGCTGCCCGTGCCATGCTATGTGACCATGGTCTACAGAATTTTCTGTGGGGAGAAGCTGTGAATACTGTTGTATACATTCAAAACCAATGCCCTCATTCTGCGCTGGACTCCAAAACTCCCGAATAGGTTTTCACTGGTAAGAAACCTGACGTCTCACATTTTAGAATTTTTGGATGTCCTGTTTATTTTCATGTGCCAAAAGAAAAGAGAAGTAAGATGGATGCTTCTGGGAAGAAAGGAATGTGTGTGGGCTACAGCGAAACCTCTAAGGCCTATAGAGTCTATGTACTTGGTCAAAGGGAAGTAGATATATGCCATGATGTCACTTTTGACGAAGATGCTTCCCCGAGGAAAGTATACGATCTTCCAAGATGCGAAGAAGATCATGAAGAAAGGCACGGAAATCAAGAAGAACGCGGGGATGAGACAATGCTGATATTGAAGGACCAATGGACCTTATTGATCCATCTCCTTCAGGAAAGAGACCATCATGGCTCGGGGACACCCTCGAAGATCTTGAGGGGACATCTTCCCTTTGAGGGCATTCGACAAGCGATGTAGATACCAAGGGTATCTAGGCGCCATGAGTACTATTGTCTGATACGAACACGGATCTTTTGAGGAAGTCGTAAAGCATCAAGTCTGGAAGGATGCTATGCACGAAGAATATGAGTCCATAATGAAGAATGATGTTTGGGATGTGGTTCCAAGACCGAAGGACAAATCAATTGTCACAACGAAATGGCTCTACAAGATCAAGCATGGTTCTGATGGAAGTGCTGAAAAGTTCAAGGCAAGATTTGTTGCTCGTGGCTTCTCTCAAAAGGAAGGAGTAGATTATGATGACATATTTGCACCTGTGGCACGATATACCAGCATTCGATCAATCATAGCCCTTGCTGCTACACAAGGATGGAGTCTTCATCAGATGGATGTCAAGACCGCCTTTCTGCATGGTACAATAAAAGAAGAGGTGTATGTAGAACAACCTTTGGGATTTGAAGTTCAGGAACGAGACACTCATGTCTGCAGGTTGAAAAAAGCCCTCTATGGGTTAAAGCAAGCACCCAGAGCTTGGTACGAGAGGATGGATAGTTACTTGATGAATTTGGGCTTCACTCGAAGTAATGCTGATCTGAACCTTTACTTCAAGGTTGTACAGGGGAAGCCTCTCATTCTGGTGTTGTATGTGGACGACCTCTTCCTGACAGGTGCTGACCCTCTCATTCATCAATGCAAGAGGGAGCTTGCTGTTGAGTTCGAGATGAAGGACCTAGGACTGATGCACTACTTCCTAGGCCTGGAGGTTTGGCAGAGACCTGGAGAGATTTTCCTTTCTCAAGGAAAATACATTGTGAAACACGGAAAAGATTTGGTATGGCGGACGCGAGGCAGGTGTCAACACCAATGGAACTCAACTTCAAGAAGTTGAGTGGCGGCCTTCTTTGAGCCGTATTGGCCAATCCTACTGAGTATCGTCAACTCGTAGGAGCTTTGATGTTCTTAGTGAACACCCGTCCAGATATATGTTTTGCAGTGAACACTTTGATTCAACAGATGGTTGAGCCTCATCACTTTCACTGGGTTGGTGCCAAGAATCTTCTGAGATATCTTAGGGGCACGATAAACCATGGGTTGAGATACACTGTCGGGAGTGTGACACTCCGTGGATATACTGATGCCGATTGGGCTGGCAGTGTGGTGGATCGTAAGAGCACATCGGGATGCTGCTTCAAACTTGGTTTTGCTTCGATCTCATGGATGAGCAGGAAGCAGAAATCGGTGGCTTTGAGCACCACAGAGGCCGAATATATTGCAGCGAGTATGGCTTGTTGTGAAGCAGTTTGGTTGCGAAAGCTCTTCAGTGAGCTGTTCGGACATGTGCTAGATACCATCGTGATACTCTGCAGCGATAACAGTGGAAGTTAACATATTTGAGAATCCTGTGTTCTACGGCAAGTCAAGCATCGTGATATCGAATGCCAATTTATCTCAGAGATAGCAATTTGATATGGTACAGCGAGGCGTCGTAAGGCTCGATCATATAGGAACTAATAAGCAGGTCGTGGATATTTCACTAAGCCCCTGGGGAAGGTCAAGTTCCTAACCTTCCGTGAGAGTCTTGGTGTCGTGGAACGACCCTATGATGTGGGTCTTGTTGGACGATGAGCTCTGGGAGCTCTGGGGGGCTTTGGGGATAGCTTCTCGGAGCTATAAGCAGTGGCACTCATAATGCTTCTGCCCCACCCTTGTGACTATTGAGTTGGTTCGCCTCTCATTTATCTGTGCCCCGTATGCATCCTACCCATTGAGTTCAGGGCTCATGGGAAGTACCTCTCATTTGGCCAATGAGGTGGGAAAAGCTAGAAACTATTAGCAAAGACTGATGGACGCATCGGTGCCGCGACCTCTCTGCTCCAGGATGGCACGGTCCAACCACTTGATCTGAGATCAAGTATAGTGAGGTTTCGGACCTCCAACTGACTTCGGGTCAGGTAAACCAACTTCGGGTTGGTATGAGACTCTTTGAGAGTCTGATAGAGGTTTCGGACCTCTGGGCTGAATCTGTCAGCCGGGGGGATGATGTCTTTGTGATTGACCCACTTCTGTTCTGAAATAAAGAGGCCAACAAAGCAAGTTACGGCGGGATGACGCACGATGTTTGTTTGCACAGGTGGATGGAGTTCTCCCTAGTTGAGTGGGAGTGTTAAAATTGGACAACTAGGTCCAAACTCCATGTTGTGATGCTCGGTTAAGATATCTTGATATTTTTGTTGGATTCCTCTTTCGGAGAGGTGTAAGATCCATATAAAATTTATCTTAATCTGATGAGCAGAACATTTGTTTTGAATTTATTATTTATAATAAATTATATGTGCAGGTCGGCCTTAAGGTTTTACACCCCCAGCAGATGTGTCACACACCTCAATGATGGATATAAATACAGTCAAAGTTGGAGAGGATTACACACTCACTCATCACACATCTTCTTCTCTTCTCTGATTTAGTACGAGCTCCTTGGAAGACGAATTCAACTCACACGTGGGAAAAAGGACAAGCTACTACGACGAAGGACGCGGTTCTTTGACTAAGGGTTTCTTTAGGAAGTTTTGACCGGCAGTGACTTTGGTCAACGCATGAGTCTGAGCCCAAAATTTGTGGAACTTGTTGTGATAGTACATTTCTTTAGTAGAGGTCAAAAGGTTGGCCAAAGTTGGGCTAACGTTGACTTTTATGTTCTTTATCCTGCGTTGACTTTCTGGACAACGTTGACTTTTTTGGAGTTGACTTGTGTTAGTGATTTGAGGATTGTTGTGACACATTGGGTTGGGCGTCGAAGACTTCTTTGGTTGAAGCATCATTGGCCGTAAGTAACATACCATCATTTTTCTGTTGGTTTGTCTTCTACGGATCCAACGGTATGTTCTATCGGCGTTTTACTTAGCTACATTCCAGGTGATTCTTTGTAATTAAGTAAATTGTCAAGCATAGAACATCTACGAAGTTACACAACTCAGCCCGTGTGATCCCTCCATGTGGTCTACATGGGTCCCCTCTCTACATGGTCTCTTGGCCCCCTTGGCTCACTTAAGTTACAATGTTGTGTCTACTAGGGAGTGCACTTTATTTTTAGAGTGAGTTATCTCCCCCTCTACTCACTTTTATTTATAATTTAGCTACATAAGGCAAAATTGACCAAAATCGATATTTCCAATTAGCCATTGCTAATTGGGAATATTACAGTCTCCCCCGGCAAAATGTTGCTTGACCCCAAGCAACTGTAGTGATGGATGCTGCAAGATCTTCTCCCTCTCCCAAGTGGCATCCTCATCCAGAAAATTCTTCCATCTCACCAAGAACTCCCGGATTGTCCTGTTCCGCAACTACCTCTCTCTGGTATCAATAATGGCCTCGGGCTGTAACACCAAATGCCCCTCATCATCTGTAGGCCGTAGCTCCTCTGTCACTATCACCTGCTACCCCAATGCCTTCTTCAGGCATGATACATGAAAAATGTTATGAATCTTGCTGCCTTGGGGCAGCTCCAACTCATAAGCAACCTGTCCAACCCTGTGTATCACCCTGTATGGCCCATAAAAACGGGGCTTGAGCTTCTCAGCTCCCTTCTGCTTCAGTGACGACTGTTGGTATGGCTGTAAACATAGGTAGACCAAGTCTCCTACCTCAAACTATCTCTCCACCCGACCCCTGTCGGCATACAACTTTTGCTGGTTCTGCGCTGTAGCCATGTTATCCTTGAGAGCTCGGAGAATGTCCTGATTCTCTTGGATCCAATCTTTGGCTCTCGGAGCCTTGCTACCACCAAACATCACATCAGCAAAAGATAAAGAATGACATCCATACAAAGCATAGAACGGAGACATATCGATGGACATGTGATGTGTGTTGTTGTAGCAGTACTCCCCTAGATGCAGCCACTTTAGCCACGCTCTCTGCTGCCCACTAACATAGTTACGCAAGTAGCCCTCCAACCACTTGTTAACTATCTCTATCTGCCCATCTGTCTGTGGGTGGTAGCTGGTGCTCAGTGTCAACTCTGTCCCCACCAGCCGGAAAAGCTCCTGCCAGAATCCGCCCATAAAGCGGTTGTCCTTGTCACTGATGATGGTCTTGGGAAGACTGTGTAACCTGAAGATCTCTCTAAAGAAAAGCTCTGCCACCTGTGCTGCTGAACAGTGCACGGATATGGCGAAAAAGTGTGCGTACTTCGTTAGCTGATCAATGACGACGTATATACAGTCCTTGCCCTACACCATGGGCAACCCTGTGATGAAGTCCATCGAAATGCTCTCCCATTTCCCCTCTGGAATGGGAAGAGGCTGCAACAAACCTGTGGGATGGCTCATCTCTCCCTTGTTTCTCTGGAAAACCTCACACTCCCTGATATGCTGGAGCACGTCCTCCTTGAGGCCCTTCCATGAGAACCTCTCTGATGGCCCTGTAGGTTTTGGTAAACCCCTGATGGCCGGACAATGGTGAATCATGTGATGCTTGGAGTATCTTCTTCTTGAGCTGGGAGCCCTCAGTCAAGAAGATCCTATCTCTGTAGTAGATGATCTCATCTATCACCCTGTATCTATCATTTGTCACCTGACCATCCAAAACCTCACAAGCAAACTTGTCCTTGGAGTACTCCACCAAAAGTTGAGCCCTCCAATCTGTATCCAAACTCATCAGAGACAACGTGGTTGGTCTACGTGAAAGTGCATCGGCTACCACGTTGTTCTTCCCCTTGACATACTCAATGTCAAAGTCATAAGCCTGGATCTTGCTGATCCACTTCTGCTGCCTCTCCTGTAGCTGCTTCTACTCCAAAAAGAACCTAAGGCTGTTGTGATCAGTACTCACCCTGAACCTGTTACCCACCAGGTATTGCCGGAATTTGGCCAATGCATGCATAATGGCCAGCATCTCCTTGTCGTATATAGGATACAACCACTCATGAGGAAGGAGCTTCCGGCTCTCATAGGCTATTGGGTGGCCTCCCTGCATCAAAACTACGCCGATCCCCTCTCCCGATGCATCACACTCCAAAACAAAAGGCTGCGTAAAATCTGGCAACGCGAGCACTGGGCAGCTACTCTTAACCTCCTTGAGCCTGTCAAAGGCTCGCTGTGCTGTATCTGTCCAACTAAATGCCCCTTTCTTCGTCAGGTCTGTCAGGGGTGCAGCGAGCTGAGAGAAACTCTTGACGAACTTCCTGTAATAAGTACAGATACCAATAAATCCTCGAAGCTCTGTCACGTTTCTCGGCTTTGGCCAATCTTTGATGGCCCTGATCTTCTCCTCGTGGACTCTCACTCCGTCCACCCCTATGATGTGTCCCAAGTACAGCATCTCCGTCAACCCAAACTCACACTTGGAGAGCTTAGCATAGAACTGCTACTCCTCCAAAATACGCAGTACTGTCTCTAGATGCTGAAGATGCTCCTCCCAAGTCCTACTGTATATAAGGATATCATCAAAGAAGAGCAACACAAACTTCCTCAAGTGACTGCGGAAGATGTGGTTCATGAGCGACTGGAAAGTAGCTGGTGCGTTGGTTAGCCCAAAGGGCATCACCAAGAACTCGAAGTGGCCATAATGACGCCTGAAAGCAGTCTTGGGAATGTCCTGCTCCCTCACACGAATCTGATGGTACCCGGATCTCAAATCAATCTTTGAGAAGAACTGTGCTCCCCTCAACTCATCCATCAGCTCATCAATCCTCGGTATAGGGTACCTGTTCTTCAGGGTCTTTTTGTTCAGGGCCCTGTAATCAATGCACATCCTCAATGTGCCGTCCTTCTTCTTCATCAATACCACAGAAGAAGCAAAAGGACTGGTGCTCGGTCGAATGTGTCCCAGAGCCAGCAACTCCTGGATGACTCGCTCAATCTCGTCTCGATAGGCCTTAGGATGCCTATAGGGGGTGGTAATAACGGCCTGAATGCCCTGCTCTAGCTCTATAGTGTGCTCAAACCCCCAATCCGGTGGCTGACCTGGCGGAATCTCCCCAAACACCGTGGCATACCTGTCAAGGACGGACTGTATCTTTGGATGCACTGTCTGCCCTGTAGTCCCTGCCTCTGATGCACGCAGCTCTACTGCCCACTCTATGTCTCCCTTTCGGAAGTCTGCCTCCATCCAGTGAGCTGAAACAGTCTGAGGCAGATATGTGTGCTGTCCCCGTATATTCTCATGCCTCCCAGTCTTCTCATCATCCCACTCCATCTCCAAGGCCTTCCAATCCATGGTGACCTCCCCCTGGGAAGTGATAGCCATTGCTTCTTTTGATATCATGTTGGTGTACGAGATGTTGACCACGAAAAAAAGTGGTCGATCAATGTCAGGTGACCATCGTCCGCAGCAACTACGGAACATATCGGAGCTGCTTGCACCAGCACGATCTCACGGGACCAGAGCGAAAACCATGAAGCTCTGCATGCATATGCCTCTCCCGCTCTACCATACGTGCATCGATGAAGTTGTGGGTTGCCCCATTGTCCACCGATGCGACACTCGCGCACGCCTTTGTCCACGTGCGCGCGAGTCGAGTCTGCAGGAACTCCTCGCCGATGCGCAAGGTCCCTCGGTAGGTGCAAGGTCGCATCTCCTTGCGGGGGTGGAGGTGGCAAGGGATCTTTAACGACGCATGACTTGCCTCTGCCTCCGCCGTCATCGTCCTCATCCTCTTCCCCACTACTCTGGGAAGACCTCGGTAAAATGTGCCTTGCCGGCGGCACATAAATGTGCCTTGCCGGCGGCACATACGTACGGCGCCCCGCAGCTCCCCGGCCCGGGGTAAAGCACGACCTCTTCTTCAACTCCCCTCCTGGTATCATCATCGAATGTACCATGCCACGATTCCCCTTCGGAGCGGAATCCTCACATCCTTCCCCTTTGGTACAGAAGCTGCGTCTCTAGGGGTAAGGTGTCACCGGTCTGGGTAAGGCATCCACCTTAAATCAAGGTCCGCGATGGTGTCTGGGTGTGGTTGGTCTAGTGGATCCGCTAGACCCCGTGCTCTACTAACCCCTCCAAAAAACATGTGCATCATCGGAAGTCTTTGCGGATAGATACGGCACCATCAACGAAATCCTTGAAAATCGCAATATCCGATCTCGAGAGCCTCCCCGTCTGTTTGAGCCTCGTCGGCTCAACAAGGTGCTCCTCCGGATCCCTCACGGTCGAACACTCTCCCCAGTAGTGTCGGGTGAACTCGGCGCATGGTCCGCGCGAATGCAGTGTCACCATCCCATCAGAACCACCACTCCACAGGCCTCACCATCCAAATACGGACGTAGCCACCCTTGATGGCTTCTCTGTCTCTTCCATACGGTTGTTGGAGGCATATGTCCGACTTCTCCACTGAACTTTCTTAGAAGCATTTTGATGATCCATCAAATGTGAAGCCAAATGGAATACGACTCATTGTCTGTTGAGTGTCTCCATCATGATAATGCGGGCGCCCTGCGCGGTGAGTCGCGAATACCAGCTGTCCCGCTGGAAGTGAGGCAAGGGTCTGCGAGATGAAAGGGCATCCTTGAACTCCACGCCCATATGCTTGGTACTCGGCAAAATAATCACCCATGTGGCCAGGCTGCGGTTTCTCGCGTGCTCCACCGCGGTTGCACCGGAAAAGTGGGCATAGCGGAACGGTGGGGGCATGTGATGCACAGTGCGGAGTGGCATCCCGCTCACATAAATGGTGGGATGTGCAGGCCTCACCAACCTGGAAACCGCCAGGGTTTCCACCTTTGTCTAGCCTCCCCGGCGGTGAATCTACACGACCCATCACCTCGATGCGCCTCGCCGGATCACGTGATTGAGGAGTGCTTCCCCAAGCGGCTGCATCGCTATCATACACTTCGTGGCTCTCCACCTTACGCGTGCCTGCACCACGGGCCCTCTGTCTGCTGCATCACGGGCTCCTACCATACATTTGCGTCCACCACCGAGCACGCGGTCACCCTCTCTGTGGAGGTGTTCTCCAACTACGCTCAATATCTCTATACTTCCTACCTCGCCAACGGATATAGAGTTTCTCCCCGGTGTCATAGACAACTAGCTCCACGAGCTAAGCGAGATCTATGCTACGATACTACGCCAATATCCCTTTTCGGGGATATCCCTCAAACAAAAGCAAACTCCCGACGAGAGATGGTGGGAGGGCATTTACGAATGTTTCACCAATGAAAAGAGGTGAGATGCGGAGGCTATGCGCGCACTCGGGACTGCATGCAGGTATGGGGAAAACACACAGAGTGGTATAATGCTTGGAGATAACAAAGGGAAAAAAATAACAATAGTTGCAAGCATACAATAACTATATAGAACATATATGGAATCTCGAAGGAAATACAAAAGAATGCTAGCCATTTTATTATGTTGAGAAATATAAGTGAGTACGATAGGTGATCGGAGTGATGGCACCCTGAACTTGCACAAGGCAAGTGAAGAAATACTCTCGAAATGCGATGGAATGAGCTGCTCTGCGATGCGTCCAAGTTGCTGAAAAGCTGCAGGTGTGGCGCACTGCGGGACAAGATGAGTATTTGGGGGCGCTCCCCCTACTCGGAATAGCGAAACTCGAATCGGCCTCTACTCACCAAACCCGGAAAAGCCCGGGGAGAGTGTTTTGGAATGGACAACCTCAGAAGATCACCTTGAGGATCTACGCTATCCTCGAAGGCTACGCGCTGAGCGGGAGGAATCCGCAAAATGCGCAAACTGCCGCAAAATCCCCCGGTAGGCAGGGGCTGGCCCCTTGCTCAATCTCTCCATGCTCGAAACCTCCCGAAAAGAACCCGATGGGAGCTCCCAAGGAAATGGACCGTCACTCCTCTCAGGCCCGCCTGATGCCTTGGATGCCTTGCTCTCCTCACAAAAGCCAAACACCAATCCTCCTTCAAAATGCGATGGGACAACCTCACCCCAGGAAACAAGCACTCGAAGTCACACAGGGCGAGGTGGGGTCTTCGAACGGAGACACTCGGTGCCTTAAATAGTCTTTGCAAAACTAGCTAAACAACCTTGTGCTCGAAGTCGAAATGACCGGCTCAATATCACATAAACATCGAATGACCAAAATGAGGCTCTCACATATAGCGTTGGCCTCTCTCCAAACCACAGGCCCCACCTACTCAACGTAGCCTCCCTTTGCCACATTCTCAACTCGACTGCCGGTCCCTCCATGGTCTCGTGGGTCCTCTCTCTCGTGGTCTCTTAGCCCCCTTGGCTCACTTAAGTTACAACGTTGTGTCTACTAAGTGCACTTTTATTTTTAGAGTGAGTTATGTACCTCTACTCACTTTTATTTTATAATTTAGCTACATAAGGCAAAATTGACCAAAATCGATATTTCCCGATTAGCCATTGCTAATTGGGAATATTACGGCTGATGTGCTACTTTATCTTTGCTACTTGAATGACTATCATATACCCTCACATTTGTCGAGATCGTATGTTTGAAGGGTAGGCCACCCAATCTTAAAAGTATGGTTTTCAGTATGTAATTGGGTGCTTAAGCTTGTTTTTCTTGGGCACGAGTTGGGTTTGGATTCTTTGGGCGACTTGGAAGGAGGAATGGTTTTGATTGTAGTCTTGTTCCCTTACCTTAACGGGGGTTAGTCCTCATCCTTAGTCTCGTGGGATCTCCTATTTGGTTTATAGCTTCAAGATGGGCATTATTTGAAACTTCAGTGCAGTAGCACGATCCCACTTTCGTTTCACATTATTCCTCCCCTCGCATATTACACGCTTTCTATTCCATCATCTTTCCCCTTTTGGGTTTACATGACTACTAGGCAAAGCAAGGCTTTAGTATTCCCCATCCTTGTCCACATGCAGTCGAGCACGGAACGTGTCCCGAGAGGTTGATGCGGCGAAAAAACAAAAATAAAGCATAATAGCCACATACAAAAGGAAGTATACCACAAAATTCAAAAGATGAGGTCGGGACAATAAAAATTAGCACGTGGGAAAAAAAGCCAAACATGAGCTCTACCCCTTACCATTATGGCCATCACCCTGGTTCCCGGGGCTTTCCGTCAGTGCCTTGCATCATTAAGGAACCCATGTATGTCCCAAGCCACAGTGGGTGATGAAGCACTTACCTTAAGGGGGTGATCATTGCTACATCATGCACATCATGCTCTCATTCCACTGGAGCTCTTAGCGGTAAATAAAAAGAAAAATCGATAAAGGGAAAAAGGAAATGAAGAAGGGGTGCAAAAACAATGGTCGGGGTAACTCATGTACCACATTCATACACCCAAATATGTCGACATCCCTTATCATTACCACCCTTGAGCCCATGGAATTTGATAAGACCCTGGTGTCCCAATCCACATCATCATTATTCACATGATACCTACCACTTGAAGGATGTACCTTGGACATGTCCTTCCCTTTAGGGTTTAGAACACCTAATAGGGTTGTTTATTAGGCCTCTCACACAGGGGAGGTAACACCATTACATGCTCAAAGCCCTAAATTTGGAAGGGAAACCCATGGTAGGTACCTTATTTCTGCCCTTGATAATCAAACATTCATTCGATTGCATTCATGAATTATTGTGTCCCAAAGATGAGGAGATGCATTGAATCTTATGCAAGATCGCATGTGGGTTTCATCTTGGACTTGGCCTCCCTATACGAGATCCAAGCCCTCAGAGGATCACGATAGCATTTGTAGGGTGAGCGTTGGGAAGCCATGAGGCTCCATTCATGCATAACACTAATTGCCACAACATGGGCTTCCCCAACACCTTATTAGCTTGTTTGTTGCCCCAAGTATTCGAGAGATGAGGCACTTGGACCACGATGCCCCCATTGCCTACACATTGCACCCAACACTTGGCAGTTGATCAGGCCAAAGGAGGTTATGTCCCTTCCCTAGAAGACATGGGAGGGCATGTGTCATGTTTGAGCCCTCATTGATGGAGCATCGACTTGATTTTGAGCCACTTAGAGACATGAGACCCATTTTGGAGCCCCAAATCCAAAATAGGGGTTATAGACACATTTTGAACCATAGTGGGAAACCATCTTCTTCATTATGATTTTTGAGGCCCTCTACCACATTTCTAGCACAAGAAGGCCTCTCCAAGCGCTGCCTCTCTAGGCCTCTACGCATGCATGACGTCGGCCTTTCGTGGGCCCTCAAGGAGAGAGATAAATTAATTTAAAAAGATATCATGGTTTCCTTGTAACCAAGGACGGGTTACTTAGCATCTTAGCTATGTTAGAGGGGCTTGTTTCATTTGTTATTCGAGAAGCTACTTAGTCATGTATAAATTGGAGATACTCTCTCTCATTTCAAACGATGATCACTTGGATTTTCGGCCTCATTGGCAATTTTAGACACAAATATGTGGAGAATTTTGGATGATTATCTATGCATTTTGATGTGTGGATAACTTTGTCTCATTTTTAAGACATCTGTATAGCATTGTTATGGATGGATATACTCTTCATTATCTTGTAAGTGCTCTTTCATGGTGAAATTATGATTTTATTAATGTCAAATACATAAAATATTGTCTCATGGTTATCAATGTGCGTTAATTGTTGAATGTTGTTTAAATTGTAACAATTGGAAATTTTTCCATTTGTTACTCATTTGATAGTGAATGAATGAATGTTCTTTAGGGATTGTTGATTTATCCTTGAAACTCCATTAACAAGTGTCCAAGAGGTATAAATATACGAAGGTAATGAAAATTTCTTCCTTTGGGTATCCTTGAAGAGCGAGTTGCTCATATCAGATCATCCATGACTCCCGAGCCCCCCAAGGGTCGGAGACTGGTCAGATCTCATTGGTGCTCACCAAAAACTCAATATTATTTCTCCTTTAATCTATATTTTTCGTCCCTTTAAGGATAAGGTGGTTCATCTAGGGCTTGGTGTGAAATCTATTGGAGGGGAATTTCAAAATTTCGTTTGGATAGAAATATTCCTTTGTGTCTCCCTCTGAGGCTCTAGGGGACCCCAAATTTTGGTGGAATTCCCATGGTGGATTCTCCATAAAATTTGATGCCCTGGTGTCACATCAAGAGGGAACCACAGAAGCCAATCCTTCAACTTGAGGATTCTTTGAAGGAAGTTTCTTTAGTACCAGGAAAAGTAAATCATACATTTCCTTTTTTTCTCCCACATGCTGACCTTCCAAGGATGCATATCGTTGAGATTTGTGGCTTGGGAGGTACTCCAAACCCTGGGTGAGTGGGTTTTGGAGGAATGGGCACACGAGCATGTTTGTGGTCTTAGAACCTAAGCTGTGGGATTTTCGGCTGAATTGTGGTGTGAATGCGAGGAGTTTTGGGCATGTGATGATTTGAGATGATAGAGGAACCGAAGACGACTAGGGGCAATGAAACCATTCAAATCAAGGTTGTCTATCATGAGATACGAATTTTTGAAGTTCTTGGTGGGTTTATGTGACACAAAAGTCGGGTCGGCTTGGTGATTTTGTGTGTCACATGAAAAATTAGATGACACCACATGGAACCCTTATGTTTTGTATAAATATAAGGTGGTGCGGGAGGTATTAAACACATCAAGGTGCATCTTCTCATAGAAATCACATTTGAGGTAGCCACGGCTATGAAAGGAGGCGCGAAGACATTTTTGGGGAGGCGTATATTCGGGTGCATGAGTTGTTTAGGACGGACACGAGGGCGCACGAGTTCATCTTGAACAATCGCAGAGTTGCCTGAGTTTTCTCAAAATAGTCGTAGGGGACACGCCGGATCACGATATAGTAGCGAGCGCGCCACAAATTTTACTGGAGCGAGTTGCGGATTTTCTCGGGGCAACGCAAGAGGCCGCGCGGGGATTACCGGGTACAATCACGGTATGATTTGATGTGTTGAGTTGGATGCTAGGTGGATGTAGGGTCCCGATTGGATAGTTGGTGGCAAACATCCTATGAGCAATCATCATGAACAATGGATAAGGTCGAGAGAAGCGAGAAGGGATTACTAGAAAAAAGTATGTCTTCTTGAGTTGAAGTTGACTTGCGGATGGATTTAGTGTCCTAGTGTTGGACGAGTTTGTTGTGTGGGATTGGTCACTCGTGGTCGTTGGTGGGTAGTGTGAGAGTGGACCAAGTGTGGACAATGGATTGGGTATTTATGGTCGGTTGGAGGGCGGTGTCTGTGCCCAAGATGGAGCCTGGTGTGCGGCATTTTGATGGACAAAAGTAGTTGCTAGAGTGGCGAAGATGAGCTCGAGGTCACGATTAGCCAAGAGCGGTTTGAGTAGCCCTAGACTTGCCTTGTGGAGAAGGACATCTACAACGGATCTTGGGTAGTCCTCATAGCCCGTGTTCATTGTGGGAGAAGGACATTTTGTAGTGATAGGTGGTAACCCTTCGCGCCCTATGTTAGTCTTCATTGGAGCAACGCGGAAGACTATAGTGGGTTGAAGTCCTTGAGTAGGCGAGGAGCGACGGTGGGAAGTTAGGAAGCTATTCACAAACGAGTTGTGAACAACTCGACGAGAGTTCGATGTGTTGTGCCCTTGACGGACTAAGGCCTGACTAGTGAGAGGATTGGATAATAGGGTCGGTGGCAATGGACTTGGATCATTGATAGAGCGATCTTTGCGGTCAGGATCCAATGGGTGAACATGTACAAAATGCAGTAGGAGGGTGAGGAGAGCGTGCTACATCAGCCGGATGGTTAGAGTATCTTGTTGAGGGTTGATTGGTTGTCGATGGGTGACAGGACTAAGGCACAACTAGTGAGGGTTGGATGGCGAGATTCGGTGGCCAAATGGACTTGGATCATTGATAAGCCGATCTTATGAATCGGGATCCAATGGGCCGAACATGTACAAAGTACGGCCCAGAGAGGAGAGTGAAGGCGTGCTACATCAACGGATGGTTAGAGTATCTTGTTCGAGGTTGATTGGTTGTCGATGGTGACACCAAGCCCTAGTTTTATTCTTGCCTTGCTGATCATTGGGGCCATTATCCCTTGTACGAGCCCTAGACTATTGTATTATTCAATTGGATTAATATAACAATTGGAGTTATTGTACAAAATTGTGTAAAAAGTTATTGTATATTTTGTGCATTATTAGATTTACTTCGTTGTGCCAAGTAGACTCGTTGTGATACTTGGCTTGGTAGCATCGGTGATTTAGATTCTATCCTGAACACGATTATCATGGAAAAACATGGTATTAGAGCATGTATGAGGCTGCTTTGAAGAGGACAATAAATTAGAGTGTGCATGAAAGCTACTGGAAAGTGTCGTTAATACAAGATCACCAAATGAAGGTCCATTTGAGCATGGGAATCACATGGTCTCGATAAGGCTACATCTGGTGATTAGTTTCGGGATTCTTGTGGATCGATTGGTGAACTTTAGTGCACTTCGGTATGTTGTGTGGTGGTTTGCGGATCGTGGACTTCTATGACTTGCCATGGATGGTTGGGACAACTCGAGGATTACTTTGGCATGGATGAGATCGGGATGATCAAGATTGCTTCATGTGATAGTGCCAGTTGCGAGGCTAGTTTCTTCATTGGATTGTGATGTTGCATATGTCAAGTTGGAGGATTTGCACGTGTGGTATTTGATCCATGAGGATGAGTGCTTGAGCCAGGTTATTAGGGATGATGTTTGTGTTCGACGCAACTGGATGACAAATGTAGAACAGGATCGACGGATCGAGCCGGTGGAGATCGTGTAGACTCGAAGGATTCTAGCTTGAGGGTAGCCTGTGGAAGTGATGAGGTCTTCGGGTTCGGATTAAATGAGGCGGAGGCACTATCGAATTGCATGGTTCATTCTACGAGGTATGTTCTTGAAGATGGGTCTGGATGGGCTAGTGTCGCCATTGATGATGTTGATTAGAAAGATTCCTAGTGTTGGAAGGATCTATAGTGCAGGAGGGAGTGTTGAGATTTGTAGCGGGAGGTACTCCAAGCCTAATCTAGTGGGTTTTGGAGGAATGGGCACAAAAACATGTTTGTGGGCTTAAAACCCAAGCTTTGTGGGCTTTGCACACAAGCTTTTGGGTGTGAATCTATGAGGATTTTTGGGCATGTGATGATTTCGATGATAGAGTGCCTCGAGCAACCGAGTCAACGAAAATCAGCAGGAAATACGGATTGTCTATCATGAGATATGATTTTCGAAGTTGGTGGTGGGTTTTGTGATGCAGAAGTACGAGTCGGCTTGGTGATTTTGTGTGTCACATGGCAGGTTGGATGACACCACATGGAGCCCTTATGTTTTGTATAAATAGAAGGTGAGTTGGGAGGCATTAGCACATATAAGGAAACCACAACTAGTAAAGGAGGCGCGAGGGGCCGTTTTGGGGAGTTGTCGATTCAAGCGCGTGAATTGTTCGGGACGGGCGCGAGGGCCACGTGAGTTTGTACGGAATAGTCGCGGGTGTCATGCGAGGTTATTCTCGAACGACCACAAGAGTCGTGCTAGTGATATCAAAATAGTCACAAGGATTACGCGAGATTTCTCGATACGATTACGAGCACACATTGATTTTTTGAAGTTCGGATTCGAGACACACGAGTTTTCTCAAGACAACCACCGGTAGTGCGGGTGCAGTACAACGCGGTATGATTGGATGTGTTGAGTTGGATGTTAGGTGGATGTAGGTCAGTTGGACGATTGGTGGAAAGAATTTTATGAGAAATCATCATGAGTATTGGATAAGGTCAAGAGAAACGGCGGGTGGTTGCAAGATAGGTATGTCATCTTCTTGAGTTGATGTTGACTTGCGGATGGATGTAGTGTCCTAATGTTGGACAATTTGTTGTGTGGGATTGGTCATTCGTGGTTTGTTTGAGCGACGTAAATATTTGGACCAAGTGTGGACAATCGATTAGACATTATGGTCGGTTGGAGGCTAGCATGATAGTGCGAAGATGGAGCAGTGTGCAACACTTTGATGGAAAAAGTAGGCTGCTAAAGTGGAAGAGGATGAGCTCAAGGCTATGATCAACTAGGAGTAGTTGTGCGGCGCTAGACTTGCCTCGTGGAGGACATCTACAACAAAAGTTGGGGTGTCCTCTAGCTCGTGTTCATTGTGGGAGAAGGACATCTTACACCGGTGATGGTGGCAACCCTCCGTGCCCTATGTTTGTCTTCATTGGAGCAACGTAGGAAGATTATGGTGGGTTTGAAGTCCGCAGATGGCCAGGAAGCCGGCGGTGGGAAGTTGAGAGTTGTTCACAAACGGTGTTGTGAACAACTTGATAGAGTCTCGATGTGTTGTGCCCTTGATGGACTAAGGCACAACTAGTGAGAAAATTGGACAACGAGGTTTAGTGGCCGGATGGAATTGGATCATTGATTGAGGCAGTGCTGCAAATCGATCAAAAGGACCCAGGAAGGTATAGAGTACGGCGGAAGGAGGGCGAGAGAGTACGCTACATCATCTAGATGGTTAGAGTATCTTGTTGAGGGTAGGTTGGTTGTCGATGGATAACATGACCCAAGTTTTGTATTCGTGTACTTGTGCATATTTGAAGGCCCATTATCCATGATAGCAGAACATAAATGATTGTATTATTTAGTTGGATTAATATAACAAAGATTTGGTTGTGTACAAAATTGTGTAAAATGTATATATTTTGTTGCCTTTAGTAGATTTACTTCGATGTAGTAGACAAGTGTGATACTTGGTTTGGTAACGTCGAGTGATTTGGTTCTATCCACCAGACACCAATATCTAGGAAAAGCAAAAACATATATCTCGTATCAAGTTTCAACCCTAGGTCTTGTGTGGCGCTCATTTTTCAAAGGTCTTTTTCGTGAAATTGTTATTAGATTCTCCCAAATCTTGCACCTTTGTTGAATCTTTCCATTGAATGAGCGCACTTGCCTCTCTTCAAACCCATCATAAAAACATCTATCACAAGTGAAGTATCTTGGGACTCCACCCATTGTTGAAAATCGAGAAAACTGGGGGACTTAGGTTGTGGTGACGGTGGGCCTGCTGTCCCAAGTGTTGTTGTTCCCTCTAGCTCTTGCTTCTTCCACAAGGTCTGCTGGTTTGTGCGGCAACAAAGCCACACCTCATAGTGTTGTCACTTGGTCTAGTCACTGTCTTGTGGGGGCCACTCACAAGGCACGCTGGAGCACGAGGCAACATCAGCACGGCTATTGCTAAGAAGGGGTTTGAGTTAACCTCTTCGATATCTAAAGATCAGGCTTCATTCCTTTGAAGAGAACATTGAAGTCCACAAAATAGCTTCTCTTCTGGCAACTCCCGATAATAATCCCATTAAGACCACGGGTAGTTCTTTTGACAATATTTGTAACTCAAGAAAGAAAGTGACTGCCTGAAAAATTGTTGAAGCGGCTACATCTAGTGATCGCAAAGAGTCCCATGGTTAAGTCTATTTGTAATACCACCTCTAACACCATGGACAAGCCATGGCTCACATTGTTGCATATATGCCATTGGATGTCAGCAAATTTAGTGATGCTCTACATCCTTTGATAAGTATTCACGAATGGTTTCCCAAATTCAGTAGTACTATTACCATCACTGGAAAGAAACATATGCATGATTTTTATTCGGCAGTGAGTACTAAATTTTGATCATGGATAAGAATGTAGTAATGATGCTCTTTGCCTTGACTCTAAAAGGAAGTGCTAGGCCTTCAACAAAAGATGGGCCACAATCAAGGAAGGAGTCATCCTTCTTGCGAAATTCCTTGAAGCCAAAAAAACTGAGAATGAAGCTGACATTAATGAATTTAATCAATGATTTGAAAATTTACTCAGGAGCTCCCTGATCCAACAGTATAAACCAACTGATGATACCATCCTTGATAAATATGTGCGATCTTTCCTTGGGCATTTGACATATTCCCTTAGAGACAAAAGGCCTCAATCCCTGGATGAAACTAAAGCCTTAGCTACCGAAATTGAGCAAAATTTGAATACTGCCAGGATTGATGTATTCACCTATCCCAAAGTTTGAATTGAACCTAAAGCTAAGCCTAGCTCCCAAGTGGATCCTACCTTGTAAGCATCTGCCCAAAGTTTGATAAACTTACTAATGAGTTGATGCATGGACAAATGGCAATGATGAATAGGTTGGCTATGTTGGAAAAGAGAAAGGGGATCTTGTCGAAACTTCCCTCCTAAGCCACAATTTAATAAAGAGAGACCTCTTAAGAAGAAGGCACCTAAAGGAGATCGTGTTACTCAACAAAATGTTCTGAATATCACCCCAACCAATTTGGTGGGACATCAAGAATCTCCTTGGTGTCGGTTGTTGAAAATTCTAAGATAGGTGTAGTAGAATACGATTTTCTGATCTAATAATTACTCACTAATAATTTTTTAAACAATTTTCTCATACTGATATCATTGAGCAATTACACAGAAAATTTGAACAATAAATGTAGAAGCAGTAAAGATCATAGAAAGACAACCATGCGCAATAGAGACAATATTTTTACCTTGGGAAAGCCAACCTTGGGAGAAAACCCAAAAACGTTTCTTGGAGAAATTATTCTTCAACAACATTTGCAAATCAGCAATTTCTCTAGAAATCTGTGCCAATATGAGTCCAAATACTAAATCAAACATGATTAAATACTGTATCAGTCAGTAACGGTAAAAAACCAGTTAAAAGTCAACTCTGGTCAAAGTTTCGGCTTGTGGTCAAGTTTGGCCCTGCAATAATTACGGTCAATGGCTTATTTGTCTACAGTCAAACCCTTGGTCAAAGACACACAGACTGGTCAAATCTGAGGTTAAACAACTCGGTTAATGTCAAATCAAAATTGATTAAATGGGACTCAAATTTGCTCAGTCAAAACAGTTAAACTCATCCTTCTCATCCACCTTTATGCCTCTATCCAAGAGAGATAAGGGAATGATGAAGAGAGAGAGGAAACATGCTTATGTGGTGGAGAAAATGAGGCATTACACCTTATATTTATACTTGTCGAATGATGTGAAATTACCTAAGGGACACACCACTTCATAGGCTAGTTCGACTTGTCACTTAAAAAATTAAAATTTTCATAATTCTTCTAGTTCGACTTGAAAACCATTTAGCCGTATAGGAATACCTTCCGATGCTACACAAAAATCAACATCATCCCTATGATGAATGCCTGCACTGGAAAGTGTCCATATATTCAGTGGAGATGGAGGAAAGCCTTTGAAGCATGTGTGATGGTGCACACATCAATATCTTTCTTGGTGACTCTTACTTCCATCCAATGCTTGGTCAAGTCCATTATGATGATAATGATCATCTTGAGTTGATCATGGTTGTGGAAAGCAATGAAAAGATTTAAGAATTCACAATTCTAGAAAGAATGCTAACCAAGGCCAAGAAAGCTCGGGTATTTACCTCTGTTGAGAAGAAATAACTCCCTAGAGGTCGTTTGGGTCAAAACCTCCATAGATCAGGGCATGCTATTCAAGAAGGACTCACACAACCACACTTGTATGCTAAAACCTAGATAACATCGATAGTAGAACTCACCCGTAATCCTACGTTTGATGTAGATCCCGCGGGGTCCAAACCCCCAGCAACCCTTCTTCCTCTTCAACCTGAAAACCAAGAAGAAACGTGCACGGAAATCTAGTTGTACAGGATATATTAATCCTAAATGTCAGTGAAATCCATGTGAAACATCATATAAAAAATAATAAATTCTTAAATAATAATCTTTTCACATATGCAAGCAGATATTAACACGTGAATTCAGGAACAAGATGGTTCTTCTTCATTACGAACAGCATGTACAGTAATAAAAAGTGGAGAGATCACCTGAATCCTTCCACGATCTTCGAACAGACCGTCGTCCAGATCCGTCCCGCCCTTGCCTCACTATGATACTTTCAAGACTTGTGCACACGAGATGACATATAAAATGATGAACATCTCCAGGAAACAAGGGTTTCCTGTAAAAATCTAGGAAAGTGCAGGAGGCACGGGAAATCAGACTTGAATTGGGGCTCCAACAGAGTATAATGTCTAGAAATTTCTCCCTCCCTTAGGCCATGCACATGAGGGGATTTTATACTCCCTCAAAGTAGTTTCAATCAGTTGGAAACAGTTGGCCAAGTGCTGGGGTGGTTGAACTACTGGAATAACCATCAAACCAGCCCGAAAAATAGGGAACTTTATATATTTTTTAATGATTTTAATGGCATATGTAGAAAAGTGTGTATGGACTAGCGTATACACGCGAAAAATTCTAGGCATACCCACGTATGGGATTTTTAACACTGTTTTTTATGAATTTTGTTCAAGTCTGTGGGAATGGGTGCCCAAGGCCAAAGAGACAATCATGAATCACATGAGGGTGAAAAATGATGCTATAACAGATGCCCCCTAATATATGAGGTCAGAAGGGGTACATGATGGCCGAAATGTATTATGCACATAGAAAGAACTTCACAAAGACAAGAGAGGACTTCACCAGATTTCAGCCTGCCAAAAACCAATGAAAGAAAACAGAGAGTCAACTCATGCTGAGGCGGGCATACCCATGCCCAGTCAAAAATACATCATATAGAAAGTACAGAATGGATCCAAAATGTATACAAGTATAGCTGAACTGAAAGTACACAATGAATCATCTGAGCATGGCCCGGAAGTACAAGTCGGAATCAATGTCCAGGTATCACATATAGAAAGCTGATCAATGATGCTGAAACTGGATGTCTGATCATAAAAGTAACCGAATCTCCGAGTACCAAATCATAAGGGGTGGAATACATGGTACAATCACGCAACTTGGGAGCCAACATATAAGATGTTGTTGTACTCAAACTGCAACATATAAGGGTGGATGGCATCACTGGCAGAAACTGAATGGATTGTCAAAAGTGAACCGAAAAATGCTGATGCAACCCGAGGTCTTCACCGATCTCGACAGCACAATTCTACACAATGGGAATAAATGAGCTGAAGTCGACCATGTGAGAAATCGTTGGATTACCGGTCAATACTGTAAACCGTTAACCAACGCGAGACAACCCACCAATAATGAAAATGAGTGTCAAGGTGCCCCAGTACAATCTAACAAGTGTGAATGAATGAGTTGAAGTCGAACACTTGGAAGAATCTACCAATCAGGAGGCAATGATGAATCCCCACTGTCGATAGCGAAGAGTCTGCCACCGATGACTGCAAACCCTAAGGTACTAACAAAAATACTCTAGACCTTATTCCCAAATAAATTAGTCAGAGTCGATGGGAAAAGATCTGCTGGAAGGAAGGCATTAAGGCATCCCACATCAGTCCAGCGCGAGTGTAACCTGCAGGCCAAAATTTGGAAGGAATTAGATGAAGCAGAGTGACGAAACCAAACCGAACTACGTTTCTGACATGCACAAGATGAAGCTAGCGCACGGAAGAAACCCTCTGAACCAACCAATAATGAAAGCTGACACAGAGGCGAGATATCCACCGATAGGGTCAAATGGAAATCAAGGTACTGCACGAATCCCAAGTGTGATAATGTATGCTGACGTCGAACACAGGGAAAACCACTCATTCAAAGACCCATAATGATGATCAAATGCTGAGCACAAGGTCACCTATCAATGATGGAAATCGGGCCAGGGTGCAGCTCTAGGTTTACTCTCAGAGCAATGTGTCGTAGTCGATGAGAGACAAACCCGCCAACAAGAAGTCAATGGGGACCTTCTCTATTAAGTCCCTATATTAATAGTGTAGCCCCTTATTATGTTAATGTAGCCCCCCTTATTGTTATTATTGTACCCCTGTAACCCCCATATTGTTATTATTGTGCCCTTACATTATTATTGTTAGGTCGGCTAGGATTACATTGTGGCCCCACTAGGATTATATTGTGGCCCCATGGACTCCTATATGGTCATTTGTATCATCCAATAATTGTTCATTCATGTAATGTATTGGAGGTTTCCCCCCTCGAAGTGGCTTATTTCTAAGGCGTTGATATCTCTTTTATTCTCTCTTTTGAGCCGCCGGGTTACACAACATTTGGTATCGTAGCTTTGGATTCTAGGGTTTCGCTGCTCCAAACAGGTCATCGTGAATTTTCGCTATAAATTTTTTTCTAAAAGTTTCGGTTAAAATTTTACAAGAGTGAGCCGAATCCCTAGAAGATTGTGAAAAATTTCAGAGCTTGGTTCGCAATATTTGCGGAGATATCATCTGTGGAAGTTAGGCTGTTTTTCAAGCTCCTAAACAGGTCATCGTGGCATTTTCGCTATAAACAATTTTCTACAAAGGTTCAGAATCTTAAATTCATATGGTGCGAAGCTGAAATCCTGAGGAAAGTTGTCAAAAAATTTCAGAGCTTGGTTCGCAATATTTTTGGAGATATGATCTGTGGAAGGTAGTGCTTTTTCAGGCTCCTGAATTTCATCTCAAAGAGGTGATCGTGGGAAAAGTTCAATAACTCTCTCTCTGGGCATCGGATTGGAGTGCCATAAAAAGTGGTCACAAGTACACAGACTATAGTTTATTGGCTATCAATTTCAGAAACAAGGAAAAACCAGTGACACGTGGCAAGTCGTACAAGTTCGCTCTACTGAACCAGTCCATAATTAGGTCATTGTGAGGGATTGGACACAACTTTGTCTTGGAGAATCCAAATCAGGTCAGACCTATGGAATTCAAAAGAGAATTTAGAGGGATAATTTAGTGCTGAATTTTAAATATAGAAGAGCCACAATCACAGAGATAATACAATTTCAATATCGAACTCCTCAAAAGCAAGTAAAAGGTGTGTATTTTTTTTCCAAATTGCATAAGTCTTGTTTGAAGAATCAATTTGAATTGATTCCAAGGGCATATTGTAGAATAGATATCAGTATTGGGTTCTAAAATATGTCCCATAAAAATAATTCTATACCCATTAATCCCTCAAAAATCTATACTATGACGCATGAAGAGGAAGAGTTGCAGTATGAGATATCAAAATTATGGTACCAAGTGCAACAAGTTTCAATCTTACGAAGAGCAATTGAAGATGAAATAGATGGTTTAAAAGCAGAAATGGAGGCTAATTTGGATGGTTTGAAGGATCAAATAATAGCAAATATGGATGATAAATTAGTGGAAGATCACATCGAGCATCAACAACAAGTTCTCCAACTATCAAAGGATAACCCATCTTTGGTGCAGAATCTAATGAAACAACAGGAAGATCAACATCACATCGAAAGAATTTATGAAGCAGTCATAGAAACAAGAACTCGACAGCTACGGAATCGATCAATTTCAGAGTATGTCAGCAAGTGGAAGAACTTTCCTGTAAAAGATTTCACATGGGAGGATGAGAATTTTATACAGAAGCATCAAGAAATAATCAAGCTTTGAGGACAACTCTTGTTTGAAGGAGAGGGTCATGTTAAGTCCCTATATTAATAGTGTAGCCCCTTATTATGTTAGTGTAGCCCGCCTTATTGTTATTATTGTACCCCTGTAACCCCATATTTTTATTATTGTGCCCTTACATTATTATTGTTAGGTCGGCTACGATTACATTGTGGCCCCACTAGGATTATATTGTGGCCCCATGGACTCCAATATATAGAAGGAAGTTTTTTTCATTTGTATCATCCAAGAATTTTTCATTTATGTAATGTATTGGAGGTTTCCCCCTTGAAGTGGCTCATTTCTAAGGCGTTTATATCTCTTTTCTTCTCTTTTTGGAGCTGGTTACACAACATTCTCAAACCAGCACGAGAAGAAGACCAAAACATATGGTGTGATAGAACAAGATACTGACAAGACCGGGAAGGCTGACTGAATAATGAGTCAAGAGACACTGCAAAATGGCCGACTCTGGTTATACTTCCCTTGAACAAAAGCACGACTTGTGATGGCCATGGCAGTAAAAAGTGACACTGTATAAGTCTGTTATGCAGGAGGCAAAAACAAACTCTCCATATGATTGGAAGAGATAACCAACCGGGGGAGGACTGACCAGTGAAACAAGGCAAAGGCTGAACCTAGGTCAAAACTAAAACCATCCCAAATGAAGGTAATATATAAGTGTAATGTGCTTTGTTCAAGGGCGAAAAACTGATACTGTACTGCCATCAAATTACGAAGTTATATCCTGTTCCCCTTCTTTTTGTTATATTTGATTTTTTTTTCCTTTTCATATAATAAGCCTGAAAAATAATAAAATAATGCTATAGTACAATGGATAGAACGAGTATCAAGAAATAGATGCACTAGTTCCTGGGATAGGAACAATCCTATGCTCAATGCAAGGTGGTGGAAATTGGTAAGCGATACTCAAATGAATGTTCCATCCATGGGTAAAAAGGGTGTCAAGTTGTGATAGCTAAGTGCATGCAATGGTTAACTTGTACAGATATTCAAGGTCAAAATTTGGCTTAATCATCGAGTCCAAAATGAAGCCGGCTAAAGGCCAGGATAAACAAGTAGCCAATATGCAATGCAATAATACAACTTAACAACACCAAGGAGCCTCTAGGGTAATGGCCAGAAAGATGATAGTGAAGAAGAAGAAGAATGAAGCTTCAACACATAAGTCATGGTGGGACTAAAGAGGACTCCCGAGCCTACATAAAACACAACATGGGGAACAAGTGATAGCGAGGAACTAACTAGGAAGCCCATGTAAAGGAAGGCTCTACCACCAAGTCATGATTAAATAATCGACGAGTGAACTGGGTGAAATAATCATGACCTGATGGGATCAACCCTATGGCAGGTGATCAGAATGGAGGCTAGTATGCAAAATGCAACGGAAGGTGGATTCCCTAACCTATATGCCAGTGAAGATCATATACCAGCTATGACAGGTTAGCAGTCATGGATCAAAAACCGGAAAAAATCTCGAGTTCATCAAAATGTACCTGAAAATATACCAATCTGCGCACTTCCAAGCATCCGGGTTATGCAGCTTAAGATTGATTGAAAAAATAAGCATAACAATTTTTTGTGAAAATTTTCAAATTTTGGGCATAAATACACAAGTTACCTCACATTTGGTTCATTGTTACTTGCTGAATTAGGAAAAAGAGCTCTAGAGAAAAAGCCTCTTTCGTAAAAAAAGGAGCAATCGACCATCAAACTTCGCCGAATTTGTTAGGTAAGCTCTTAATCCATCCTTGTTATCAATTTTTTCCGTTCATAATTTTAAAATTCGAAAATTTCACCGTAGAATTATTTGTTTAAAATTACGGTTCTATGCATACGCAGGTTTATATTGACCAAGCCGCGTATATACGCGACTGTGTACACAGAAAGTCACGTATGCGCAACCCGAAATGAAGAAACGTGATTCTAATGGACAAATTATTGAATTTTTGCAGGATGACTATATCATGGAGAGAACGTGAGCATAGTGCCATTGACAATGAAGCAATGCAGGACCAATTATCGCTCAATATTCTTCGAAATTGTGGATTTCTCAAATTTTTCAAAATGCCAAATATGAAGAGTAATGTCCGGTTGCTAGAAATTCTTGTGAATTATTGGGAACCGGAAGAAGATTACTTCATAATAGATCAAATTCCCATACATATCGAGGTGGAAGACATCTATTTTATTACTGGACTCTCCCGGAGGGGGGAGCCAGTAGATTTACATGGAAAGCCTTTGGGAGGGCTAACCGTGGAAGATTATGTCCACATCTACTACGTAGAGGGTTCCAAGAAAGTTGGGAATCAAATTGCTATAAAATATTTAAGAGACTTGCACGTGAAAATTCTCCTATTTACCATTGGCTGGGTAGCAGGATCTGCTTCCTTACACCAGGCATCCAGGACTCAAATGAGTATAGTTGTGGAATTCTTAACTCATATATATGATTGGTGCACAGCTCTACTAATGAACATGAAGCAACAATTGAATTCCATCCGAAAAAAAAAAGACAAAACATTTTGGATATGGTGCTATCTTGATGACATTCTTCTTTGAGAAGATTCCTAGACTGAGACCCAAAGTGATCTCTTCTATCAGCAGCCCAAGGGACCAAAGAATTTCTCGATGGGAAGACCTCATGAAGAGACTGGGGGGAAGTGAAGTTCCTCGAACCACCTGGGATGACAAGTTCTTCCAATGGTGAGGAGAACAAATCATCGCTGTGGAGGACTATCCCTATGCCGATATGGATTTCCTTGGTGATCCAGACCTCTTCCTTCCACCTGGCGCAGCATGGGGTACAATCGGTAAGATTGCAATTTTTTAACTTATATGATTTTTTTTGGATTTTTTCCATATGTGTGAAAAAATGAAACATGTTTTTGTTTGGATTCAAAGTGACTTAAAATATCGTAATGATCATGATACAGATATTGGACCAGTCCGTCCTGATGGTTACCCATGACATAAGCGCCGCTGAGGCAAGGCAGAGACAGTAGACTCAGACAGAACCCTCCATGCTGTACAGAGAAACTTGGAGGGTTTAACCCGCGAAGTGCCTATGGCTGTAGTGGAAGATCTACCCGAGGCCATCCAGAGACGGGTAGTACGAGTACCTCGTGACTGGGTGCGATTATTCCACCGAGTCGCGACTGCGATCGTGTTCTATAGGAACACAACTTCTGGGCAGGGACCACAGGAGTAGATAGATATGATTTACCAGATGACTGTATATTTTTTGAGATTTGAACATGATCAGGCATAAGCCCAAATTTTGTATGACTTATGGATCCAAATTTTGTATAGTTTTTGAACACTCTGATGATATATATACAGCGATTTTTGATGTGATGTGAAAAATGTATAAAAATGTATGATGTTTTTGATGATTAAATTTTAATGTATTGAATGATTAATATGCCAATCAGTTGCTTGATTAGCTAATGAGTCTTCCATCCAATTGTCAGCTCGAGGAATATGAATGAAAGTTAAAAATTGAAATGATCTTTGTAATAAACGTACCCTCAAGAAAAACCGGAGTAAAAATGGATCTCGAAACCAATAAGTATTGTTCAACTACAACACCACCAGCTGACAGTCCAAGAAAACTACTAACGAATCAACACCCAAAGATATTGCCTCCAAGAGTAGATAAATAACTACAGTGTATTCTGCTATATTATTGGAAGCAGGACCAATGCAAACTCCTCTTGATACTAACAGCTGACCGGATGGATGATGAAGCACCCAAGCCGCGGAAGCCAAGTTCCGGGTGTGTCTACTAGCACCATCGGCGAAACCAAAATGACTCATGACATCCGACACAACCTGCCAAAGCAGATCAAAAACATCACCATCCCATCAAAGATCGAAAAACCAGATATGTACAAAGAAAAACTACTATATACAAAAATCAAAATGTCAGGCAGAAGCGTAGGCATAATACTTTTTCAAATAGAGCCCATTTCTAGGCTCCGGCAACTCATTCCCTTCAAAATCAACCAAGGTATATTCTCCTTTTTTAAGGAATTTTTTAACGATAAAGGGGCCATACCACATAGACTTAAAATTTTCTGCACCCAGGGCATCTTTTTCTTGGGCATAGACCAAAACAAGGTCACCTTCCAAAAAAACCCTAGGCTTGACCGCCTTATCGTACTGAACTTTAACTCGGTTTTTATGCACTTCATTCATCGTGGTGGCATCCCAACGCTGCTCATCGAGATGTTCCAGATGAAGAAGACGTTCTTCAAGACTAGAAGTGTCAGGAAGATGTTCAACAGCTAACTTAAGAGAAGGAATCTCACATTCAATAGGAAATATGGATTCCAACCCGTAAACTAATTGAAATGGAGTAAAGCCAGTTGCAGTTTTTACTGACGTCCTGTATACCCAAAGTGCAGGATATAGCATGGTATGTCAGTTGGATTGAGCTTTATTGATTTTCCTCTGAAGAATTTTCTTCAAGGATTTATTCACGGCTTCCACTTGCCCATTGGCCTGAGGATAATACGGAGATGAATGCTCCTGCCGGAAACCTAATTTTAGAGCCAACTTAGCCATCATGCTATTCTGAAAATGACTGCCATGATCAATGACAATCTCTCTAGGAATACCAAAATGAGCAATAACTTGGTTGAAAAGAAAAAGAGCTGCAGTCTCACCATCATTTCCAAAAGTAGGCATAGCCTCGACCCACTTCGTAAAGTAGTCTACTGCTACAATAATGTACTTGTGACCTTTAGCCGAAGGTAGGTTACAAGTAGTATAATCAATACCCCACTTTGTAAAGGGACCGACAGTAATGACTAGAAAAAGCGGAGCTGGATGAGCGCGCATTTTTCGAGTATAGACATGACACGAATGACACTTTTTGACTGACTCCACACAATCTTTGAAAATTGAAGGCCAAAAGTACCCAGCACTCAAGATCTTTTGGGCTGTAGCAATCCCAGATAAATGACCACCACAAGATCCACTGTGACAATCATTCAGCACAGCCTTGGCTTCTTCGAGAGTTAGGCAACGTCTCAGGATTGAATCAACCCCTCGACAGTATAAAGCATCACCAATAATCAAGTAATTCTTAGCCAAGTGATGCAACTTACGACGCTCATCTTTTAAAAAAGTAGAGGGACACTTCGCAGTCTGAAGATACACAATCATATCTCCATACCAAGGATCATGTGGAGAGATAAGAAACAAATGTTCATCTGGGAAGGATTCATCATAGACTATGTCGTCCCCACAGGGCAACTCGGAGATCAACTCCACGAAAACCAATGATTTCTTGGACTTGGCAGACATAAACTCAAGGTCAAATTCCTGCAAAATCACAATCCATCTATTTTATTTGCCCCCAATCACTCACCTACTGAGAACAAACTGAAATGGATTGGCTGCTGCCAAAAAATAAGTTTTTCGTAGAAAAATATAATGTCGGAGTCGCTGCACAGCATGAATGGCTGCTAAAGCTAGCTTTTCTATCGGAGTATACCGGAGTTCAGGTCCTACCAATCCTCGACTAAGATAGTATATAACATGCTCTACAAGAGCATCATCCTCCTGAACCAGAACCATACCAATGGTAGATTCTGCTGCTGCAAGATACAAAAGGAAATCCCTGCTATAATCAGGTGGACTCAATAAAGGAGCAGAGGTCAATGCTTTTTTCAAAGCATCAAATGAGCGTTGAGCGAAGTCATCCCAAAATAATGAAACTCCCTATTTGGTCAATTTAGTGTGTCCTAAATTGCTGCATTTAATTTGTCAATCCGGGATTCGTAAGCTGATGAAGTGCGACGCACTATATGTGCAAGATAACCTATTTCTTAACTTTTTGTCGTTTTTGGTTTTCTAAGATGAAATGGAAATTCTAAAATGAAAACAAGTATGGTTATGTTTGTTCAAGGAAATGATATCCTCTATAATGATTTACCAACTTGAAACTTAAAAAGGAATTTGAAAATTACAATGACAAAACTTGAAAGGAAATGAAAATGCGCAGCTGAAATGAAAAGATGCTGCTAGTCTAATGAATCAAAATAGTGAACTAGTGAGCATGAAACCAAACTATTCTTGCTGCTGTCTAAACACAAAATAAACTATGCTGAAAGAAATCCAAAAGTTGCAATAAAATAAATCTAAATCAATTTACATCAACTTGTCTTCTGATCCCTCATCATTAGTCCAGCTATGATTTTTGGAAGTAACCATAAACAACTTGAGTAACTGATATCTAATTTGCAGAAAGTAAACTAATATCAAACCATACATTCATAATTCAATCCCTCACCATCAGTCTAGCTGTGGCTTTCAGAGGTAACTGAAGATGTCATGCACAATTTAATATATCTAAATTTGCAAAAAAGAAACTAATACTAAACTACACATTTCATAATACAATCCCTCACCATCAGTCCAACTGTGGCTTTCGGAGGCAACTGAAGATGTTATGAGAAGTTTAATATATCTAAATTTGCAGAAAGGAAACTAATACCAAACTACACATTTCATAATACAATCCCTCACCATCAGTCCAGCTGTGGCTTTCGGAGGCAACTGAAGATGTTATGAGCAGTTTAATATATCTAAATTTAACTACTGAAGCAAATGAGCAAAAATGAATTAAACAAAGCAGTACTGAAATTAAACAGAAACTAAGAAAAACAAATTAGCAATAGAACAATGTTAATTCCATGTCATTAGTCAAAAAGTTATGCAAATGCCCGGGCTGCCTATCTATAACCTGAAACAAGAACACTGATCAGTAATCAATAACATAAAACATGAAAGACAGAAGTGAAATGGAAAGCATGAAAGTTTATAAACAGAAATGAAGCATATATACTATGAAAGATGCAATGTATAAACATGTGAATGGATTATGGCACAATGAGCTTTAAAGAAATAAAATAAGAACTATACAATAATGCACAGAACCTTGGCAAGTGCAGGGGCCCTCTACACCAGCCTTGGCAATAATCTTCAAGTACGAATTACGTTTGGAAATAGTCTTCTTATATTAAAATGCAGTCATAACAGAAAGGTGGTATTACAGCACAAAGGCAGCGTAATTACATTACAGAGCAGACTAATAAAAGATAACAGAGACTAATCGAGACTAACTCCATATGCGTATGCAAACGCGTTATTTATAACAAGAGAAACATAACTAATTCCTAAAGTTTATGCTGGTGGAGAACACGTAGACCATTACGTCCACGGATCTAGGATCATGGCCGTGTTGGAAAGTAAATCTATGAGGAGTGGACGCTTGAATTCGGCTATGGAGCCATGTACAGATGTCGACTTGTCCTCCGCAATTCAGAAACGGCCATATGAACCTTCACGTGACACGAAACAGAGTCCTGTCACCGTGAGACTCTATGGTTGACTTCCATTTGTACGCCTTTGACCGCAGCTTCTTAGATGAGTTTGCTCGAACCAATAGGACAAGAACCATGTCCACATCATTTCTGACTTGCCCATGTGGCCCGTTTTTCCTGTAGACACCTGTAACATAGAGTTTCACAAAATGACTGCGGAAAGTTGCAGCAGCTGCGGAAAGTGGCAAGATTCCGTAGCTAAATGAACAAAATCTAAATCAAATAGCAGACACAAAAATATAGTTAAAAACCATGTTAGATGCTCTTTTGCAATTAACATACAATGATATTGACAACTTGGGAGGTTTAGGTGAGTGAAAAAGGTATAGAAAAGTGTATGGAAAAGATGCAGAATTGAGACTCAACATACCCCCACTGTGAAGGTGTTGCATGTCCTCATGCAACCAAAATTTTGATAATCCTTCCTCAGTTCATATGCCTTGACACTTCAGCCAGTACATCCAAACCTCTCCTCTTCTTCCTTGGTGCTGCCAACATCCTGGGCTTCTTCATTAAGCACCTAAATTTGATATTAACCAGTGCTCTGCTTAACTTCTGGCATTTCATTTTCAATTTCTTGTTCTTCTTCTGCCATATTCCCAGATGTAGCATGGTATTATCATGAATGATTTTGTCCAATTTACCTTGTTCCTTCAATGTCTCATTTTCATTTTTGATGTGCCTATTTAAAAGCTCTAGCTCAAAGACTTCATGTTTTAGTGATTGGACTAAATCATCTTGTACTGTGTGAGGCCGGATGGACGAAGTACTGGGACCTGTAGCTGCCTTTTCCAAATATTCTATATAGTCATATACTTCCTGCTGCTTGGGGTCTATTTCAGGTGTCATTTTTGTTGGGCTATTTCCAAAATGCCGTGAAGGAGAGTTATCTTCAAAATCTGGCTGAGGAGGGCTCACATCAACATCTTGCTGAGAATGGGATGGACTATGGTCAATGTCTGACTGAGAATGAAATGAACCAGGTTCACTAACTGACTGAGATGGACTATGGTTAGCCGGGGACTGTTCAAATGTCTCCTCTCCCAAATCAATGAAATGAGGACCCTTCATTTGCGTTTTCCTCAATTTCCCCTTAAGTCTGCTGCTTCTTCTCACACGCTGTGGTACACTATCCTTTTGTTTTTGTTTTCTTTTCTCTGTCTTCTTGGCCAAAGATGACTGTTTTTGAAGATAAACTAATCTTTCAGATAACACTTGATGATCTTCTTCAGAAGAAGAAGGGGTTTTATGTATAGCCTCAATAGTTTTTCTTTCTTTTGGTGTTATTGGCTTCTTACCCTTGATTTCTTTCTTCTTCCTCTTTGACAGTCTCTCTTCCCTATCAGTTCTTTCAATTGTAGTAGTAGGAGTATTTTGAATTTTATCAATTGTTCTTTTTCTCCTACTTCTTCTTGCTGTGCTACCTTCAGGAATTTCTTGAGTAGGAGTAATTTGAGTTTCATTATTTATTCTTTTTCTTCTACTCCTTCTTGTTGTACTACCTTCAGGAATTTCCTGAGGTTCCTCAAAGAAATTTCTAACCAAAAATTGTTCCCATGTGTCTTTCTTTTCCTTTAACTCCTTTTCAATCAAAATTTTTACAAGGCCGTGGTGATATAGATGTGGTTCTACATCTCCTAAATGTTTCTGAACAGTCACGGACATTTTCTTCAAACTATTGAATACAAAATATGGGAGATTGAGAGTTTGATTATCTAGAAAATTCATTAGTAACTTGGTATGGTACATATACATGGACCCAAAACAGCCTTCACATGTAATGAATTTTTGAACAACTAGCAACAAAGTAGCCCATTCCTCTTTCAATGCATGCACAGGAATTTTTGAACAACTAGCAACAAAGTAGCCCATGTCCATACCTTGATTTCGTAAGATTGTTCTCTAGGCTTCATCACTGATACTTTTATTCTTAAACCAATGCTCACCCTCCTCAAGAAGTTCCGTGGCAGATGCTATAGATGCTTCATTGACCGCAAACTTAAGGTCTCCAATCTCTGCTTCCAAGCCATTAAATGACCTTGCGAATGCCTTCGTCACTTCTTTATGATAACCTCTGAATTTCTGGATAAACTGCAGCCAATTTTCTTTCTTCAATATATCCCTTACTTGCGGATATCCCTCCATAAACTTAGGTCCTTCCGGTTCTGCTCTTAGCAATTTACCCATTTTCTTTCTGCTCTTTACAAATTTTCCTGCGTGAGGGTTTAATGGAAATATAACGGCTGAATGCACGGAGATGAGCACAATGACTGTGGGTAAATGTCAGAGAGTGGTATACAGACTATAGCGTAGTAGAGAACGAAATGGAGTGAACAGAACAGAGAGGGGTTTTCGTGAGCACAACAGAGATACGGCTGTGAGGTTAACAGAGTATAACACATCCGGCAGTGTTTTGAATTTTGGTGGCTGCACAATAAATATGAGCACGTTTAAACAACGGCTATAGATTTAAGCGGCTGTAAGAGTCCGTGGTCAAATCAAATACGTCTCATTGTCACCGGTGGAATATTGGAACATGAGTGAAGATCGGGGGTTTAATGATGGAACTGTTTGAGAATGAATGCGAGAGGGTAATATGGAGATCGTGAAAGGTTATGGAATTGTCAATATAATCATTGCACATAATGGATGGAGCTTATGGTTCAGAACTATATATAAATGTGTTTTTCAATGCTATTTGAAATAAATTTTATTCATACCTTTGGAATCTTTGCCTTTTCCCTTGGTCTTCAACTAACTGCTCTTTGTTACACCATTTTTTGGTCATCTCACCTTTTATTATTAGATGGACCCAAGTACACCATGTAAGACCAGTTTTACCCCAAGTAAAACTGCTTTCACTATGTTAATTAAGGAAACCCCAAAATGAATAATTAATTAAACCACAATTTAATTATTATTCCCAGTCATGTTTAACCCAAAAACAAAGAAATTAATGAGATACACCCATAGTTATCTTATTATTTTCTAGGAATAATTATTTAAATAATATTCCTTGTTAAATATGACCAAATCAACCACTATAAATTAAATAAATCATTATTTATTTGATTATATCTCAACCACTTCCTTAAAAGGATAAATAAATCATTTATTTATTTATTCTTCACTAATCAAGGGATTTTGACCCAAGTCCAAGTCCCTTTCCCTCCAACAAATAATAATAAAATATTCCATAGAGGTGGATCTAGATTTGGTTAACATTATTTTAATCATGCACCAAGATCTAGAATGACCCAATATTTTGTTATAAATAGGAGGGTTTTTCCCTTCATTCTTCACCTTTTGTTGCATACTAGATCACTCTGGATCTATACAGTTGGTCTCATTTTTCTGCCATTTTTCTCCCATTGAGCTCTACCTTCTACATTGGGTTTTCTACATCTACAAGAGAGAGAAAGCTTAGATCTGAAGTGCTGAGGACTACAAAGAACCCATCCCATTGAGGAGATCTGGATACACCTTCTTGTTTCTTCCCAGGTGCCCTGTAATATAAAAATTCATTCAAAAATCGTGTTCTTGCCTTGTCTGTTGGATGCATGGAGCAAACTCTTTACTTTACTGCTTAATGTCTTTCTATTTATAGATCTGTTTGTTGCAGCGCTTTAACTACTAATTGCATATCTGAAGATGTTTTGCAGCCATTATTGTTGTTAGGTCTATTAGTTATGCATAGCTAAAGTGGTTCTTTTTCGTACACTTCGACGAAGAATTCATACTAACACTCTTCATTGGTGTCTTGAATGCTCCATGTCTTCATTTTTTATCCTCTCACCTGCATTTTATTTCATGATTATGGAAATAACATCTGGCTGTACATTCTTTTGAAAACAGAGTTGTAGCTGCGAAATCTGCTTCTGGCTGCGGAAACTGGAGTCAGCTGCGGAAACAGATGTCAGCTGCGGAAACTGACACAGCTATTACTTGGATGAATGGAGATGAATAGATGACAAATGACCAGATGGAAATGGTCATGAAAAAGATTTTTATTGATGAAATGGAATAAAATGGATAAAATGAAGTGGAATGGAGTGAAATGAAGTGAAATGAAATGGAATGAAGTGGAATGGAATGGAGTGAATGGTCACAAAACTTGTGAAATGAAAGAGAGAGATTTTTTTTTTTGGGAAAGTATAGAGTGTCAGGTGTTCCTGATTTTCACCCTATATTTTCTGTATAAGACTGCCAATCAGTGATTGGTTTTCAAGCTTATACAATTATTATTATTATTATTATTATTCTTTTTTAAACTGAAAAGAACAAAAGCTAGGCTGGTGGAGAAGAAGAATTCTTCTGTACCAGCCTGATTGCAGAACTTTCTTGAAACATTTTGACAAAATACTCTTTTGAGAGTGGTTTATTATAAACTTTCAATTTATGGCCATTCACAATAAGAGGAGTTTGAAACTCATCAATGGTCTTGATTCTTACCGCTCCATTGCTAAAGATCTTGTCAATCTCATATGGCCCAAGCCAATGAGTCTTAAATTTTCCTTGGAAATCTTTAAACTTGGAATCAAATAACAATGCCCAATCTCCTTCTTGAAACTTCTTCTCTTTGATGTACTTGTCATGCCATTTAGCTCTTTGATATTGAATTAGATCAGTTCTTAAAATTGCTTCTTGTCTGATCTCATCTAGCTCATTAAACTGCTCCATTCTATGCTTTTGGGCTTCTGATAAGTCCATCCCCAACTGAATTGCTATCTTGAAGGTCTTGACTTGGAACTCAATGGGGAGCAAGACTTCTTTCCCATAAACAAGTTCATAGGGAGAATGTCCTGTTGTATTTCTCCATGTAGTTTTGTAGGCCCACAAGGCTTCAGGAAGCCTTTCTACCCAATCTCTTCTATGTAGATGAACAGTTTTGGTGATGATACTTTCAAGAACTTTGTTTGTGGACTCCACTTGACCATTTGCTTGTGGATGGTAAGGAGTAGATCTTATGTGCTTGATTTTGTATTCTTGCATCAACTTCTCCACCAAATTTGATGTAAATTGGCTCCCCTGATCTGTCACAATTTCTCTTGGAACACCAAAGCGAGTAAAAATATCCTCATAAAGAAAATGAACAACTGAATTTTCAGTAGCAGATACTAATGCTTTAGCTTCTAACCATTTAGTAACATAATCAGTACAAACCAATATATACTTCTTTTGCTTAGATGGTGGATTAATAGGTCCAATGAAATCTAAAGCCCATTTTTCAAAGGGTTCAATGAGTACCTGTGGTTGCAATGGCATTTCACTTGAAAGGGTAGGTTTCCATACTATTTGGCAGCTGTCACACTTTTTGACATATTGTTTTTCATCTTTGAAGAGGGAAGGCCAACAATATCCTAAAGAGAGGATTTTATAGGCCTTCCTTTTGTTTGCAAAGTGTCTGCCGCATGGTTCATCATGACATGCCTTAAGAATATCAGGCATTTCATCTTCCCTGACACATCTTCTGATCACAAGATCTGGCCCTGTTTTAAACAATTCGTTAGAAATCCATGAATATTTTGAACTCTCCTGAATAATTCTTCGTTTTTCTCTTGGAAATAAATGTGAAGGTAGTTTCCCCGTAACCAAATAGTTAGCAATATCTGCATACCAAGGGGTCTTAATAGTTACTGCAAACAAGTATTCATCAGGAAATTTATCTTCTACAGGAGAATCTTCTTTAGTATTCTGAATCCTAGACAAGAAATCAGCTACTGTATTCTGTTTTCCTGGTCTATCCAACACAGTAATATTGAATTCTTGCAAAATTAAAAGCCATCTTGTCACTCTGCCATTAGTAACAGGTTTTTTCATTAAATATCTAATTGCAGAATGGTCAGTATGAATAAAAGTTTCATAGCTTGTTATGTAATGTCTAAACTTATTAATTGCATGAACATCAGCTAAAAACTCTTTTTCAGTCACAGTATAGTTCAACTCTGTGGGAGTCAAATTTTTACTGGTATAATAAATGGCATAAGGAACTAAATATTTTTGACCCAACATAGCTCCTAGAGTTGTATCTGAAGCATCCATAGAAATATGGAAAGGGAGTTTCCAATTTGGTCCTCTCAAGATAGGTGATTCAGATATTCTTGTTTTCAAAGTTTCAAAAGCTGATTGACAATCAGGATCCCATTTAAATTCACAGTCTTTTGTAAGCAATTTGAAAAGTGGAGATGCAATTTTAGTGAAGTTTTCTATAAATCTTCTATAGTAACCAGTAAATCCTAGAAAACTTCTAACATCTCTTTGACAATTTGGAATAGGCAACTTGGAGATGACTTCAACTTTTGATCTATCAACCTTAATCCCATCTCTTGAAATATGATGTCCTAAAACAATCCCTTCAGTAAACATCATAAAGCATTTTTCATGGCTTAATGAAAGGTTTGTTTCTTTACATATTATAAGAAATTTTTCCAAATTTTCTAATGCCTCTTCAAATGAATTACCATAAACTGTAAAATCATCCATATAAACCTCTACACAATCATGGATTAGATCGGAAAAAATTCCTAGTACTGCTCTTTGGAATGTTGCAGGTGCATTACATAACCCAAAAGGAAGTACTCGGTAGGAAAAAGTTCCCCATGGACAAGTAAATGTGGTCTTATCTTGATCTTCAGGTGCTACCTGAATTTGATTATAGCCACTAAAACCATCCAAAAATGAAAAGTATTTTTTACCTGCTAATGTATCTAATACCTGATCGATAAAAGGCAAAGGAAAGTGATCCTTCAAAGTTGCTTTGTTCAATTCCCTGTAATCAATGCATATCCTCCATTTACCATTCTTTTTAGGTACTATAACCAAAGGAGAAACCCATCGGCTATCTGAAATTGGATAAATGAAGTTTACATTGAGAAGTTTTTTGAGCTCTTCTTTCACTATCTCCCTAAGATTTGGATTCATCCTTCTTTGAGGTTGTCTGATTGGTCTACTGTTTTCCTCAATATAGATGTGATGGATGCAAGTCTTAGGATCAATACCCTTCATGTCAGTATACTCCCATGCAAATGCAGTAGAATTTTTTTGCAAGATTTTGGTTAGTTCTTCTTGTTGTGACTTTTCCAAATGTTTGTTGATATTCAATGTTTTTCCTGGAAAAATCTCAATAGTAGAACTACCAAACTCTTCCATAGAGCAAAGAGACATTTGTCTTGATGATAAATATTCTATGTCAGATTCCAACTGAAATTGTGTGGGGTCATATTCTGAAGATGTCTCAAAATTTTCTAATGTGTTCAGAATTTGACTATCCTCACTGATTTCAGAAATGGTAAAGACAGGTTGTATAATGTCTTCATCATCGACCCATTCATTGTCTCCTACTTCTGTGATTGCTCTTGCTGGAGGATACAAATTGAATTTCTTTGTCGAATTACCATTAGAAATGTACATGTCTCCAGATCTACAACTAATAAAAGCATCAGCCGTGGCTAGCCAAGGTCTTCCTAAAATAAGTGGGTGCCCTCCTAGATTACTCTTGGGAGTCAAAATCATAAAATCTACTGGATATTCCCAAGAATCTAAGGAGACTGAAATATCTTCTAATACACCATCTGGTTTAATAATTGACCGATTTACAAGTTGCAGTAAAGTAGGTGTAAAAAGAAGGTTAGGAAGTTTTAACTGGTCCATAGTCTGTCTACTCATAATGTTGATAGCAGCCCCTAAGTCAATCAATGTATTTGGAATTTCTATCCCATTTATATGTGTCTTGACAATTGGACTTCCTGGATCTACATACTTCTGCATGGTAATTTTTCCCATCATAATATCTGCAATCTTTCCTACCAGGTGGATTCTTCTTGTGTCTTTTAGTTTCCTTCCTGGTCTTTTGAAACTCCACTCCTTTATGTTTTTTGCTAGAATAGGAATCTCTCGAATGGCTTGTAGCAAGGGAATCTTGATACAAACATTCTTCAATTCATCTAGAAAGTCATAGTTAGGCAACAAGATTTGTTTTTCCACCCCCTTGTCAATTTGTAGTCTTTCAGGAAAAGGAGGTGTAGATAAAGATACAGGTTGCTCAACTATAGGAGTTGTAGGCGTTGACTTTTCTTTTTCTTTTTGAATGTTTGAATTTTGAAGAGATTCTTCCTCAGAACCCTTATTGACTTGAAGAGAGTCCTCCTCAGAGGTATCTTGCTCTTGAATATCTATAGAAGGTTTTCCTAAAACTCTACCAGATCTGAGTTGTACATCGTTGAGAGGAACAATCATATAGGTAGGAAATTGTTGTCCTTCTACCATGTAAGTATTCTGAGGATTCTTATTATTAGGATTTGGTAATGGCTGAGCTGGAAGTTGACTTGTCTTTTGTTGATATGGGAGCATGAGTTGAGGATTTGGATTTTGCTGAGAAGGTTGTTATTGTGGAAATGGAAATGAAAGTTGTGAATTTGGGTTTGGAAATTGTGGAGCTTGTTGATTTTGAAAAGATGGAGGATTTTGATAAAATTGAGCAAATCTCCCATAAGGATTTTGCATCCCTTGTACCCATGGTTGATATGGATTCTGATGTTGGGGCCAAGGTTGTTGCCAAGGATTCCAACTTGGTGGGGTTTGAAAATTCATAGGGTTGTTAAACCCTTGAGTTTGTTGTCCCTGCCAAGGTCTCCTTGCGACAAAACAGAAGATTCTACTGAATTTGGGTCTTCTTGAAAAACAGCTTTGAGTCAAGGAATTGAAGGACAATCCTTGATCTCATGATTCTCTGAGAAAATCATACATGTTTTTACAACTTTTGCATCCAAGGGACATTCCCTTAAAGCATGTTTCTTCCTACATTTCGGACAAAAGATGGCTAAAGCATCTGTTTCTGCTTTCTGCTTGTTTTGGATTTTAAGGGTGTCTAGTTGTTCACTAAGGCTCCCTAAGATATCAATTTTGAACTCATCAAGCATGTTACCAATCTCTGCCCTACTTACTGATCCAGTTGCATATTTGTTAGCCCTAATAAGAGAAGGATCCCTAGGCCCTTTTCCTGTTTTAGATTTTCCTCTTGAGAGATGGACACATAGTTCTGTTATGTCACGAAGTGGAAGTTGAGAAATGTCTCCTTTCCCCATCATGTTTAAAATATATATCCATTCATCTCTAATGGCTTTTAATATGAGGGCTTTCAAGGTTTCATCATCTAAGTTGCCAATCTTTGCTCTTTTCAAGTTGTATTGAAATCTTTCAAGTAAGTCTTCCAAATTTTCATCTTCTTTTTGCATCATTTTGAATACCTCATCCTTGTGATTGGTGGGCATACAATAGTCCAAGTATCTATCCAAAAATGATTGTTTCATATCATTCCAAGTCCTAATAGATTGAGTGGATAATCCCATGAACCATTTCAAAGCAGATCCCTTCAAAGTTGAAGGAAACAATTTGAGTTTTTGAGAGTCTTCCATATAATCATAGGTTCGGCACACAACTTCAAACTCAAATAGAAATTTTTCAGGATCCTCACTTCGCAATCCATAAAATTTAGGGAGGACAGATGGTGAGATATTTTTCATTGTTGTATGAGTTTCCTCATCAACTATAGGGAATCCAAACAAGTTGTCTCCTTCCCTATTTCGACCATTATTTCCTTCACCATTGTTGTCTGCATTGTTTCCTCCTCTTCTACCTCTACCTCTACCTCCATCTATTACTTCCTCTGCCATGATAGTTTCTTTAGAGTCCTTAAAGTCCTCTAGTTCTTCTACCAAGGGAGGATGAAAGAGAGTCTCTTTGTTTTCTAAATGGGATTTAGTAGGTGGTATAGGAGAATCCTCTAATTCAGCTGCTCCTTGAATTCCAAAAATCTTAAGGCTAGGGGTAGATGGTGGTGAATCTGGTCTATGCCTTGAAGAAGATGGAGTTGTGAAAATCGAACTCTTGGCTTTAGCTATAAACCTTCCCCTAGAATCTCTTGCTCTATGCATGTCATTTTTTTATTTAAAAAAAAAAGTTGGGCTAATAATTCTCTTTCTGATCTTCCAGGTCACTCTAGGTGCAAGAAGAGAGCATAATTAAGAAATTACTGAACCAATAACTCTCTTTTCTGATCCTCCAGATCACACTAGGTGCAAGAGGAGAGCATACTTCAAGAAGTTATCAAGTTTTCCCTTCTTTTATGATTTTGTGTGTTTTTTTTTTAAAGAAATTGGCTACCTAGTTACACTTCCTCAGCAACGGTGCCAAAATGTTTGGTCAATTTAGTGTGTCCTAAATTGCTGCATTTAATTTGTCAATCCGGGATTCGTAAGTTGATGAAGTGCAGCGCACTATATGTGCAAGATAACCTATTTCTTAACTTTTTTTCGTTTTTGATTTTCTAAGATGAAATGGAAATTCTAAAATGAAAACAAGTATGGTTATGTTTGTTCAAGGAAATGATATCCTCTATAATGATTTACCAACTTGAAACTTAAAAAGGAATTTGAAAATTACAATGACAAAACTTGGCAGGAAATGAAAATATGCTGCTGAAATGAAAAGGTGTTGCTTGTCTAATGAATCAAAACAGTGAACTAGTGAGCATGAAACCAAACTATTCTTGCTGCTATCTAAACACAAAATAAATTATGCTGAAAGAAATCCAAAAGTTGCAATAAAGTAAATCTAAATCAATTTACATCAACTTGTCTTCTGATCCCTCATCATTAGTCCAACTATGATTTTCGGAAGTAACCATAAACAACTTGAGTAACTGATATCTAACTTGCAGAAGGTAAACTAATATCAAACCATACATTCATAATTCAATCCCTCACCATCAGTCCAGCTGTGGCTTTCGGAGGTAACTGAAGATGTCATGCAAAATTTAATATATCTAAATTTGCAGAAAGGAAACTAATACCAAACTACACATTTCATAATACAATCCCTCACCATCAGTCCAGCTGTGGCTTTCGGAGGCAACTGAAGATGTTATGAGCAGTTTAATATATCTAAATTTGCAGAAAGGAAACTAATACCAAACTACACATTTCATAATACAATCCCTCACCATCAATCCAGTTGTGGCTTTCGGAGGCAACTGAAGATGTTATGAGCAGTTTAATATATCTAAATTTAACTACTGAAGCAAATGAGCAAAACTGAATTAAACAAAGCAGTACTGAAATTAAACAGAAACTAAGAAAAACAAATTAGCAGCAGAACAATGTTAATTCCATGTCATTAGTCAAAAAGCTATGAAAATGCCCGGGTTGCCTATCTATAACCTGAAACAAGAACACTGATCAGTGATTAACAACATAAAACATGAAAGACAGAAGTGAAATGGAAAGCATGAAAGTTTATAAATAGAAATGAAGCATATATACCATGAAAGATGCAGTGTATAAACATGTGAATGGATTATGGCACAATGAGCTTTAAAGAAATAAAACAAGAACTATACACTAATGTACAAAACCTTAGCTGAGCAGGGGCCCTCTACACCAGCCTTGGCAACAATCTTCAAGTACGAATTAAGTCTGAAAACAGAGTCTTCTTATATTAAAATGCAGTCATAACAGTAAGGTGGTATTACGGCACTAAGGCAGCGTAATTACATTACAAAGCAGACTAATAAAAGATAACAGAGACTAATCGAGACTAACTCTATATGCGTATGCAAACGCGTTATATATAACAAAAGAAATATAACTGTCTCCTAAAGTTTATGCTGGTGGAGAACACATAGACGATTACGTCCACGGATCTAGGATCATGGCCGTGTTGGAAATTAAATCTATGAGGAGTGGATGCTTGAATTCGGCTATGGAGCCATGTACAGATGTCGACTTGTCCTCTGCAACTCAGAAACGGCCATATGAACCTTCACGTGACACGAAACAGAGTCCTGTCACCGTGAGACTCTATGGTTGACTTCCATTTGGACGCCTTTGACCGCAGCTTCTTTAGATGAGTTTGCTCGAACCAATAGGACACAAACCATGTCCACATCATTTCTGACTTGCCCATGTGGCCCGTTTTTCCTGTAGACACCTGTAACATAGAGTTTCACAAAATGGCTGTGGAAAGTTGCAGCAGCTGCGGAAAGTGGCAAGATTCCGCAGCTAAATGAATAAAATCTAAATCAAACACCAGACACAAAAATATAGTTAAAAACCATGTTAGATGCTCTTTTTCAATTAACATACAATGATATTGACAACTTGGGAGGTTCAGGTGAGTGAAAAAGGTATAGAAAAGTGTATGGAAAATATGCAGAATTGAGACTCAACACTCCCTTCTTCAACAATCTCATAAATCCTTTGGTAACTTCAGCATAATTTATGATAAACCTCTGAAGAAAATTAGCTTTTCCTTGTAGACTTTGAAGTTGACAAATAGACGACGAGGGAGGCAAGCGAAGTATTGCCTCAACCTTGAAGGGATCTACCCTAATCCCTTCCCTAGACACAATGAATCCCAATAACTGACCGGATGTAACTGCAAAAACACACTTGTTCGGATTCAACCTAATCCTGTAGAAACGACATCGTTCAAATACTTGACAGAGGTGAGTAGGATGATCCATTCTCTTTCGAGAATGAGCAGCTAAATCATCCAAATATGCCTCGATAATATGTTTGATGTCGTGGAAGGCATATGACATGGCCCACTGAAACGTAGCCCCAGCATTTTTAAGACCAAAAGGCATCTTCTTGTAAGAAAAAGTACCCCAGGGACAAATAAAGGCAGTCTTATGCTGATCTTCAGGATGGAGAGTAATTTGATTATATGCAGAGAAACCGTCCATGAAGGAGAAAATCTCATTACCGGCACACTCATCAATGATCTGATCTATAAATGGTGTGGGGTAATTATCTTTAAGACATTCTTTACTAAGGTCTCTGAAATCAATGCAAACTCGAATTGTTCCTTGTTTTTTATCTACGGGAATAGGATTTGAAACCCATTCAGTCAAAGGAACAGGGAAAGTGAATCCCGCCTTGAGCAACTTCTCTACCTCAGCTTTGATAGCTGCAGCCTTCCTAGGATTGACCGGACGAAGTTTTTTCCTCACAGGCTTAGCATTTTTGTAAGTCTTGATCTCATGCTGGACAATAGATGGATCTATACCAGGCATTTCCTCATAAGACCAAGCGAATACATCCCTAAACTCTTTAAAGAGATCGGTGTAAATATGAATCTCTTCAGGGGAACATTCAGCTCCGATGAAGACATTCTATATAACATTGGGATCCCTGGAAATGTTCACCGGGATAGTTGAAGAAATCACAGCCATGTTCCCTTCAGCATATACCTGTGTCGGTGCTAAAGGGTTCAGTACTGGGCAAACAGGACCAGGAGACACAGGACTTGGAAAACTTGATTCAACTTCGCTCAAATTAGGTAAAAAGTAATACTGATGATGCAAATCATCCCATGGTCTATATATACCAGTCATAGCTTCCAAGATGGCCTCTTCAAATGGAAGAGTGGTATCAAGGCAATCCTGGGCGGAAGAAGAACTAAGTGTCCAAGCCAGAGCCACATCGCCATCCAATTCCTCTAGAGAAAGAGGAGTTGGAATGGACTCTGCAGAGTCAACAATAGATTGGTAAGCAATCTCAGCTGCAGACATCGAAAATGCCATTCCACCCACTTGACCTTCCGCTAATGTGGCTGTAGGGGAAGGTAAGGTCCAAGGGTCCAAAAAATAATGAGTTCTGAAGAAATCTCTTCGAAGGGGAGCCTTGGAGGATGAAATTGCATTTATATGAACCGTAGGAGGTGGAATATCAAAAGTACCCATCAAATAAGAATACATTCCAACTCCTAAATTCTCAACAGGCGGCTTAACATTATCCACTTTTGGAATCGTTGAGTCAGTAGATGCATTTGGGTCTACACGAGAACAGTCCAGTTGATCCACTGTAACAATCCTCCCTTCATGAGGGAAAAAAATAATCTGAAATAATGAGGATGCAATAGCATCCATCTCATAAATCCAGTTTCGCCCCAACAAAAGGTTGTAGTCCAAGCTTGCATCAACTATCTCAACCTCTATATTTACAGTTTTTCCCCCAACACAGATGGGAAAAGCTGGGACAATACCATGCGGTTTGTGAGAATGAATATCAAACACAATCAGAAGAGTAGTAGATGGAACAGCTGCGAGAGATCCAATTCCCTTCCAGCATGCGAGAGACATCACACATGTGGAAGCACCCTCATCAACAACCGTCCGAAAAATATTGAATTTCCGGTACGATGATTTAATATGAAAATCCATATGATGGGGGAGTCTCTTTTTAAAATTAGTCATATCGAATGTAATCATAAGAGATTTCTTTGGATCAACAGCCCCAATAGCAGTGAGCAGAGCACTGCACTGAGCTGGACAAGACTGGAGCACCTCAAGAGCCGACATGGCACAAGGACTCTGCGCCAGATCTTCCACAATAGAGTAGTTCTCGGCAGCCTTGGTATTTGGATTAATTGTCGTATGCTTAGTAGATGCTTTTGGCATCTGAGGTATAGGCTCAACAACAGGCCTCGTAATGTGAAGTGGCTTAGTACTATCGGGAGCACCCTTGGCTTTCGAAGACTCAACTTCGCCATAATCATAGGATCTCGTGGCGATATATACGTGAGCACTCATCATGTATATGTTTGATGGAGTTTCCCCTTCCTCGGTGCCCCCAGAGGAAGCCCCAATATTTTGATTCGCTCCAAAAACTAGTTGTTGCCCTTGCGGAAAAGGGTTTGTCAACACAGCCTGGGAACTAGAAGAACCCTGCTGAGCTAACAAGCGCTGCGCATCCCGAATTTTAGGGCAAAGGTGAGTAAGATGGTCTCTAGCACATAACTTGCATGGAAACTTCACTTTCTTTTTATCCTTTGGACCCTCACCAACATGCTCGTTGGATTTATTTGCATTACCCTTCCCATTCTTGCCCTTTTTCTTATTACATCCCTTCTTCTTCCCTTCGGATTGTTGATTTTCTTTAGGGTTAGAAGTCTGAACGGCATTTACCAACAAAGATTGAGAAGGCGATGACTCAGCAGGCACAACCTGACCAGAAGAAGCAGATTGTATAGACAACTGATGCAATTGACTAAGCAGGTTAGCTGCACCATTATTGATCGACCTAATAAGTCCATCACCATGAGGACCAGGTTTAGTCTTGGACAAATCTAATTTGGAGCAAGGAGCACTAGGCAAATATTTATGAAGGACTCCAGACTAAGAATATATCAATTCAAGTTGCTCGGCCCTAAAAATGGCCTGCTCCTCAGAAAATACCGCGGACAGGGATACATCCTTAGAAATATCTGACTCCAGAGATTTCTGAAACCATTCCAAAAGGAATTCTCCTGGAATATGAACTTTAATAAGCCTCTTCCTTCTCCTCCATTCCTGAATATGATCAGAAATGTGGGTTGCATCGTCCTGCTTAAAATTAGCTAGGAGTTCAGTCCCAGCATCATAACGAACAGGCAACTGGAAATGATTTAGAAATGTTGTAGCTAGATCTCCAAACATAGCAAAAATTCCCCCAGTCAACTCAATATAGCACTTGGCAGCGTTTCCAGTTAAGGTGCGTTGAAACAATCTCAACCTAATCGAATCGTCAATCAGGGAGTTAGATGAACACCATAAATGGAAGGTGGTGATATGGTCAGCCGGGTCCTCTCCATTCTTGCCTTCAAACTTTGGAATGTCTGAAGGTAGTTTGGTAGGAACCAGAGGCCACCTCGGACTATATCGGATCGGATCATTCGTCAATTTCGACAGATCTGGCAAGTTTAACGTTGCCAGAAAAGGTAAACGAGGCGGAGCCTGAGGATTCCATCCTTGATGGGATGAATTCCCTACATTCTAAAAAGAGTAGCTTGTATTTGATGAGGCACTAGGTTTCCAAAAAGAACTCGTAGAAAAAGGAGAAGAACCCCCTCCCCATGTAGAGTTACCAAAGACCGGACCAGTTCCCCCTCCTACAGTGTTGAATGAAGAGGAAAGCCCCTGATAGTGGTTCCAAGCATTAGAAAGAGGGGAAAAAGTCTGATAAGCACTCGATGAAGGGAAAGAAGCATTCCCTTGGTGACCAGTGTAAAACTGATTCCCTACCCCCGCTGTTGTAAATACAGGGTTCCAACTTGTAAAAGTAGTCGAACTCTGACCTCCAGACCAAGGGTTAAAACTCTGAGTCTAAGAATTAAAAGGAAAAGAACCTAAAGAAGGATTTGAACTAGGAATATGCCCAGTTCCAAAGGGGAACCCTTGAAAAGAAGCTGACCCACTAGCAATGGAAGACATGGGTGTAGATATTGCTGCAGTAGCGAAAAAGGAAAAAGGAGGAATCCCACTAGTGGGCATTCCAAAACAAAAGGGACCAGATTGGGAAGCATGTGCTTGGGTGAAACCAGAGCCAAACACAATAGTACTTCCAGCAGTACTTCTGGGGGGTGCCCTTGCGAAGCTTGGGTACTTGTGCCGGCAAAGGCTATTATTAGGAGGTCGGCATAACTGTTTCTGTTACCTTCGCTAGTAGGCTTGGGCCGTAATTATCCCAGACTACTTTAGGGAGGTCCTATTTTTCACTTTCTCGTAATTGGATTGGCAGAGTTGATTGCTTCTAGTACTACTTTAGGGAGGTCACCTGTGTGGTACCTAGGAATGGCAACTATGGGCACCAATCCATGTCAGAAGCCGGGCGGAACGGTCTTGAGGCAAGATCCAGCAAATCAGAGAGGGGGTATCTCTCTTCTCGGCCTTCACTTCCCCTCGCACTTGACTCTCTGGAGGAGATCTTTCCCGATCCACCTAACGGAGTTGGATTTCACTCAATTAATAAACTTCTATGTTTTAGTTTGAGCGGCCTTGGAGAGTTAACTCTCCACTCACCTAATCCAAGGCCCTACAACCTAGCTAGTTGGTGTATGACACTTAATAAAAAACTTGCTAGTTCTTTTTAAATTATAGCGCTTATTTTAATTGGCTGTTATATTAGGTCAATGGGATATGGAAATGAAACTTGTGGTGTTTTATGACGCAGAAAAGAAATTAATAAAAACCAAAATACATGCAAATGCATTAATTGCCTTTCGATGAAAAGAAATTTCTACACGGGTTCTACGAGACTCTATATTTTTCTTTTTCTTTTCAAATATCAAACTCACACTCGCAAAATCTATGAAAAAGACTACAAATGCTTAAGTGCACTTAATGCAAATAACTAAGAGCATGCTAATTCTAAGATGAAAAATCTAACAGAGAAAAGAGAAATTTCCAAAGAATCCTTCAGTTTTATCACTTTTCAGTTGTCCACAAAACTAGTTCCCAAAATCAGAAACTCTCAATATAAAGACACCAAAATATGCTTGAAACAAGAGGAAGAAACCAATGACAATTCCCTTCCCAAATCAAGTTAGAAACCAAAGGCAAGAAATCTCAACAAAGCTTCAAAATATGTAACGAAATGAAAGCAAAAATGGAAAACAAAAGAAAATGACAAAACAAAATATTTTTTGAGCTTTTGAATTTTATAAAAATAAGAGCTCGAAGAGACCAAGAAAACTATCCAATTACCAGGCCAAACAACTCTGAATTTCAAGCAAAACTTCAAAAACACTCAAAATCTTATAGTGCCACTTAGTAGCAAGATTTATATGAGCAAAATAAGACAATAAACTCAGTAACTCAGCCCAGAAGAATAGTACAACCTTGCAGCAAACAAAAACTTCAAAGAACCAAGAAAGACTCTTCAAAAATTGCAACAAGACCTATTCAAATGAACTCAAGAAAACCAACCAAAAAATGGGCAAAAATTGAAGCGCAAAGCAAGACACAAAGTTAGGAAAGAGTATATGAGCAGAGGCTCTCTGTCCTGATGAAGCAGAACAACCAAGAATCCCCAGAAAGAGATCTTGGTACTTGAACCAGAAATTCAAGCACTAAAAAACAAGATTTGCCTAATAAGATGGTCTTCAACCAAACAAGAGAGAAAAAGACCAATAACCACTATCAACACAATCCAGATACTATAAAGACACTGCAAGAACAGGTCTCTACAGGCAGACAAGACCAAAAATTCCAGAAATAAAAAATTTCAAAATTTACCCAGGCATACGATACTTGGCTGTTTTGCAACAGGCGTGCATACGCGGCTGCGTCAAAGGAAACCCGTGTATACGCAACTTCCTTTAACAAAAATTACATGTATACGCGACTGTGTATAGAAAAAATCACGTATGGAAAGGTAAATAATGAAAAACAAAAATGATCAAGCGTGGATAAAGAACCAGGTCTTCAGTTTGACTGAAAAAAAATTAACTGGACTGGAAATAATGATTAAAACTATTGGAAACCTTTAAAACAGTTGAAACCACCCAACAGGGGAATCACAAGAATGTGCTCCCCAGCGGAGTCGCCAATTTTGTTTCGGGAAATAACTCCCTAGAGGATTGTTGGGTCAAAACCTCCACAGATCAGGGCATGCTATTCAAGAAGGACTCACACCACCACACTTGTATGCTAAAACCTTGATAACATCGATAGTAGAACTCACCCATAATCCTACATTTGATGTAGATCCCACAAGGTCAAAAACCCCAGCAACCCTTCTTCCTCTTCAACCTGAAAACCAAGAAGAAACGTGCACGGAAATCTAGTTTTACAGCATATATTAATCCTAAATGTCAGTGAAATCCATGTGAAACATCATATAAACAATAATAAATTCTTAAATAATAACATTTTCACATATGCAAGAAAATATTAACATGTGAATTCAGGAACAAGATGGTTCTTCTTCATTATGAACAACATGTACAGTAATAAAAAGTGGAGAGATCACCTGAATCCTTCCACGATATTCGAACAAACTGTCGTCTGGATCCATCCCGCCCTTGCCTCACTAGGATACTTTCAAGACTTGTGCACATGAGATGACATATAAACTGATGAACATCTCCAGGAGACAAGGGTTTCCTGTAAAAATCTGGGAAAGTGTAGGAGGCATGGGAAATCAGACTTGAATTGGGGCTCCAATAGAGTATAATGTCTATAAATTTCTCCCTCCCTTAGGCCATGCACATGAGGGGATTTTATACTCCCTCAAAGTAGTTTCAATCAGTTCGAAATAGTTGGCCACGTGATGGGGTGGTTGAACTACTGGAATAACCATCAACCCAACCCGAAAATAGGGAATTTTATATATATTTTTAATGATTTTAATGGCATACGCGGAAAAGTGTGTATGGACTAGCATATACACGTGGAAAAGTCTGGGCATACCCACGTATGGGATTTTTAACACTGTTTTTTATGAATTTTGTTCAAGTCTGTGGGAATGGGTGCCCAAGGCCAAAGAGACAATCAAGAATCACATGAGGGTGAAAAATGATGCTATAACATTTGGCAAGTAGGAATTTGCAATTATACAACTAATTTAGAGGCCGACTTTGAATCTTCAACACTGAAGGAATATTATTTTAAGGTAGATCATCCAACTAATTTTACAGTGTGAAATTATTTTAAATTATGATTTTTAAAAATATATACATATTGTGAGTAAAAATCAAAGACACAAAATACAAAAAAAATCATTCCATGTATTAGTTAGATTACTTTAAAATATGTCAAAATTAATGTATTCTCATTCTTCTTAAAATGCATATTCAATATACAATATTTTATTCTAAATGTTGGAAGAGTTGTAACGATATTAGATAATGATTTTGTTAACAAACTCTAATATAATTAGAGATTATAAATTTAAGAATAAAATAGGCCTCTATTTACATCTTTTGGGGCAATTGCTCGTTTAATCATCAAACGGTGTATTAAAATTAATAATATTTTCAACAGATGAGCGGGCAATAATGACCTTCACACTAAAAGGGCCAAACTATATTCTGCATTAATTTGATAAACTTTTCCAATGTTCAATAGGCACCATATTATTCCCAATTATGGTGAATCCTCATCTTCTTCTCTACTTGAAAACTTATTTCATTGAAAATAACATGATAATATTGACGAACGAAAAGTAATTTCTAGAAATGCTACTTTAGTACATGGCTCAGCAAGAGTTTCCAATCTACAGGTTCGGTGCTATCATAGATTTCTTTGATCCATGGATCATCGATCATTGTAAAACTATTCTCTTGCTGCATATTGCTTTGATATTCAAACTCAGTCATTCCCGCGTCCGATGTAGCAGCTCCGCTGTGGAAGTCTTCTAATGCAAAGCCTGTCGAAAATAGAAACTGGTTGAGATAAAAAAAAAATATTGTCCATGGTTGCTGCATTTTCTGTAAAATGATTGGAATGCGAGGATTGTAGGTCCGCTTCTGTTTCAACGAGATTAGTATGTGACATACCAAAGGGCACATGCTCGGAATCATCTTCAGGGTCCGAATTTTTAAGAAATGGGTCACTGCCTGTCTCGGAAGAATTGGTAGTTTCTTGAATATTAAACTTTTTGGAAGCGTCATCTGAATTACCGATATTACAGCAACAGTGGTTCGGTGCTAGCATTCCATTGTATCGCACTGGCCTTGTTATTTTCACCGGTGTCATTTTGAAGACGACATTCCGCAATGGACGAGATTCAGCACTTGTCTTGAGATTGCGCGTCTTGTTTTGACATTCGTCCGTCAAAATCTACTTTCTGAGATGAGTGTTCCAGTAGTTCTTGATTTCGTTGTCGATTCACCTAGGCAGTCATCCTTCTATTAACGACCAGCTACATCCATGCATATAAATTGACATTTATCCAATCAACCACTTTTTTCGGAACTTCACTAGATTGTAAATTTTAGGAAAAACAATTGAATATTATTTGAAAATCTAGAAAAGAATAACACTGAAGTAAATTATTTGACCTCATTTTCATCAATTGAATACTGAATTTTTTCTAAACCTACAATCCAAATAAAAAATACCATAATATACTCATTTTTATCTTTTGGGATTATGCTGAACCTAGGTAGGGGTTAGCACCTTGGTAGAGGTTAGCCTTTTTATTGGATTGAAGATCACTAGATTATGCTGAACTTATATAGAGGTTAGCCTTTTTTATTGGATAGAAGATCACTGATCCACCTCAGGATTGTGCCAAAGTTAATTAAGCTTGTCAAAATTGATTGAGTTTAGAAAATTTAATTCCCAAAATAACATCCATTTGAACTTGTAACCTGGTGCGATCTAAACTTCTAATAGCCTCATTAAAGTTAACTAGTATTAAATAGTTAAAGACATTTGTTTAATTTATTTTCTAGCAAGAAAAACTTAAGTTGTTATTGTTATAAAACAAATTAATTTTTCTGAATCATTAAATTAAGAGGAACTAATTAAAGAAAAGGAAAATATTGTTTAAGTTGTTGGTAAAATGTTTCCAAGAATAGGAGGTGGTTGGGGAATAGTTGGAAAATAGTTACCTACTCCTCTGAGGATAAAGCTGAATCCCAGAGGAAGAGTAAGGGTTCTGTGCACATTTGGTATAGGGGAGTATTTTCTAGAGCTGGTGGTGACCAGTTGAAGATAACTCACAGCAACCCTTGTGAAGCCAAAAGAAACTTTCTCAGTTTGACTGGATTGGCCATGCAGAGTTCATAGCAGAAAGAGGAATTCTACTCCACTGTTAAGCCGTGGCATTGTCCAGATTCTGGAGCTAGGGGGCAAGTGGAGGAGGTAATAGCCTCCCTTGAATGGTTGGGAGGACCGCATCTTAAACTATTTATTCCTGATAAGTGTTACTGTGTAATTATAAGCAGGTTATTCAAAAATTTGAAAAGATTTCTTATGGTATTTCTATTGCTGGGATTACTGTCTTATTATGAAATCCTGTAAATTATGTGTATGAATGTTTACAGTGTGGAAGACAGAAGTAAAATTGTAGACAGTTGGTTCTCTAAATTTAGGGAAAATATACTGTGGAAGTTACTGGTATTATAACCTAGCTTATTTCTCTTATTTCATAGTATGATACAGTATAGTTTAATTCCATGTATGTTGTGAGGAAAATACAGAAATCAGATAGTTATATATTACAAATAATATATATATATATATATATATATATATATGAAGTAGCATAGTTATAAAACTTCGTATGAGAAGAATAGAGTTCATACATTGTGTTCCTTTCCTGTTACTGTGTAGTATACTGAAGGAAGTAATTTATATAGACCTGAGTTTACAAGAAAGAAAACGCAGAAGAAAACTCTGCATGTATAAGTCGTAAGATAACTGGAATTAGAGGGTTAGAGCCGACAGACTGTCGACCCTAGTCCTGGGAAAAAACCCAAGTCCAGGGTGCATCGTCCGTGGTTGTTAGCCCCATTTCTATATGCACGCGTTGTTAATTGGTGGCCCAGACACCACAAGGAATATCTATGCCTATATTTGAGAAGTATTTGAATACCAGAAATCACATAACACAATTATAAATGAGCAGATAGAAAGAACGCGAAGTTCTAGTGCTAATAAACTTGTCAATCATTTCTTCAAGATATAAAAGAAATATTTGTTAATAAAAATAATAAACAAACTGTGCATTCTCGTGATTTTAAGCGCTATGTCACGTTTAACTAATTAAAGATAAAGAACCCAAAGATTCTCATTCTGCAAGCAGGTAAAAATTAGGAATACTGGGTAAGAAAGCCTGATATAAATCGGAATGGCATAGAATGTGTTCATCGTGGCATAGTAAACAGAAAGACTTCATTTTATTGTAAATATTACAGAAGAAACCTCTGAGATAGTAAATTTAACAAGAAATTTTGTGTCTATATTAATAGCAGTAACGCACTATTCAGAATATTTGTTTGTATTAGAACTACTACTCATGGCCTCAGCCACAAAAATAAAACAACAAGAAATTACTCAGAATTGTTAACGACATCATGAGTGCCAATATGAGTGCTCATATTACAAACTATAACAAAACCCTAAAAACCCTTGCATATTTAAGATTCATATGCTGCAAGATTGTAAAACCCTAGGTCGGGATTCAAACCCCGAGGCTTCTTTATAAATTCCACTAAAACTACGGCTATCAAACTCTCTTCACAAACATGGTGTACCTGTTGATAGGAGATGTAATCTTTAGCTGTGGCATGATGAAATGTTGGTGAAGAATTGCTGGTAGGGTTTGGTTGAAAATTCACTAACCTGTGAGACAATACAAACCCTGTTAAGAAAACAACCTCGTAAGCAAGATTAATAAATGAATAGAGTTCTAAAAACAAGCTGTTCTCAAATGGGAAAATGCTTGGGTAATATACCTGTTGGTAATTCGACTCTCTCGTTGAACCTGAAAGACTAAACATGCTCTGAGTTAATATAAATTCGTTTTGAAGCCTATAGCCAGTTTTGTAGTAGGCATGATAATTAAACCCTAAATATAAATGAACCCGAACGCAGGTTACCTCTTGTTGTTGAGTTGCGCCATGGCTAGTCGGAAGGCATAAACCCCAAAGCAAAGAAGAGAGCTATTGCTCTTTGCAAGCATTAAGCTCAGTAAGGAAGCAAATCTCTGAAAGATAAGATATGAATCAGCTTGAAAAATGTACAATTAAACAAAATCAGGACTAGATTAGCATGGCTAACAGAGAGAAGTAAGGAGGTAGCGGTTCAAGCTTACCTTCAACACAAAATCATGATGGAGAAGCCAAAGAGAAGTCAAACCTGAAATCGCGCCACAGAGAAATGAAAACAGCTGACTGACTAGCCAAACTAGTAGAAGTCACTGGATTTTTTCCCTCATGAAATGCGTAGAATCCGAGGCATGTTTACTGTTGTCCCGACTATTAAACACCTAGTACAGCTATGTTAAATTGGAGATGACAACAATACCATGTCGAGAAGTCTAGCAGGCCATGTGGCATATTCAAACTTCGAGGAAAACCTCAAATCATAAGTTATCTATGGCGAGGGATCCGATAATCAATGTATATATGATATCAACGTTAATGATTTCGGGCTGATTGATCTAGTAATCAATGTTTAAATACTGTTGGGTATTGTATAGTTTATGTTTTTAATAATTCATACCCAGAAAAATATCATATAGTAAATGATTGGAGCAGTTAGTATATAGAGGATACTATATGGTTTTAGCAAATGTGTGCCAAGGCTGAAAGTAACTATAGTGATTCACCAAGTTTCATATGATTTTTATATCGTAATGATTTTTATATAAAACTCTGAACTTTATTATTGGTGCTTGAAACATATACTTAGTGTGATAAACATATACATATGTAAATGCTTTAATTTTGTCGAGTGAAATTTAAAAAAAAAAAATTATGATGGTAAATACTTGATGGGTGATAGTGACAAGTGGTATCAGAGCCGGTTGCTACACTGGGATCCTAAGGGTCTACTAACAGTGAAGCTGTGTATGTGTATTATGCACTGAGAGAAAGCGAGTGATAATGAGAGGAACTACAACATCACAGTCACAACTAGAGGAAACTCAAGCCCAAACAGTTATGAATCCAGAAATGTGGGTTCAATTAACTGTAGAAAAACATCAAAAGACCAGTCAGTTGCTTGAGGAGTAGCAACATCAAATTGAATTCTTATTAAACACAGTACAACAATTACAAGAAGAAATTATAAGAGTCTGGAAGGACAATGAGAGGTTGTTACAAGACCAAGAGAAAATTCTAAAGAGTTTATCTGATAAACAGAATCATGAGGGAGATCATCCAAGTGCTGAAAGGAGATTACCAGCCGATGAAGAACATCATACAAGAAATAACACTATGGACAGAATGGAAAAGAGTCCCTCCTATAAAAGAAAAATTAGGAATTACAATGAGGCAGAGTCAGGAAATTTATCAGACCAGTAAGATACTAAGAGACAGAAAGTGGAACTGCAGGGAGAATTTCGCAAAATTAAGCCACCAACGTTTGATGGTGAGGCAGAGGAGGTGGCTGAAGCCTGGTTAATAAATATAAATAATTAATTGCAGATATATGAATATAGCAGAAATCTGAAGGCCAGATTGGCTATATACCAGTTATGAGAAAAAGCCACCCTGTGGTGGGAAGAGGTGAAAAATGTATGCAGCATTGATGAATGGGATATCACATGGGAATTGTTCCAGTAGTACTTTAAGGACAAGTACTTAACAGAAAGATTTTATGATGACAAAGCTAAGTAATTCCATGATCTTCAATTGGGACAAATGACCATGGACTTTTATGTTACAAAATTTACTTCCTTATTACGTTATGTTCCTTACCTTCGAGAAGAAAAAGCCAAGGTGCAGAGGTTCTTAAGTAGTTTACCTACTCATATGAGAGAAAGAATACAATTTTTTAATCCTCAGACTATGGATGAAGCCATTCGTAAAGCACGAATGTGATATCAGCAGGGAAAGGCCAAAAGTGGAGGAAAAAGCTAGCAGCTAAAGAAAAGTCAGAAAAATAATTCTAATTTTAAAAATAGTAAAAGTAGCAACTTTAAAGGCTCAGCAAGGAATTCTATCAGCAATAAATTTGGTAAGAATCACCAAAGAACCAAGTGGCTAGTGGAGGAGAAACCCACGGAAGCATCTAGCAAGCCAGATCAGTGACAGATTTCTAAACCTCCCCTACAGTGCTGGGGCTATGGGGAGGCTCATTATTATAAAAACTGTCCCCAAAGAAATAAAAATGAAGCTGTAACAAATTTACAGGAGGCATCTACAGTGGGGGACGTGGCGCGAAATATAACTCGTATAAATGCAGCCTTGGAAGACCGATAGGCTGATTTTCAGCCCACAATGATTGAACTAGAAGCTACTTTACTAACTAAACCTGTTTCAATTTTAGTAGATCCTGGAACAAGTTTGAGTTACGTAAGTCCTAAAATAGTGGAAATGTGCAAATTAAAAGAGTAGAAATTTAAGAATTCCTGGTTAGTTCAGTTAGCTACCGGACCAAAACGAAAGGTAACTGCAAAAGTTCCTAATTGTATTTTGGAAGTAGCAAAACAAAAATTACAAGTAGATTTAAATTTCTTACCATTGGGGTCTTATGATGTGTTATTGGGTATGGATTGGTTGGAAAGACACTGGACCCTAGTGGACTGCAAAGAAAAGATTATTTACTTCAGAATGCAAGATGGCACACGTAAAGAGATTCAAGGAATTAAAAAGCCTGTGCAATTACAACCAATAACAGCATCCCAAATGGGTAAGTGTATCAGAAAAGGATGTAAACTATATGCAATTCAAGTACGATTTGCAGACACCAAGGAAAAGGCACCAATAATGGAAGATATTCCTGTAGTACAGGAATTTCTGGATGTATTTCCAGAAAACATTCCTGGTTTGCCACCCAAGAGGGATATTGACTTCACCATTGAATTACTGCGAGGAGCCTCTCCGGTGTCAAGAGCTCCTTATAGAATGAGTGTGCCACAACTAACAGAACTGAAGATACAACTACAAGAATTGTTAGACAAAGGATACATCCGTCCAAGTGTGTCTCCATGGGGAGCACCAGTCCCTTTTGTTGAGAGAAAAGACGGAACCTTACGTATGTGTATGGATGTTGTTAGTAGACAGCTTAATAAGCTGATTTCTAAGAAAAAATACCCCTTACCAAGAATCCATGACTTATTCGATCAAGTAAGAGGGGCTAAGGTGTTTTCTAAGATAGATTTGAGATCCAGATATCATCACATTCAGATTAAAGATGAGGATATTTACAAAACAACATTCCGCACTCATTATGGGCATTATGAATTCGTGGTACTGCCCTTCGGATTGACAAATGAACCAGCAACCTTTATGAGGTTGATGCATGGCATCTTTCATCAATTTCTGGATAATTTTGTACTTATTTTCATAGATGACATACTGATATATTCCAAAAGTGAGGAAGAACATAAAGAACATTTGAGAATAGTCTTGGAAATGCTGAGGAAGCATCAGCTTTATGCTAAGTTTAGGAAATGTGATTTCTTTAAGACAGAAATCCAATATCTGGGACATGTTATATCAGTTAAAGGGATAGTTGTTGATCTTGAGAAGATCAAAACTATTATGGAATGACGAGTACCTCAGAATGTGGCTGACATTAGATCATTTATGGGTGTAGGTAGCTATTATAGAAGGTTTATAGAAGGATTTTCTAAAATTTCTTTTCCTATTACATCTTTGCAGAAGAAAGGAAAGCCTTTCAAATGGACAAATAAATGTCAGAACAACTTTGAAAAGATGAAGCAACTTCTGACTACAGCACTGGTACTGAGGGTAGCAGACCCTAATAAAGACTATGAATTTTGTACTGATGCCAGCAAGAAAGGTGTTGGAGAAATATTAACTCAGGGAGGTAAAGTGATAGCATACGAGTCTAGGAAACTGAAAGAACATGAATAGAAATATTCTGCTTATGATCTGGAACTTACAATCATGGTGCATGCTCTCTCGGTGTGGAGGCATTACTTGATGGGTAAGAGGTTTGTACTTAAAACATACCATAGCAGCTTGGCTAATTATTTTAAGCAAGCAGATTTAAATTCTAGACAGGCAAGATGGAATGCCTTTTTGAGTGAATTTGACATGGATATACAGCATGTTAAGGGAAAGGAAAATCGAGTTGCAGATGCATTAAGAAGAAAACTGCATGGTATTTACGCATTATACTATAATCAGCTAGAAAGTCAACTGTTGGAACAACTAAAAGAAGAAGCACAAAAAGACCCAGAATATAAATTTTTGTGGCAGCAAATGGAGGATGATAAGAAGTATGGAAAGACATCTGAGTATGGAAAGAATTAAGACCAGGTGTTGAATTTTGGAAGAAGAATTTATGTGCCTAATCGCACAACTCTAAGGGAGTTAATTTTGAATGAGTTCCACCACAGTAATTATGTTGGTCATCCGGGATATCATAAAATGCTTACTGAAATAAGAAAGGTATATTATTGGCCAGATATGTGTAAGAATATTGCTGAATATCTAAGAAAATGTTTGGAATTTCAGCAAGTAAAGGTGGAGCATCAGCATCCTGCAGGGCTATTGCAGCCCATACCCATCCTTGAATGGAAGTGGGAGGTTATCTCCTTCGATTTCATCACGGGATTACCGCGAAAAAAAATACAGAATGACTCAATCATGGTAGTGGTAGACAAACTAAGAAAGTTTGCACATTTCATACCTATATAGTCTACATACAAGACAGTACAGATTGCTGATATATTTATGAAGGAAATATTCAGGTTGTATGGTATACCAAAAACTGTGATTTCAGATCGGGATGTTAAGTTCACATCCGCATTTTGGAAAACTTTGTTTTCCGGTCTGGGAACACAGATCTACTTCAGTACCGCCTATCATCCTCAGACTGATGGGCAGACAGAACGGGTAAACCAAGTTTTGGAAGACATGTTGCGCATGTATGTGATGTAGTAGCCAACCAAGTGGGAGGATTATTTGCACCTTGTTGAGTTTTCTTATAATAACGGGTATCATGAATCTCTGAAAATGAGTCCCTTTGAGGCATTGTATGGTAGACAATGTCGTACACCTATAAACTGGAGCAGTCCTAAAAAAAAAATATTGTTGGGACCTAAAATTTTGGCTGAAATGGAAGTTGAAGTAAAGAGAATAAGGCAGAATCTGAAGGCTGCACAAGATAGACAAAAGCTTTACGCAGATAAGGAAAGGTCTTACCATGAATTTGTGGTAGGGGACCATGTTTACATAAGAATTAAGCCCAAGAGGAGTACCATGAGATGGACCTCTTGTGCCAAATTATCTCCCCGATACTGTGGACCTTTCCAAATAATGGAAAGGGTGGGACCAGTAGCCTATAGGTTGGCCTTACCCAACCATATTCAAGTGCACAATGTGTTACATGTGTCTTTGCTGAAGCAATATGTACATGACGAAAAACATGTGATTCATTGGCAAAATATTCAAGTAGGAAAAAGATAAAAAAAAAATTCTAACTTGAAGTTCTGAATAATTGATGCAATATGACTTGGAAACACTTTGTTTTTTAGGTAGAACTAGACAGAGAGTTTTTGATTGAGCTGCAACGCATACTTGACCGAAGAGAAATTGAACTCTGCAAATGAGTAGTTATCCAAGTAAAAGTGCAATGGAAGCACTTTGGACCAAATGAAGCTACTTGGGAGGATGAGAAATTTATGCGGGAAGCTTACTAGGAGCTCTTTGCAGAGCTGGGCTGAAACACCGAGGACGGTGTTACTTCCAGCAGGGGAAGTTGTCATAGCCTCATTAAAGTTAACTAGTGTTAACTAGTATTAACTAGTTAAAGACATTTTTTTACTTTATTTTCTGGCAAGAAAAACTTAAGTTGTTATTGTTATAAAACAAATTAATTTTGCGGAATCATTAAATTAAGAGGAACTAATTAAAGAAAAGGAAAATATTGTTTAAGATGTTGGTAAAATGTTTCCAAGAATAGGAGGTGGTTGGGGAACAGTGGGAAAACAGTTACCTACTCCTCTAAGGATAAAGCTGAATCCCAGAGGAGGAGTAGGGGTTCTATGAACATTTTGTATAGGGGAGTATTTTCTAGAGCTGGTGGTGACGAGTTGAAGATAACTCATAGAAACCATTGTGAAGCCAAAATAAACTTTCTGAGTTTGAATGGATTGGCCATCCAAAGGTCATAGAAGAAAGATTAATTCTATTCCACTGCTAACCCGTGACATCATCCAGATTCTGGAGCTAGGGGGCAAGTGGAGGATGTAATAGCCTCCCTTGAATGGTTGGAAGGACCGCATCTTAAAATATTTATTCCAGATAAGTGTTATTGTGTAATTATAAGCAAGTTATTCAAAAAGTTGAAAATATTTCTTATGGTATTAATGTTGCTGGGATTATTGTCTTATTATGGAATCCTGTAAATTATGTGTATGATTGTTTACAGTGTGGAAGACAGAAGTAAAATTCTAGACAGTTGGTTCTCTAAATTTAGGGAAAATATACTGTGGAAGATACTGGTATTATAAACTAGCTTATTTCTCTTATTTCATAGTATGATACAGTATAGTTTAATTCCCTGTATGTTTTGAGGAAAATACAGAAATCAGATAGTCATATATTACAAATAATATATATATACGAAGTAGCATAGTTATAAAACTTCGTATGAGAAGAAAGGAGTTCATACATTGTGTTTCTTTCTTGTTACTATGTAGTATACTGAAGGAAGTAATTTATATAGAACTAAGTTTACAAGAAATAAAACACAGAAGAAAACTCTGCATGTATAAGTCGTAAGATAACCAGAATTAGAGGGTTAGAGCCGACGGACTGTCGACCCTAGTCCTGGGCAAAAACCCAAGTTCGGGGTGCATCGTCCGTGGCTGTTAGCCCCATTTCTATACACAGGCTTTGTGAATTGGAGGCCCGGACACCGCAAGGAATATCTATGCTTATATTTGAGAAGTATTTGAATACCATAAATCACATAACGTAGTGAGAAATGATCAGATAGAAAGAACATGAAGTTCTAGTGCTAATAAACTTATCAATCATTTCTTCAAGATATAAAAGAAATATCTGTTAAGAAAAAGAATAAAAGAACTGTGCATTCTCGTGATTTTAAGTGCTATGTCACGTTTAACTAATTAAAGACAAAGAACCCAAGGATTCTCATTTTGCATGCAAGTAAAAATTAGGAATACTGGGTAAGAAAGCCCGATATAAACCGGAATGGCATAGAATGTGTTCATTGTGGCATAGTAAACAGAAAGTATTCATTTTATTATAAATATTATAGAAGAAACTTCTGAGACAGTTAATTTAACAAGAAATTCTATGTCTATATTAATAGCAATAACGCATTGTTCAGAATATTTGTTTATATTGGAACTACTACTCATGTCCTCAGTCTCAAAAATAAAATGACAAGAAATTACTCAGAATTGTTAACGACATCATGAGTGCTAATATCAGTACTCATATTACAAATTGTAACGAAACCCTAAAAAGCCTTGCATATTTAAGATTCATATGCCGCAAGATTGTAAAACCCTAGGTCAGGATTCAAACCTTGAGTCTTCTTTATAAATGTCATTGAAAATATGGCTATCAAACTCTCTTCACAAATGCAGTGTACCTGCTGATAGGAGATGTAATCTTTAGTCGTGGCATGATGAAATGCTGGTGAAGAATTGTTGGTAGGGTTTGGTTGAAAACCCACTAACCTGTGAGACAATACAAATTGTGTTAAGAAAACAAGCTCGTAGCAGGCATGATAATTAAACCCTAAATAGAAATGAACCCGAAGGCAGGTTACCTCTTGTTTTTGAGTTGTGCCATGGCTAGTCTGAAGGCCTAAACCCCAGAGCAAAGAAGAGAGCTATTCCTCTCTGCAAGCATTAGAATCAGTAAGGAAGCGAATCTCTGAAAGAAAAGATATGAATTAGCTCGAAAAATGTACAATTAAACATAATTAGAACTAGATTAGCATCGCTAACAGAGCGAAGTAAGGAGGTAACAGTTCAAGCTTACCTTTAAAGAAAAATAGCGACGAAGAAGCCAAAAAGAAGCCGAACCTGCAAGCGTGCCATGGAGAAATGAAAACAGCTGAAAGACTAGCCAAACTAGTAGAAGTCTCCAGATGTTTTCCCTCATGAAATGCATAGAATCCAAGGCATGTTTTATAGTTGTCCCGACGATTAAACACCTAGTACAGCTATGTTCAATTGGAGATGACAACAATACCACGTCGAGAAGTCTAGCAAGCCATGTGGCATATTAAAACTTCGAGGAAAACCTCAAATCGTAAGTTATCTATGGCGAGGGATCCGATAATCAATGTATATATGATATCAACGTTAATGATTTCCGGTTCATTGATTTAGTAATCATTGTTTAAATATTGTTGGGTATTGTATAGTTTATGTTTTTAATAATTCGTACCAAGAAAAATATCATATAGTAAATGATTGGAGAAGCTAGTATATAGAGGATGCTATATGGTTTTAGCAAATGTTTGCCAAGGCCAAAAGTAACTACAGTGATTCACCAAGTTTCATATGATTTTTATATCGTAATGATTTTTATATAAAAACTCCAAACTTTATTATTGGTGCTTGAAACATATACTTAGTGTGATAAACATATACATATGTAAATTCTTTAATTGTGTTGAGTGAAATTAAAAAAAAAAAATTATGATGGTAAATACTTGATGGGTGATAGTGACAAAACTACTCCCATAAAATTTAAACTTGTAACTTGGTGCGAACTAAACTAAAAAGATGCACATACCGATTTCCAAGAAGTTGATGCATCCTAATAATAAGTTCCTCTTTGTCGGGGGAAATGTTTCCGACTCTAATATCAGGACAAAGATACTTCATCCAACGAAATCTAAAACTCTTTCCACACCGACTGAGGCTTGCAGGGAAAATTATCTCCGCTTATTGAGCCTATCAAAAAATATTAATGTGGGCATTAATATAGATTTGTTGAAACTCACCTTCTTTTTGGGGGAGATCTCTCCATCTACCATAACCATGAGTTCGAATGTAATTCGAGAGAGTCATATCCTTAGTTTTGGTCCAAGCCCCACGGTTGACCCTTTGTTTAGAGCAGCAAGGAGATCTACACATCTCGAAAATCGTTATTCTGTAAAGCCTAAAAAGCTTTTCCCGAGCTGATGATCGACTTTGCTTGTAAGATAGATGATACTGGCCTCACCTCTTTCTTTAACATCGTAGGGCCATTTAGAACATAGTGGAACCACAATTAGCTTCCCACCATTCAAAAGATTCCTGCAATAAATAGCGTACACCTTAATTTCTTATCCAGTTTTTAGTTACAACCTTTTTAAATATAATTCAAAACTAGTAAATCTTACCAACGGGCCACCTGAAAAATACCTAACTTGGATCAAGGACAGACTATGTTGTATTATGTCTCCATCAATACTTATTGCATACTGTATCAAACATGCTTTTCATTTCTGAGCGCTATTTCTAATAAGTTAGACTAATCGAATACTTAGACCACCTTTATTTCAAATTAATTAGACTAGTCAAATAGTTCGACTGATTTTTTTCTAATTAATTAGAGGACACTAAGAGTTTTTAAATTAATTGAATAATGAAAGGTTTTTCCATGTTTTTAAGTGGGAGTTGATGTTGGAAGGAACACTATTCTACTATTTGTTTGGAATAGACTAAGTTTTATTAAATTAGTTGAATAATTGGACAAAACTTCTCTATTTTTGTTTAGGTGGGACTCCCATGTTGAAAATAATATTTTTACTATTTTTTTTCTTATTTATGTTTTGTTAGGAACTTGTAGTTATAAGATGTTGATGCGCAAAAATTCTTTTACAATATTCATATTTACTAATTTGATAAAATTTGAAGTTTGACTTGTGTCTAGAAATCCTTGAAATTAAACTATTTCTATATATTTCAGAAAAAAACTATCTTCAAATTAATTTATTAACTTCATTTTTAGAACCTAAAATATCAATTAATTAAAATTTGTCTTTAATTTTTTATTTAATATAAAAAAATTCAAATTTAAATAATATATTTCTTATATTTATTATTAATTTTTTTAATGATATATTATTTAATAATATTTAACTTTAACATATATACCATTAAAACTTGTATATAAAAATTCAACATATATAATTATATAAATATTTATATCAATGTTGTTTTTTTCTTTTTTTTTACGCACAAATTAGGTTGTATTATATTATTTGAAAATAAGGAGGAGAAGTTTCTCATTACAAAATTTCCTCAATCTTGATACAAAATGTTTTTTTCTACTGGGATCATTACAGTATGAGTGTTAATGGAGTTGCTATTTTTTTTCCTCCTCTTTGAGGTAGAGGCTATTACATTTGTGCTATGTTTCCAGACAAATTGATCTAAGAGAAAAATACATTTAACTTTCATTTTAAAACTAGATTTACTATTGCAGTTTTAGACACAAAGAGAAAGGATCAGATGATATTAAGGATCATTTTTTCACAGTATTCTCACTACCTTTGTATCTGCTTCCTTGATCTTGAGAGGTGGAGCCTTGTTCTGATTTTTTGCTGAGAGCTTCCTTTATGAATTTGAGAGATTCTTCCAGATGATTGCAATGATTCTTGACTGTCATTACATCTTTGTTGCAAATGTCCCATTGAGAGTGAATGAAAACCATCGCTGCTTTAGTTCGAGCCTTATCTTGCTAGATTTGGCTTCTCAAACTTTCAGTCACCACTCTGTGGGATTTGCAGGATGCATATCGGTGTTGTCTGTCTTCTAAGGGATCCATTTGATGAAGAAGAGTGTGGGAACTTGCGTTGAGCTCCTTTATGTTTGATGTTTATATTGTTCTTGTTGCTGCTGCATGCTTTTCCATATTCAGAGTAGAAGATCCTATATTTTTTTTATGTTGTGCTTCTTCCATATTTCAAGAGAAAATCCCATTTGATAAAATGAGGAAAGAGCAGAGTAAGAGAGACTCAAAGCAAGGAGAGTAGGGGCTACAGAAGATGGGAGTGAGAGGTAGAAAAAGGAAAGATGTGTGGGCAGGGAAGGAGTAAGAGGGCACAGAAGAAGTACAAGGATGGCCTGTGCTTCGAGCAAATGAAAGGAGGTGGAGGGTGGAGGGAGGACGCTGCAAAAAATAAGGGAGAAGGCTCTATGGAAGGGAGAAAGGAAAGTGTTGCGTGAGCTGTGATGAAGGCACTGCTGAGACACACAATATGATGAACCAAACCATGGCACGATTTTTATAACCCATCAAAGAGGAATATCTACGAAGGGAAGTCACAAGAGACAAAATGATATGTAAGGAGAGAGTAATGAATGCAGAGATATGGTGGATCTTAAAGGGGTCATGCTTGATATGATTTTTGGACATTAGCTGGGTTACTTGATCGAATATTATCATGAGATATCTGCTGATTTTCTGATCAATGAAAAGATGGAGATGCTTTGAAGTCGGAGAGGGAGGAGAAGAAGTCATGGAACAGGGATACGGGATATGGTACCATCAATTATGACTTGTCTTATATTTCTTTATACTCCCTCATTTTCTTGAAGATATGATTTCTTGTTGTTTATTCTCAAGATGAGAAAATATTCCATCTTTCCTATATGTTTTGCTAAATTTTTTGGTCTATGTAGAATTTGATTGAGAGCTACATTTTTTGGTGGGGACTTCCTCACCATTGCTTGGATGATGAGAGAAGAGTCTCCAAATATAATTGCATTATTTATTTTCTTATCCCTTATAATTTTTATGCCTAAAAGTAATCCATAAGCTTTCGCTTTGTTATTTGACATTTGTCCCAATCCCCAATTGTAAGCTATCTGATTTGTTTTATCCTAAGGGATGATGAGGCCCCCTGATCCTGCTTTGCCTGGATTTTCCTTTAACACTCCATCAAAGAAAGGGTAGGCTCTGTTGATAGAATTAATCCAGCTTTGAAAATCTACCTCTGTCTTTCTAATTTTCCAGATTTTTTGCACCCTTGTGTTCTTTTGTTGAAAACAATAGTTGATCTTGTTGACGGAAAAACTGATCTAGCTTCTTTCTTCATCCTGGAGTTGAGCCATGTCTATTACATAGAGCTCTTTGGCTGAGAGAAATTCAATCATCAATCCCCATGCTTTTGATGTTATTGTGTTTACGGTGGGGATTTTGTTTTTAAAATTTTCCCATTTATGGCTAGCCATATTTTCCAATAGAGAAAAGATGGGAGTCTGCTCCAGAATCTCTACATTGTTGATTTGTTTTTGAATGAGTGAGGAAAGTTGCTTTTCCATTTTCTAATAAACTGACTTATAGGGAGATTATAGTTCAAGTTTTCTTCAATTGGTTCCACCATTGTCTCCCAACAATTTCTAGAAAAGGGACACTCTAAGAAAAGATGTTGGATTGTTTCCTCTGCCTTCATACATAGAGGACATTGTGATGATCCACAGATTCCTCTCTTCTTTAGATTCTCTGTTGTTAATGATTTTTTGTGAAGCAGTGTCCATAAAAATATTTTGATCTTGTGGAGGGTTTCCAACTTCCAGGCCTGCCTCCAATATTGACATTCTTGCTGCCTCTGATGCTCTTCAATTTTTTTATATCTAGTCTTAACTGAATAATCTCCTCCCGTTCGTATCCAATAGAAGGCATCATTGATATTTTTTTCGATTGGTGCTGCACCAACAAGAAGAGAATTCGTGAGATTCCATTGGTTTTCTAGATCATTGGGAAGATTGGGTTTGGTCCATCGTTTCCATTCACCATTTCACTCCCAATTGGAAATATCTTCCAATTTTTTGTATCCTTCGCTTCTCATCCATCTCTTTATATCCTTAGTGTTTGGTTTACTATCTAAGGGAGGATGTCCCATTATCTTTTCCTTCCATAAATTTATATGTTCCCCATTTCCTAGTCTCATTGAGATGTGATCCTTGATTAAATGGATTGTTCCAAAGATTACTTTCCATATTTGAGTGCAGGGTCTAGTTGGAGGAATTTTTTCTAGAATTTAAATTCTTGGTGCATTGAGGTATTTTGCCTCTGGTGCTGATTTCCACCAGAGTTGTTCCCCTATTAGGAACCTCCATGTAATCTTATTTCCCAAGGCCGTATTCATTATTCTAGGGATTTTTATGGAGAGTCCTCCATTTTTGTAAGGAGTTGTAACTTGTTTCGAGTTTACTAGGCTGAATTTTTAATTTTCTCTTTTCCCGCCTTGCCACAAGAAACTTCTGATTATAATATCTATTTTCTTGTGGATGCTTACAGGAGCAGTGATGAGAGAAAATTGGTATAAAGGCAAGGTTGCAAAAACGGATTTGATGAGGATAATTTGCCCTGCTTTATTTAACCAAAGCATGCCCCAAGCTTGAATTTTCACTTTCATTTTCTCAGCAAATTTACTCCAGATTTCAATCTTCATGTTTTTCTTGGTAATGGGTAGCCCAAGGTATTAGAAATGATCCCAATTGTTCTGGTAAGGAATTTCCATAATTTGGGAAATTCGCTGAATAATTTTAATGGGAGTATTCCAAATATAGATGCAGCTCTTTCCATTGTTGACTAGTCCACCTGAAACATCCAAGAAGTTTTCAAGGATGGTTTTGAATCTTCTAGCAACGATGCAGGAAGCTCCACCCAAAAGGAGAGTGTCATAAACAAACAAGGAGTGGTTTATTATTTTCGTTCCACTGTTGATAGAGAGGCTAGTTAAGGTGGAATTTCTTCTACTATGCTCCAGTTTTTGACTTAGAGAAGCAGCCATGAGAATATAGAGAAAAGGGGACAAGGGACAGCCTTGCCTTAGACCCCTTGAGCTTTGAAAAAATCACAAGGTCTGCCATTAACAAGGGGGGCTATCCAAGGGCCTGTTGTGCAAGCTTGAATTAAGTTGATGAAGTCATCAGAAAAACCAAATATTTTTAGAATAGATGTAAGGAAAGAGAGGTTTACTCTGTCAAAAGCATTAGCCATATCCATTTTGAGAATGAACCCTTTTCCGTTTCTAGAGAGGCTAGTGTGGAGAGATTCTTGCACTAGGATAATATTGTCAACAATCTGTCAGTTGGGGACAAAACCACCTTGATTTTTAGAGATGAGGGAGGGGAGAAGGGGTTTCAGCCTAATTTTGGAGATGATCTTATAAGAGGCATTGTAGAGGGAAATTGGCCAAAATCAGTTAAGGGAAGAAGGGCAGGGATCTTTAGGAATGAGGGTTAGAAATGTGGAGTTGGTGAATCCCCCAATTTTTTTCTTCCTGATAACATTTCCTATCATCTTCATTAGATCCTTTTTGATGAGATGCCAGAAGGTACGGTAGAAAGAAATGGGAAAGCCATCTGGACCTGGTGCCTTGTCCAGTTGCAATACCCATACATTTGCCTTGACTTCTTCTTTTGTGACTTCTTTAATGAGGGAGTTTTTTTCCATATGAATTGCCTTTGGAATATGCTTTAAGAAATTTTTTGAGTTTTCCTGACTATCCACTGCTGTTAAGAGGGTTTTGAAATTTCTAAAGACCTCATTTCTTATTTCTTCTTGACCCTTTATTTCTTGTCCTTCTTCTCCAATTATTTTTTCTATGTTGTTCTTTATCATTCTTGTTCTAGCTGAGTTATGGAAGAATTTGGTGTTCTTATCTCCAGCTTGTATCCAAATCTGCCTAGATTTCAGCCTCCATGTTTCTTCTTCTTGTCTATTTATCCTGTAGATTTTCCATTGTATTTCTTTTTCCTTTGCCTCCTTCTCAATTTTACTATCATTGTTTTCAAGTTCCTCTTGGATTTTTGTAAGTTCATGCTTTAAGGTCTCTTTCTCTTTGTGTGGCTCCTTGTAGCTGGTCTTAGCCCAATATTTCAATTTGGCTTTGGTTTCTTTAAGCTTTGTTTCCCATATGTAAGTTGGTGAACCACTAATATTTTTCCTCCAAACATTTTCCACCTCTTGTTTAGCTTCTTCATGGCTGCCCCAAATTTGATTATATCTGAAAGGAAGGTGGCCATAGTTTTAAACCATTTCAAGTTCAATTAGAACATGTTTATGGTCTGAAGCTAAAGAAGGAATGATTCTTGAGGATAGTCTACTATAGCTGGCCACCATTTTGTCCTGGATGAGAATACTATCTAGCCTTTCTTGATATTTTCCTTCCCTATTCTTCTGTTGTCCCATGTGTATTTTCCATTTTTTGGAGAGATATCCAGGAGGTTCCATTGCTCCATTATTTCTTCTAAAGTATCTTTGTTTGGGTTATGAAGAAAGGTGTCTCCTCTTTTTTTCTCTGCCTTGAGAATAAGGTTGAGATCTCCTCCTACAATGAGGTTTTCTTGGAAATCCTCCATTGTGTTTTCTCTTAGTGTTTTACAGCACGTCTCTTTGTCCCTGTAGTGATTAGGAGAATATATATTGTAAATGCTGCTTTTTTTTTCCATTTTCTACATTTTCCAAAATTGTATTTATCTAGTGCTCTTTTTTTGTGAGATGGTGCATGTGCCATTTTCCTTTTTTCCATATAGTACAAATTCCTCCCAAAGCTCCATTTTTTGAGATTGCCTACCCTTCGTAGATTTTTTATTTTTCTATTATTGTGTCCACTTCTTGACTGCTGATTTTTGTTTCTTGGATTAAGAGGATGTCTGGCTTTTCTGTTTTTATGAGGTCTTTTAGGAAGTTTAATTTGGAGGGGTGACCTAGCCCTCTAAAATTCCAAGAGACAATTATCATTATTTACTATTGGTGGTGGCTGAGGGACCCTTCCCTTTGTGATCCTGTTGTGCTTTCTCTTTATTCTTTAGACCTTTTTCAAGGAATATTTTAATGTTATTTTAATAATTATATAGGTTATGAATTTATTCAAAATTTTGTAAATTGTTATGGAACTTTGATAAATATCACAATGTATATTTTCTAGAGCTTTTAACTTATGTAGATGAAACCTTCTCGAAAGTTGTGTGTTATTATTGGTATGTTCAACTTTTGGAGTGACCACTTCACCATATTCAAGGACATTAAATGGTTGATAGCTTTTCATTTCTTATCAATATGGTTGAAGTGTTCACGCAAAAAGTCGGACATACTAGTGATAACAGATAGCTTTCCAGAAGGTTCCATCTACATCATTGATAAATATTATTAAATATGAAAATTCTAACATATAATAATATTTTTATAGGTAAATAACTAGTAGTTGCACCATATGTTGCAAAGGAAACTTTCTAAAGCAATAACATAGGAAAGAGTAGTATAGAGAAAACAATAAGTGATATGTTATGTGATTTAATTTAATATTTAACTTATAAATATGAATTATTTTATTCAAAAGAAATTATAGGTTTGGGGAATTGTTTGGATAAAAAAATTGGTTTTTTTTTATAAGCTACACAGGCTCTTCCTTTCATAGTGCCTTTCATAGTGATGTTTGATTATGCACTATGGGCCACATGGAAAGTGTCTAAAATGGAACCAATTTGCAAAATTGTAGGTGCACTTGGTATGCTGACATTCTGATTTAAGCATAGCCCCAAAAAATGTCACAATAACTTTAAACCACCATCAACATATGCATAAATGTGTGTTATATCGATTTTTTTTTTCAAAATTAAGTCAAATTTTATATATTGAAAATTGCAATTTCAAAATAAATTAAAATTTTTCCTTTCATAGTGATGTCTGATTATGCACTATGGCCCACATGGCAGGCATATAAAATGGAACCAATTTTCAAATTAAGGTGGACTTGGTATGCTTACATTCTAAATTAAGTATAACCACAAAAAATGTCACAATAACTCTAAACCACCATCAACATATGCATAAATGTGTTATATCGATTTTTTTTTTCAAAATTAAGTCAAATTTTATATAATGAAAATTGAAATTTCAAAATAAACTCAAATTTGATATAATGCAGGTAGTTTATTTACAGATTGAATGTGTTTGTTATATCACGCACTTTAATTTCCCTATAGGATTAAACACTAAAATATTTATTTTATCTTTTCGTTTAAATGTCCGAGTTAGTTTACTTGACAAGTCAAAATAAAGTGTTCATCGGTATCTTTTAAATGCTCTTGACAGTAAATAGGGTTGCAAGTTGTTAGTGGTGAGAGTAAACAAAGTGAAATGGCTAAGAGTGACAGAGTTTGAGTGGAGAAAATTATGAGTGACAGTTAAGATTCGCCGGAATTCATATTCGATTGACCGTGATGAAATGTTTGTAATAAATGTCGTGTAGTTTATAGTTTTTCATCGTCAGTACTCTGCAAAAACTACAGTCTACTGGTTTTCACCGCCTAGACTCTTCCAAAATTTGTTTATATATGGATGGGTTTCTGATGCAGGGGCATTAGGCTCAAAAGTTACTTTGTACATAAATAGCCATAGGGGGTCCCATGTTCTTTGAATTTCTTGTAAATATTAATATTTTGAATGTTTTGGTAGGAAATTGTAATTATCCTCAAGTCATTTTGAGAACATGAGAAGTTGGTGGAGATAGGAATACAAAGAGTCAGTTTAGGATTAATTCAGTTATTGAGTCTAGATTCAGGAATTGGAATACTAAGAGTTTCTGAACTGTCTCAAGACCTGAACCGATTCAGGTCATCCTTGTGGTATAAATGTGACCCAGAGAGAGTCAGAGAGAGAGAGAGAGAGAGCTGGAGAGAGGTAGAGAACCTCTTTAGCAACAGAATAGGAGGACAATGGCCACTGAACTAAATATCTTGCCTGTCATGAAATTGTAAGAATTAGCTGAGATTTATCACCTGTATATGTGTATATATATATATATATATATATATATATATATATATATCTATATATATATATATATATATATATATATATATATACTTGTTTATGAATAATTGTTTATGAGTTACATGTGTGAATTTATATCTTCTTGGTCGAATCGTGTGAAGGAATTATCTCAGTGTAGCTATGCATTTGTTGTTAAAATTTGTGTGGGGAATACCTTGCGTGTTCATGCGTTCGTTGATTATTCTCTATAATTATGTATAGTATGAGTCTCTGCATATGAAGTTAAAATTGAAACCCTGTTGAGAAATCATGGTGGGCGTTTAACTCTGGTTAACGAATACTATGTGTCATTTAAGAAAGTATCTTTCTTGTCAATTTTGTGTATTGATTGTATGTGCCTTTATTACATGTGTGTTCTCGATGAGAGTATTTGAATCTGTAACAGTTAAGGATCCGATGATAGATCATGTCTGTATGGGTCACTTGAAGTATTTATGGAAGTGCAGTTGATCCGTGCAAAGCAATACAAGTGGAACTCTAGAAGTGGGGTTGATTGGATGAGTGTGGTGTAACGAGAAGCTGTGTATTGACTGAAGTGAGAGCGAAAGCGGAGCATTGAAGTGTTGGCCCGGAACCTGGAGCGAGGAGGAGCGAAACCGTGACCGAGATGAATAGTAACAGCAGTTTGGAGCTCGACGGTGGTTTTAATCGCACCACCTATCTTCGATAAGCGGTATTTCTTGATTGGGGAGCGATTCCATATAGTGTTCGACACGTGGCGAGGAGGAACCATAGAAAACCACTGTTGTTGCGCGACATCGCGCGTTAAAGTTCGTATCAGGACGCCGAGCGATATCGATATAAGCCATCGATCTAGAGGGAAACCATCGGACGATGATCGCTCAATGAAGAGACACGGACGATAACTAAGGTACGGGTGTGCATTTGATTGGTCGGTTGATCATATACGTGGGGCCTGAAATCAAATATCTACTAAGGTTTACGAATTAATAAAGGTATACCGATATACGTGGGATTTCGTTAATAATTGAAGAAAGTTGTAATGGATATATGCATATATTACGTGGGTTAATATATGTACATGCCGAGGGTCAATTTAAATGGTTTTAATAGCCAAAGTATTATGTCGCTTATAACGATTGTATATGCGAAGTTGGCGCATATGTATACGTAATGGAATGTCAGGTTATAACTATAGAGGAGTGTTGAATTAATATCTCAATTCTCTGAATTGAGATATTAAAATAACCCAGACTTATTTGTTTAAAAAAAAGCCAGTGTAGAATAAAGGGAGGTTGTGAGATTGTCGGACTAGGTAATAGGATTGGACATGAAAATTTGGATACATCACACACACAGATTGAGGTTGGGACCCAAAAAAAACTGAGGCCAAGGGTGGCTTCACTGTCAAGTGGTATCAGAGCTAGAATTTAGTTAGCTCACTGAAAATTTTGTTTTGGAAATGCACATGTACTGAACATGAAAGAAAAGTTGAAGTCTGTTTAACAGAAGACTGAAAATTTGGAAGCCTGACATGCATCATACATATTTAAAGTGATTGTGGAGTCAGTGGAGAATGGGATCATGATCTTACAGGTAATTAACTTTAATCTGATTTGAAATTATAGTTGTTGAATTATGGTTGCTGAAAATTGAAGACAGAGTTTGATAGTGAAGGTTTTGAGCCTGGTCTTCAGCTAAAGGTTGGATAAGGAGGAAATTTGTAGTGTTCTCAAGAGAGATGAGAAGTGTTTAACTCTGGTTGAAGGATTTTTTGCAGAAGTCAAAGTGCAGAAAATAGAAGACATCTCAGCAGAAGTAGATCACATCTTTGAGAGAAGTGATAGAAGAATCCAGTAAGGGATTCTGAGTGTAGAAAGAGTGTGTCAGAACATGGAAGATTCCCAATAGAGGTTGGATGAGCAGAGAGTAGAGGTGTTCTTGAGAAAGTTGCAGAGTGAATCCCATAAGGTTCCAAGGATAGGGGACCAGTACTTTCCAAAAGCCGGAGCTCAGAGAGAAGCTTGGTGAGGTAAGTTACAACAAGAGAGCTTGTTGTTGCAGAGGCTTAGTGCATCTTGTGAGTGAAGAACTCCTAGAGAAGAAAATTGCTACTGAGAGCCATGGCAGAGACTGCAGAGATTGCAGAGGTTCTGGGAGAAGCCACAACAAAATAATGACAGAAGATGCCAAGACAGTTGGCATGAGAAAGAGACTGACAGATGAAGAATATTGGAAATAATTTGCTGAGATCAAGGAAGAATTTAATGAACTGAAGAGAAGGATAGAAGAAAGCCAGAGAGTTGGTTGGCTCATGAGGAAGAATGTGAAATGGAAACCATTACAGATGAGGTTTAGGTAAAAGAAGATTGCCATATTGAGGGAAGAACTCAGAGAAGCTAAGTTGAAAGAAGAAATTTCTGCTTGTGAAGCAGAACAGAGCACAGATGAAGAGTGGAGACCTGCAGGAGATCTTGTGAGACATAGTGAAGACTTGAGGTAGCAAGAATATTGTCTTGCTGAAGAGGAATTCATTGGGGAATTCCTGAGTTATTGGACAAGTCCAGATGATGTGAGGGATTGTGTTCTTGAATCTGACAAATGTGAGGTGATGACAGACTCCAGAGAGGAAGAAGAACCCAAATTTCTTGAGGAAAGGATGGAAATTTAAGATTCCATATGCAGACCTGTTCCAGAAGAAGTGCTTGAGGGAGCAGCCAAGACTGAAAAGTCTTGTGATTTGAAAACTAAAAAATTGTGTGTGTTTGTAGGTACACCCCTGGAAGATGAACAAGCTTTAGAGTTTACTGGTGAGAAGAAGACATTGAATCTGAAATCTGTTCAGATCAATGTTGAGATAGTGAGATCTCAGGGAGAGATGAAGACATAAGGGTCAAGTGAAGATATCCAGCAGAATGTTAAAGCTGAGAGACAAGGGTCAGCAGAGGATTGGTCAAGAATAAGAAGAGGCATAAAAGGTTGTGTAATGTTCCCGAAATCTACGCGTATTGAAGTTGTTGAGTTATATAGGAGGCTGGATTCTCAGAGAAGAGAATTGGAAAAACAGAGGACCTATGCACTGAATGAGTTGCTGGGAAAGCAAGGCATGAAGATCTTCATGGATGGAGTTCATGAAGCAGATGATGGAAGAAAATCGAGGCTAGCTGACAGTCTCATGAAGGATGCAGATCGTCATGCTGAGGTGCTGACAGAAGGTTTGGAAAGGAGTTCTACACAACATACTGCTATGTTGTCAGAAGAAGAGAAGGCATTGAAGCATTGGAACTTTACTGCTGATGTTTCATGTGTTAATCATGCAGAGAAAGAGAAAGAAGAGTAGTTGAAAGTTTTCAGGGAGGTGGAAACTATGTTGGCTGAAAACATAGTGAAGGATCAACATCTGGGCATGATGATTGGGGTAGTAGAGAGGAATATAAAAACTGAAGAGAAAGAGGATGAAAAATTTCTGAGCCTTGAACCAGACTTAGAATTGCTGGGAGAAGAATTGGTGACTAGGTCATCAATTGAGACCATTGGGTCTCATGGTTTTAACACTGACAGTTTGTTTATGTGTACAGGTGATGCAGAAGACAAGTCATCCTTTGAAATTGTCTGGAGAGAAGAAAAACTGTTGCTGAAGGAGGGTGAGGAAACCATGTCTCATATACAGGGAATTATCAATATCATTGACAAGAGTTGGCTAGTTGGGTAGGCCAAAGCCAGCCTAAAGAACAAGTTTTGGAAGCTTCTGAAGTGAGGAAGAATCAACATTCCATGCTGACAAAATATGAGAAAGAAAAGCTTCAAGAACTTGATTGGATTTCCTGAATCCATCAAGAGGATGAGAGGCAGTTGTTGAAGATTTTCCAAGAAGAAGGAAGAGACATTGAAGCTAACTTCCAACATGTTGAAGATGTAAAACAAAACCAAGAGAAATGGCTGAACTGTTTTCTGAAAGGATTTGAAGAAGAGGAAGGGATTGGAGACCCTGAAGCAAGGATGCCTGAAGCTATGAAGAAGAGAGGAGTAGATATTAGCTTGCAGAATCTAATTTTTTTTACTAGTATACTGGAGAAGTATGTCACTACTGGTGGGAAATTAAATAGTGGATTTTTTTCTAAGAATGAATTTGTAGATGATGAACAAAAGAAAGGTGCTGCAGAGGAAAATATCCTAAGGGATATTCAGGTTGCTTGCATAGAGGAAAAATTGGCAGCAGCAACACCCATGGTGGCAGCAGATGCAACATGGAGGATGACAACTGCAGGAGTAGTAAGCATGTTGATAGCATGTGAGATTGGAAGCAGCAGCAGAGGGCAAGATATTTTCCAGCCAGAGGATAAGCTGGACATGGAGATTGAGTACATCAGAAGACTGATGATGAGAGTGACTCAGGAGCAGCAGACAACAGCAAGAAAGCAGGAGAGTTTCAGTAGGAGAGAGAAAATGGTAGATTGTGAAGGCATAGCTGGGGGAAGATTACAGAACAAAGTCTGGAAGCCTGGAGAAGATCAGATGAAGGATGATGCAGCTGATGGACATTAGAAAAACCAAGTATGGGATCCTGGAGGCAGAGACGAAGAGCATATGATCAGGAGACCATGAAAATTTTGAAGCTTGGGAGTCTGATGCAGGGTCATTAGGCTCAAAAGTTACTTTGTACGTAAAAAGCCATACGGGGTCCCATGTTCTTTGAATTTCTTGTAAATATTAATATTTTTAATGTTTTGGTAGGAAATTTTAATTATCCTTAAGTCATTTTGAGAACATGAGAAGTTGGTGGTGATAGGAATACGAAGAGTCAGTTTAGGATTAATTCAGTTATTGAGTCTAGATTCAGGAATTGGAATACTAAGAGTTGTTGAACTGTCTGGAGACCTGAACCGATTTAGGTCATCCTTGTGGTATAAATGTGACCCAGAGAGAGTTAGAGAGAGATAGAGAGAGTTGGAGAGAGGTAGAGAACCTCTTCAGCAACAGAATAGGAGGATAATGGCCACTGAACTGAATATTTGGCCTGTCATGAAATTGTAAGAATTAGCTGAGATTTATCACCTGTATATGTATGTATATATATATATACCTATTTATGAAGAATTTTTTATGAGTTACATATGTGACTTTATATCTTCTTGGTCGAATCGTGTGAAGGAATTATCTCAGTGTAGCTATGCATTTGTTGTTAAACTCTGTGTGGGGAATACCTTGCGTGTTCGTGCGTTTGTTGATTATTCTCTGTAATTATGTATAGTATGAGTCTCTGCATATGAAGTTAAAATTGAAACCCTGTTGAGAAATCATGGTGGGTGTTTAACTCTGGTTAACGAATACTGTGTGTCATTTAAGAATGCAGATTTCTTGTCAGTGTTGTGTCTTGATTGTATGTGCCTTGATTATATGCGTGTTCTCGATGAGAGTATTTGAATCTGAAAGAGTTAAGGATCCGATGATAGATCATGTCCGTATTGGTCGCTTGAATTATTTATGGAAGTGTAGTTGATCCGTGCGAAGCGATACAAGTGGAACTCTGGAAGTGGGGTTCATTGGATGAGTGTGGTGTAACGAGAAGCTTTGTATTGACTGAAGTGAGAGCGAAAGTGGAGCATTGAAGTGTTGGACCGGAACCTGGAGCGAGGAGGAGCGTAACCATGACTGAGATGAACAGTAACGGCGGTTTGGAGCTAGACGGTGGTTTTCATCGCACCACCTATCGTCAATAAGAGATATTTCCTGGTTGGCGACTGATTCCATAGAGTGTTTGACACGTGGCGAGGAGGACCCATGGAAAACCACCGTTGCTGCGCGCCATCGCGCGTTAAAGTTCGTATCAAGACGCCGAGCGATATCGATACAAGCTGTCGATCTGGAGGGAAGCCATCGGACGGTGATCGCTCGATGAAGAGACACGGACGATAACCGAGGTACGGGTGTGCATTTGATTGGTCGGTTGATCATATATGTGGGGCCCGAAATCAAATATGTACTAACATTTACGAATTAATAAAGGTATACCGATATACGTGGGATTTCGTTAATAATTGAAGAATTCCTTAATGGATATATGGATATATTACGTGGGTTAATATATGTACATGCCGAGGGTCAATTTACATGGTTTTAATAGCCAAAGTAATATGTCGCTTATAACGGTTGTATATGCGAAGTTGGCACATATGTATACGTAATGGACTGTCGGGTTATAACTATAGAGGAGTGTTGAATTAATATCTCAATTCTCTGAATTGAGATATTAAAATAACCCAGAATTATTTGTTTAAAAAAAAGCTAGCGTAGAATAAAGGGAGGTTGTGAGATTGTCGGACTAGGTAAGAGGATTGTACATGAAAATTTGGATACATCACACACACATATTGAGGCTGGGACCCAAGGAAAATCGAGGCCAAGGGTGGCCTTGCTGTCAGTTTCCCAGTTGCTGGATATAAAAATATTGCGTCACAAGATCATGATATTAACTACGAAAATGTGCATACTAAAAGGTAAAAAAATTAACAACAATGGACCTTGGGTCTTACTGTGTTGCATTTGTAATATCCATTGCAAGATTGGAGCAAGAAATTACTAGTAATAGCTTTTAGAAAAGAAAAAAGTGTACATATTATTGATCTAGCACTTTTCAAAATGAACGTTTTTGTTTTCTAAAATAGGTGAAGTGCTTCCTCAAAAATTTGGACACATCATTAAAATACACAATATTCCAGAAAAATATCGCATCATAACATCATGATATTAGCTATGAAAATATCCATACTAAAATGTAAAAATTTAACAACAATAAACCTCAGATGTGTAGAGCCCTATGGTTATATTGAAAATTCTATTATCATTCACTGTAGTTTGGAACCATGTTTGAGTTATTTTTAAAATGTAATCTTAAACATCCAAAAAAATAATGAATATTAACATAATTGTCTTCAAACTAATGCAATCAAATAGATATGCATGAATGGGAAACTGGAAATCAATAAAATATTTAAAACATTCTGATCAAACACATATTAGAAAAACCAGAAATCATAAAACTCTTTATTCTTGCTTTTGAGAACTCCACATCAATCAATTTGAACCTAAAATGACAACTCATTTCAATAACTAAACCAGAATGAAACATAACTTCGATAACATTAACTCCATGTAACTAGAAATTTAAAAACAATAAACAAACATATATATGCCTTTTTGGCCTCCACAAATTTCTATGAAGCAATAAGATATCTCTCATTTATAATTTCAACACCTACCTACTATCTGGCATATTCTATAATTGCAAGTTTTAGTGCGTGGCATATTCAAAATCAATATTTTCATTGGTGTATGGAATTTGATAGCGTAATGAACTTGTAACCTCCTTTCATAGATAGATTTTTCATTTGAGCACTTCGTATCTACTTTATTTCTAAATTCCATAGTCGAATTTCTATATTCCTTTGTATACTACACTCTCCAAATTGGGTTGCTACTAAACGCCTATGATTTTTTCTACAGTCTACCAAAGTGGGTGCATTAAAAATGTCCAACAAGTTAATTGTGAGCATATTTTCCTACTTGTTACTCCTGGGACAATCCAATGCATAGGCTAAAATTTTCGAAGAACCCACCAATAATCTTAGCACAACCTATGATGAGTTGCAGAGAAAGAGCTTCCCTTTCAGGATTTTTCCAAATAGTGTGGCATATTATTCCTTGGACAATTCTAGCAGACACTTCTCTGTGCAATTGCAAAGGTGCTATGACATAATTCTTCCTCGTGATAATTACCCAACTTCCTTTTCCGAGGAAATTACAAGGAGACTTACAGAGGGATATATACGGGATCTTTCTGGGATCAATGTGAGGGTTTTTTTCACATGGTGGTCCATTACAAGGATTCATTTCAGTGGCAAGGATTTGGTTTTTGAGGTGGGCATGGCATCTGTCGAATTCCCATTTTCGAATTTCGATGAAAGTCTAGATTGTGAAGGAGGCAGCCACATCTTTCAATTCTTTGACATTTGAATGAAAATATACCCAAACCAAAGCACTCTCTAGATCCAGGTGCTTCTCAAACAGAGCCTGATCTCCATGTATTAATGGCTCCAACACCTGTGAATTCATGAATATGTTCAATAAGCCAACAAAATGCAACAATCTAGTAAATTTGACTAGAAATACTCTTTCAAACCCTTGTAAAAGAACAAAAGAATGAAGGAAAATAGGAGGCGTACCATCGGTAGTTCCTTATGGAAGATGTTAAATCTAAGTATGGTAATAGTGTCGAGGAGCCAATGCCCTCTGCTTATATGACAGTGAACGTGCAGAGACATTTTTCCCTGACATTTTTTCGAATTTCATGCGCACAGTGTAGTTGTTTGGAGGACCTAAAACGATTTTCCTTATTTCTATAACTGATTAATAACAATATTCAATCCTAAGGTAGATATTATTTCAATCGTATAACATCAAAATCAATGGTACACAATGGTAGAAGTGGCAGTTGAGGGGAGTTGTTTTCAAAGAGGGACACTTTACAATGTAATAAATGCAGAATGTAATAGTTAAATCAATTTCATGTGAAAATATTAATATGTAAATGTGAAGAATTATTTCATTCATATTGAATGTGGTGTTGAGAAGAGTCTCTTTCGAATAAGGAAAACATATTCTCTAAATTAAAAAAACAAATTTTCCTATAATAACAATAATAATAATAAAAGGAATATACATATTGGTTAGTTTTAATTAAAAACGTTATAAAACCTCAATAATTATAAACTCTATATGTTGATTTGATTAGTTATTGAAATTGAAAAGGATAAAATGTTTATTTAATTAAGAAAAGCTATTTATATTGATTGATATTACAAGAAGATAAAATGACTATTTAATAAAAAAACTTATATCTCCAAATAAATATCTATAATTATTTATAACCTCATGTGAGGATGATGTATGACCAATGAGGAGTTTACAAGTGTCTCATTTAAAATTAAATAAAAATATATTCTAAATAAAAATTAATATTGGCTATAATAAAAGTATAAATGAATACACATATTTAGTTAGGTAGTAACTTTTAGGTGTCATTCTTAGATAATGTTACGGTTGGGTTGCAGGTCATAGTGTGATTGGGTGGTTGGTCTAGTTCAAGAAAATCATTGTGAATCATATTGTATCATGGATCATTGTCCTTGGTACGGGAGTCCCCACTCTTTTCTTATTTTTGTTCATTATAGGGTGGCAAGGAGGTGCTATGTTGGTGCATGAATTCACCTACAGGTTGGAGCCTATGAACACTTCAGGGTGGTAGGTCGGTCTAGGATGTCAGGGCATCCATTCAGATTACTACTGAAGGAACCAGGTTGTTCGGGCATACTTCTAGTGGGAGCTGTAGAAGAATGATTTTGTAGAATTCTAGTTGGGGCTGAATATTCAAGAATTTCTTAGAAAAGTGTTCGGTGGTTTTTGACCCGGAGGGGGTTTTCAACCTAAAATTTGTGTGCCTATTGTGTTAGATTTTTTACTATTGTTACTATATAAACATCAAGAATAATTTAATATTAACTAATGCTCTGAAAATATTTAAAAGTGCTAATTGATAAGAAATACTTATTCATCCCCCACTCCGTCTTAGTATTTCCACCAGGTTAGACTACATTTTATTTTTTGTTCATGACCATTGGGTCTAAAGTCAGCCTCTAGGAGACTTTGGGAAAAATCCCCAAAAGTCTTTGGGAAAGATCCTCAAAACCAAATTACTAGGTAGATCGTATAAGTAAATTTTCTTATTTTAAATTTGTGTTTGATTCCAAATCAATTATTTATATATGAATTAATCCCTACATTCTTTTAAATAGCTCCCCTCCATTCGGGTGCCTACGGTTTTTGTACGAGGCATGAATTTTTTATTAAAAGGTAATTGACTTAGGATTTTTCCTTCCATTCAAATTTAATTTTTTCCTCTATTTCATATCATGGATTTGATCCCAAATTCATGTTTTTCTTATAGGTACTGTTGTCAATCCACTAGAGGATATCTTGTTCGTTTGATTAAGAATTTAACTTCTTTTTCAACACTAAAATTGCTTCTACCAGTGAACTACAGGTCGGCTCCTTTCCATATCTATGTGGATAGAATATTGTGTGACATTCTAATGATTCAATACCCTATACAAGGTTCCTCCTATTTTTTTCACTTTCATTGATCTTTAGCCTAAGAGGGTTTTGGGCATTATCTACCCAACAAGGGTTTTAACGTGATTTAGGCAACATTGAAATATGTTTGCACTCAAATTTATTCACATTCCAAGGAGAGATTTTGGAACAAACATTACGAGTAGCCATGGGGTCTCCGCTATCCCCCATAGTGGATAATCTCTTCATGGAAAGATTCAAAAAAAGTGCCCTTGACTTGTACCCACTAAAACCAAAGTTCTAGATTAGATTCGTGGATGACACCAGTCTCGATTGGCCTCATGGAGATGAAGAACTTAAGAAGTTCCTAAACCACCTTAATAGCTTATCGAATGAAATACATTTTACTATGGAAGATGAAGATAAAAATTTCATTCCATTCTTGGTCATTCTACTCATTAGAAATAAAGATGGATCCATTGGACATAAGGTGTTTAGAAAGAAGGTGCACACTGACAATTATCTCAATGCAAATTCACACCATCATCTAGCTTAGAAGATGGGGGTACTTATGACTCTTTTCACGCGAGCCTTCAAGATTTCTGATGACAATCACGTTGAAGAAGAAATTGCATATTTAAGAAAGCCATTCATTAATATGAGATATAGGAACAGAGACAACATCAAAGCCATACAAAGAGCCAGATCCGTAAATAAAAGAAATCCTTCAGATGAAACCCTTAACTCTAAAGCATACCTTGCTTACATTCAGGGGGTCACCAACAAGCTAGCCAAAGTTCTCATCAAAAGTAATATTGGAACCTCGTTTAAGCCGCTAATGAAAATCAAACAAAGGATGAAATCTGTCAAAGACAACCCCGATACACTGCAACAAAAGGGAATATACCAAATAAATTTCTCGTCTGGGAAATGTTATATTGGAGAAATAGGAAGATATTTCAATATCAGGCTTAAAGAACATGGTGTTGACATCAGAATTGAGAGAACCAAAACTTCGGCTCTAGCAGATCACTCTAATAAGATGCGTCACCACATCTTCCTGGAATATGCTAGGGAGATTGCCAATGAAAATCATTATTACAGAAGGAAAATACATGAGGCACTGGAAATCATCAAACATCTGGAAAAACTCAACACAGACGATGGTTTGGAAGTTAGTAGAAATTGGGCCCCCTTATTTCCCCGCTCTTAAAAAGTTCCTTTCCCTCGTTGTTGCTACCCCACAAACCCCCCACCACCTCCCCTTGCACTAGGTCATCCTTGCGCTCCCCTGTTGCGCTCTCTTCCCCTTCCCTTCTTAGACCCTTGACTTCCTCTTCATTCCTCTTCTCCCTTCCTTTCTCATATTCCCTTTCATTAACCATGAAGAGCCCATGTTGACTCTCCTCTCAGCTCTTCCCTCTTTCCCATCCCCTCACAAAACCCCCATCCTTTGGCCCCTTAGTACCATTCTACTATAATTTCCCTAATATTAACCATATCTAAAAGCTTTAACATTTATCTAATGTCATAAATAAGAATAAAGAATTTGAATCACAAATATCAATATTAATTAACGAATATTATTAGTAATAGTTAAGAGTTAACTATTCCTAATTATATTATAATTAAGTTTGATATTATTAATAATAATAAAAATAACATTTAATATTAAACCAGTCATTAAAAACTATAATATTTATCTAAACTTCACAATAAAATTAATAGTAGTTAGTTCTAATATTAACATTAATTAACAAATATTATCAATACTAGTTAACTTTCTCACTATTATTATATTAACATTAACATTTTAAAATATATATAATATCATTTTAATACTAACCCAACCTTTTAAAACTTATATTATTTATCTAATAAGAAAAATATTACATGACTCTAATATTAATATTAATTAAACAAATATTATTAGTTATAGCTATACCATTCTTAATTAATATTATAATTAATATTAATAATTTAATTAGTAAATAATAAGTGATTTATTATAAATATAATATTAGTTAGAGCGTGATCTTATATTAATTATAACACATTTTAATAATCCTCCCTAAAAAGTAATATTTACTTTCTAAATGCTAATAATTTTAAATTAAAATCAATTATAAAATTTACTTTCTAAATGCTAATAATTTTAAATTAAAATTAATTATAAAATTTACTTTCTACATTCTAATAACTTTCAATTAAAATTAATTAAAATGAATTAAAATGAACTTTAACATTAATCTAAAACATAATTTAATTTAGAATAATACTAAAATAAAAATTTACTTAAATTAACGTTATATTTTATTTATTTGACATTTGCTGGTCAGCTCATACTTACTACTTATGCGTTTTTCATATTTATATTTATTGCATCTAACTTTCTCTCATCTTGGTAGGATTTGTCTTCGTGATGGGTCTTGATATAGACCTGAAACCTAGACACAAAAATGCATACTATAAAGATTCTAAATTCAATAGCTCAAAACTCACACCACAGAAACCTTCAAACTATAAGTTGTTAATTAAATTTAGGATTGTTGATCAAACTCCTTTCTATATACAAAGGTTTATTTTAATTTAAATTTCCTGATATCTTGGAATTCCAATCATTTTGAGTATAAAATCCTATTTTATTTAGACATGGAAATTGTATTTGTTTCGCAATGTTGTTGTCATTCTGTATCGATTAGTAGTGCTGGTAAAGGCTTCATCCCTTTGTTTTATTCTTGTGTCATTGAATGCATATATCATTTACTAGTTATTTGAAGCCTGAGTTCAATTATTTTACAAATATGTCTCAAATATATATGTTATCAGATTATTAGCATTTAAATGGATTTCATTAACTCCTTGTGTATTCGTCATATATGAATCCATGTACCACTCTTGTAGTTATTTATTTGATATATGCACAATTATAATAATTTTCCTCTTTAGTTACATGTGAAATAATCTTGTTTATGTTTTGGATTTTTCATATAAGCTCTCGTCCATTTCAACTTGAATTGGACTATCATAATTTCCAATTAAGTGATTCCTATGTATAAGACAAATATTTGTGTTTCAGCTAATGGGTGAAGGTGATCCTCATTTTAGAGGATAGATATAACTCTTTTTCTTAACTTGTTATTTTCATATATATATATATATATATATATATATATATATATATTATTCTAGAAAAACTATTGCCTTTTTCTTTCGTATAATGGTCAACCATGATTGATTACCTTAGATAGTTGCTATTAATATAATTTTGTAATTAGTAATAATTAAATACTTGTGAAATAAATTCCATACTAGGGTAAGGAATCTATACTATATGTATTCCATATATACAAAGACATAATCTTCTTGTTCTTATTTCTTCCGAGACTAATTAATAAAATTTATAGTAAATCCCACAGTTATATCTATAAAAGAAACTAGTTATTTACTAATCTATTCATATAATTTACCATATGATATAAATTCCACAAAATATTCGAGACATCTAATCATCCTATTCAATTATAGTCTTCCTATCACCCAAGAGTCCTCAAGTGTTTCCATACGACATGAATAAATCCCCACTAATATAATCCTATACACGCAACCTGATATTTGTATACACAAAAGAAGGCTTGATTCGTATTTATCATATCAGTAGCAATTTCTTTAGATTATTTCTTTCTCATGCAATCATATATACATAATTAAGAACTAAAGAGAAATAATACAAAAAAAAAGGAAAATTATTCATGCAGACTCTTATCATATTGAATATAAGTAAAATCATGCATTTTTTTCTTTTATCAACACTTAAATAAAACAATTTAATAACTGATAAAAGTTGAAATATTAATCTCAAGTAATTAGTATGTTTGGGAACATTCATGAAAAAAGCACATTTTTCCCAACCACGAACTTTCTTTGCCAATTCCCTCAAAGCTAGCATATTATTTTCTTACAGAATCAACAACCTTTATGATTTCTATGTGGATTATTTTATAGATTTATTCCCCAAAAAATTTAACAGCGTACCACTTTGAGGTTTTCCAGCCTCTTTCCTTGGCCTTTTTTTTTTTCCCTTTAAATCACACCTTTCTCCATTGTTGTGATTTATTCTAGCCCACTTATTATTTATCTGCAACTAAGTGATTAAATTAATATTTATCTCCCAATATGTTAATATTTTTAATCAGTTTCTCCTAAGTATTTTCTCAAGAGACTTTTAGGGAAGCTCAATCATAATACAATATTTTCATCCTTTCATTAATCCAATCTTTGCTTCCATAGCCATTCAATCCAATAATAGTTCAGTGTCTAAAAATTGTGTTTATAAACCATAATGTAGGGGTGTTAAACATCTTCCCCCATGACAATAAACAACATCCTTGGTGTTTTCCTTTTAGTTCCATTACTCTTGGAACAAAGCGAGAAATTTTTCACGTATTTTATCATTCATCTCTTAGGTGGCCTCCTCTAAGGTAAATTTCATCCATTTTACTTTAACTTGGGAAATGGATTGATTCTGGAGCATGATTTCTATCTGATATAAGATTTGTAAGGGTTCTACATGGAAATATCCTTTTGGTTCCACCTAGACCATATTCCAATCAATAAATTGATAACCATCATGAAAATATATATTTAGTAAGGAGACACGAAAAAGTTTATGCACATTTATATGATTGGTCAATTCTAGTTAATAAGCTACTAGTCCAACTCTTGCTAAAATATCAAATTAAGGGCCAAAAAACCTTGGTGCTAGTTTAAGACAAGTTCCTAATCTCAAATTGCTCTTCCTTGGTTTTACTTTTAGATATACATGTTCTCCCGCTTTAAATTATTTGTGTATTATCTTTTGATCTGCACAAATTTTTGGTTGGTCTTGTGTAGTGTTTAAATTCAACCTAATTTTCCTCACGAGTTACGCCTTTTCTTGTAGAAAATCTAGTCCCACAACCCACCTATCTTCTGGATAACTCCAACTTAGTGAAGTGTGTCATTTTATTCAATACATTCCTTCAAAGGGACTCATTTTTATATATGCTTGATAGTTGTTATTATATGCAAATTCCACTAGATGTAACAAATCTTCCCACTTGGTCGATCTATCCATGACATACATTCTTAGAATTTCCTCTAAAATTTGGTTGGTTCTCTATTTTTCCATATTTTTAGGTGTGGTAGGTGGTGCTAAAGTTAAGTTGCGTACCCATTCCTCCAAATAGTGTCTTTCAAAAATTGGAAGTAAATTTAGCATCTCTATTAGATATCACCATTTTCAGTATGCCATGCAACCGAAAAAATTCTTCATAAATATGTCTGCAATATGGACTGGTCCAAATATAGACTAAATATGTATGAAATGTACGACTTTACACCATTTGTCTATAAAAATCATAATTCAGTCTTGTTTCCTTATATTCCTAGGGAGACCAGTAATAAAATATAGAGAAGTGACCTCCCACTGCCACTCTTGAATGGCTAATGGATTTAGCAGTATAGTTGTGTGTTGGTTTTCTACCTTCACCTGCTATCACTCTAAATAAATTTCCAAATACTCTGTCTCTTTTTTCTTTATATCAGGAAAATAAATTTTTTTCTCATGGTTGGAATCATTTTTTGATATCCTGGATGTCTTACAACATGTTTCTGGTGATTTTCATCCAAGATAACTTGATTTAATAAAGTTTCATTAGGAACATAAATATTGTCACTAAATTTTAACAAATTTTCATTTATGCATAACCGAGAATTGTTGTTTATTTTAATTTCTCTTGTAATTTGAGATAAAAATCATCTTTCAGTGTTAAAGGTTTGATTTGTTATACAAAATTTGTTTTAGCACTACTAAAAAAATTTCCCATTAGTTGATTTACATGTCTGCTTATAGAGTTTTCTACTTTTTTTCCTTTCCTTTAATATAATTTATGTCAAATTAAAACTCATTTAAAAATTCCATCCACCTAACTTGTCTATAATTTAAATGAGATTGACTCAAAATGTATTTTAGGCTACTGTGGTTAGTAACAAGCATAATCATTTTTCCCAATAAGTAGTGCCTCCACATTTTTAAACCCTGTATCACAACAAGTAATTCTAAGTCGTACACAAGATAATTTCTTTCAGGTGGTTTTAATTTCCTTGACTCATGCACTACCACATAATTCTCTTGAATAAAAACATCGCCCAACCCATCAAGACGTGCATCAATACATACCACAAACCATTTTTAAGAATCTACAATGTTTTGAATAGGTACTACTATTAATAGATGTTTTAATTTGTCAAACTCTCTTGACATTTGGTTGTCCATTGATAATTTACCTATTTCTTTTATAAAGAAGTGATAGAATAAAATAATTTGGAAAATCCTTTAATGAACCTTCTCTAATACCCAATAATCATCATAAAATACCTGATATCTGTCACATCCTTAGGTATTGGCCAATTTAAAATGGCCTTAGCCTTTACAGGATCAACATATAATCCCTCCTTCAAAATGACATGAACCAAATACTGTGTTTTACCTTTATAGAACTCACATTTGCTAAATTTTGCATGTAGTTGGTGTTATCTTAAATTTTGCATCACCATTCTTAGATGTTCTTCGTGGTATTCTTGACATTTCTACTAAACCAAAATACCTTCTATCAAGACCAATAAAAATTTACCTAAACACTTACTAAGCACATTGTTCAATAAACACATAAAAATTTCAGGTGCATTGGTAAGACCAAAATGTAATATTACAAGTTCAGAGTGTCCATAGATTGTTAGAAATGTTTTTTTATGTATTTCTTCATCTTTTATCCTTAATTAGTGTTATTCCATTCTTAAATAATTTTTTTATAATATTGTTTCCCATATGACTTGGTCAAATAAATCGTCAATGTAGGGCAATGCATACTTGTTTTTAATAAAAAATTTATTCAATTTTCGGTAGTCTATGCACATCCTAAACGTGTCATCTTTATTTTTCACAAATAGTACCAGGGCTCCCTAGGGTGAAACATTGGGTATGATATAACCATTGTCTAGTAACTCGTATAATTTATCTCAATTCTAATAGTTCAGGGATACTCATTCTATAAGGTTCCATTGACACTAGAGTGGCTCCAGGTATCAAATAAATTGAAAAGTATATATCCATTTTGGGTGGTAATCCTAGAATTTATTCTAGGAATACATCTTGAAATTCTCTGATTACAACTAAATAATCAAATTTTCCATCTAGTTTCTTATTGTTTTTCTCGTTTTGAATAGCAAAGAGTTTGCAACCTTTTTAGGAACTTATTTTTAGTTGTAAAGCTAAAATTTTCTTGATAGAAACAGGCCTAGATATGTTTTTATCAGTTGTTCAATTCTTTCATCATTGATGTAAATCGCAATTTTCTCTAAACATTTTATTACAACCTAGTGTTTTTAACCAGTCCATACATATCAATAGGTCATATGAAGTTAAAGGAAGTATGTTTTAGCTTAAATCATTTTTGCAGCCATTTAATTGCACATAAAACCTTTTTACCCAGTTGATTACTTGCTTTTTTGTACGTGTTTCTAGTTATACTAACCATGCAAGTTTAAATTTTGCAGCTTTTAAGTTACATTTTTCCACCACTTGTGGACTAATATAGCTAAGACTAGCTCCTAGATCAACTAGCACAGATACATATTTGTTCAATATGTTACCTTCAATTTCAATCATAGTGGATTGGTGTTATGCTTGTCTATAATCTATGGAAACATTGATTCTGGGAATATTTCTTATAATATCATTTACTATAGTTGGTTCATGGACAAATTGTACATTATCAACATATCTGATGTTCTATTGACAATTTCTCAGCATATGATGTTATCCACGTCCCCCAACATTTTAAATGTTCGTTATATTTTGCAACAATTTTTCCTTCGATGTTCAATTCCATTTTCTTTGAATAGGTTTGTGATTTTGCAGTTTGTGGGTGATTATTTTGACTGAAATTCTTCCGCTAGTGATATCTCCTAAAATTATTCATGAAAGAGTATTTTTCTTCTTTATTCCTCCTATGTATTTATATTTCTTTATTTTGACAATACTTTGAACCTTCAATCTTATTTTTAAATTTTTGATAACATAGCCTTGAATTTTTTACTTCTTCATCCACAGACATAGGATTATCAAATTGAATCCTTTATTTATATGACAGTGGTAAAAATTTTAAAAATCGATATACTTTTTCTTTCTCTTCCTAGATATAAGGAACATATCGTAACAAATTAATAAACTTAGTAACAAACTCATCAATGCATAACTATCCTAGTCTTAAATCATGGAACTCCTTAGCACGATCATGATAGTACCTCTTAGTCAATATTTAGCTCTGAATTGTTTCTGGAACTCCTCCCACAAAATTATTTTCTCTTCAATATTATGATTTCTTTTGTCTCTTCTCACCATAAGGAAGCTTTCCCTTGCAGCTGATAAATTTCTAACCCAACTTTTACATTACTAGGTCATATTCATAGACTTGAAAATACTTAGTAATATTTAATTGCCATGCTTCTGCATCTTCCTCCTTTTCACCATCAAAGGTAGGCGACGTTTATTTTTTGAACTCTCCTTGTAATTCATTTTTTTTCTTAATGGATATATGTGATTTTAGAGAGGCTTTATTAGATTCATTTCCACTTTCATATTTTTGGGTCTCAAGATCCACACTTTTTCTCTTTAAGGGATCTCCCTTATCCCAATATTCCTATATATAAATAGGCTTATGAATTCACTTTTCAGTCAAATCCTTTATCACTTTCTCTTTTTGCTTTCTTTCCTTTAGAAAACATTCATGACTAGCTCCAATGTTGTATAATTCTTGTCGTAGTTATCTTACTATATCTAATAATTGAATTACTGGAGGTGTATCTTCCCATACCACCTCCATATATACTTCTACTCCTTCATCAAGAGGTTGATTTTAGGCTTGTACCATTTTCCATCTGTGTGTTGCTTACACTTGTACCTTATTATCAACAACGAGGACACATTAGCTTTCATAGATACAATAACATAAAAAATTCTGCATTTTTATTATCTTGTTTTGGTTTTCCCTTAGGATTATATTTGAAGCTACAACTATCATACCATAAGTAACATACCCTATTTCCATCCCAATTTCCTTTTTTCCTCTGAGATATTATAGAAATATAGAAGTTTAATATTTTTGTTAAAACTAGAAAAGATGTATTTTTATTTATATAATCCTTTACTAATGATAGGTTCTTGTTTAACGTAAGAAAAAATATGGGGTGTGAGGCCAACCACTTCCTTGTTTTACCAATATTAAAACTTATGGATTAATGATGTGACACCTTAATATTTCATTTCATGCGCTTGTCACTATATATTATATGGATCAAAAGGTTTTAGGTATTTTCCATTATAATTGGCACCTTTGAACTCTACACATGTACACATATATAAATATTTAACCAAAAACTTACACATTATAACCACATACAAGACATGTGGTTCGTATTCATAGTCTATGTAACATTTAATATGTTTCTACCACCATATATTTCATGTCCTTCAAAGATTAGCTATTATATATTTAATCCATAATTGGTTTGGGACGTGTGGGATAATGTTTGAATGGAGGTATATGTATTCATGCTTGGCATAAATGCACCATTGACATGTCACATTGACCATGTGACCACACTTGCCTTGGTGCACTAGTTGGGTTAACGGGTGAGACCATTTGGTTAGATCCAACACTGGATATTCACAAGGGTAATTCAAAACCCTAGGGATGATTTGAGTTCACATTTTTTTTTTTTTGTTGTTATCTTGTTTGGCTATGTGGTCGTGTTTCTACCTCACAAGGTAATGTGGCCCTTCCTCCTTTGCTATGGAGGCCTCGTCTCCACTATACAAAAGGAAAGTGATAATTCCCATTTGAAATTTCATAATTGTAGTTTTACTTGTAAAAAGCTTGCTCTTCTTCCATTTTTTCATTAGGTATTCTTGAAGATATGTCTATAATAGCTCAGTTGACTTTTTTTCGTTGGTCATTTGGTTTTATTGTTTCTTACATTTTCGTTTATTGGGTGCTTTATGAAGTGAAATGTCCAATTTAAAAATAGCCATGGATTTTTTCCTTGGAATAAGGCCTCTAGAGGTACCTTTAATCAGGTTATTTAAACCTTTATAGGGATGTTTTCATTTCATTTTACATTTCTTTGATTTCATTTTGTTTATTATATCCATCGAGCCCAACTAATATAAGCATTTGCAGGTAGCAAACTTAGTCATACTATCTCGGCCTTGATTCCTATGAAATTCAAACCGATGTTTTTAACTCAAGTACTTAAATTTAACTAGGGTTTTAATTCTCCAACTATACTCATTCGAAAATGTAATATTTTAACTCATTGATACCTTATCTACGAATTTCACCAAGCATATAATGCCCCATCACACATTTACCCACTTTTACAAACTCGTTAGGGTAAACATGAGCTGATAGTTACGATGACATGACCCAACATCCAGGTTATACTTATGGAAGTGGGGTATACCATCCTCAAAATTACTACAACTTATGAAGGACATCAAAGCACCCATATGTTATACAACATCCAATGATGATCTTACCTTTTGCTGAAAAAATATTTTCACCTTACCTCACAGCCCAGTTGCATGCATGCCCAACTATCCATGCATCCATAAGGCTACAACCACATGCACAGATTGTCCTATGTGTTATTACAACACAAAATAATCATATAAGGGACTATCCTACAAGCCACTTCCCAAAACTCTCCATAATCAGGTCTAAGATAAACACAAGTCTACATAATCTATACTTAGGCTCATAACTTTACTGAACATGCCAGCCACATGATAAAAATTTATAAAACATATGGTAAACATGGTAGCTACATCGCATGAATGCATATCTGATAATTGTCAAATTAATTCCATTAGAGAACCACCAAGAAGTATGATTACCCTCTCGAGTTAGTTGCAACAAGGCTTGTTAGCTAATACATTCATATAACCATTCACTAACTTATCGAATCATGAAAAATATTCATAACAAGAGCACATAATTTAACCATGTCTATAACCAGCATTTAACCAGAATGAAGCCATGAAAAACTAGTCATAAAATATACACAATAACCAATACAGGTGCTCATTGATATGTATAAGAAACAACACATGATAACATATGCATAAATCCAACCAAGTTAGGGACTTCCATGTACCAAAAAACCAAAACAAATGTTTCTTTCAGCCAATAAAACCTGTTCCATATTGCAAGCATGAATGTGGGATCACATGAGATAAAACAAAATAGAACCAACTAGGGCTTCCATAGGCAAAACCACCTCAACCCTCAACCACAATCATTTAACCTAAAAATGTCCAAAAATCACCAAAACCAAACAAGCTTAGATGCCTCCGACTTTCTTCACCATACCTAGAGGAATTTTCCTGTATCCACCCATTCGTCAAGAGTTCTAGGATAATTCCCATATTTACCCTCGACTCTTGGGAATTTTCTTGAGAGAACCTCACAAGGATCTAAAATTTACCAGCCATATAAAGCTTAATCAAAACAGGGGATCTAGTACATAATGGCTATCTAGGAAATGGCAAGGCAAGGATGAAACCATTATCAATCTAGGAAAATCACATGCCAATGACAAGAATGTAAGCAAATAAAAAAATGCATGTACCATGCATTCAATGTCCCCAAGTCAAAGTGAGAATTCTTCAATGTCCAAGTGAATGTTGGAATGCTCAAAGTGTAACCAAGAACTTATCAAGAGTAAATAAGAGTGAGAAAGAGAGGAATATAATGTTCTCCCTCTCTCTTTTTTTCCCTTTTTATTTTTCATTTCCATCAATTTCCTTAATTTTACCTCGCATGAATATTCTTATCTCCTCATAATCCTTTTCTCCTATTTTCCTTTATTTCATTGATTAATTTCCATTATTTCCCTTTTCATTTGCTAATGGAAATTCCAATTTCCATAGTGTTGTAGCCTCTACAACACCCTCCAAAAAACACCTCTTAATTTTTTTTTGGAGCCCCTTGAACTTAAAGAAAAACCAAGTAAAGAGTCCAGAAGGATAAGTCGCAAAGTCGCAAAACTCCATTTTTTAAAAAACTGCGGCTCCGCGAGCTTGCGACCCCGCGACCTAAAGGTCGCAGGGTCGCAGGGTCGCAAGGTCGCAAAACTCAACTTTTAAGGAAAACCGCGACCCCGCAACTTTGTGACCTCACGACCCTCAGGTCGCAAGGTCGTAAGGTCGCTAGGTCGCATACCTTCTGAATCACTAGAATTGCGACCTTGAGACCTCATTAAATGCCTGCACGTGCGAACCTTTTATATAAAGGAGGTCGCTAGGTCGCATTTTTCATATGTAGCGAATAGAAAGAAACGGCTCTGATAGGTCGAATGGCGCGCGTTTTTCCCGGGTAAGTTGCCATTTTCCCTCCTGTTGTTTCTTTTTTGGTTATTATTCTTAAATCCCAGACATCCTCAACCTTTAAATTGTCAATTTTCCTCAACCTTTGTCTGTATTTCTTACTTAGGGTTTTCTGATTCCTGTTTTCCCCCACAGTGCCCAAAATCATCACCATTTCTTGTCCAGTCTTTCATGGCTACTCCCCTACTCCAAAAACTATCCCTTGAACTTTCCTGGACCCTTTTGGCTTTGCATTCTCCCAGTTAAAGGGAAAAAAACTCCACGTCGTGCGCGCCCAAAACCCCCGGGGAAGCCCTAGCGCGACCTGTCACCCTGCGACCTAGTCGCAAGGTCGCAAGGTCGTAGTTTCCAAATTGTTTGAGATTTGCGACCCCGCGACCCAGTCGCAAGGTCGCAAGGTCGCATTTTCTCGGTTTTTCTAAATTTGCGACCCCGCGACCCATCGACCTAGTCGCAAGGTCGCAAGGTCACATTTTCATACCTTTTTACGGTTCGCAACCCAGTGACCCTGTGACCTAGTCGCAAGGTCGCATGTTGGCTACTTTCTCTCAATATACGACCCCGCGACCCAATAGACCATTGTTTCAATTTTGCTTGTGTCCCAGCTAAAATCATCGATAAACTGTAATTGGTATTTTATCATCATGTCGTTCTTATCATGGGATTCTTTCATGAATATGACAGGTGAACTTGAAGCAGACGCAGAGTGTATACCTGTTCTCTCGGATTCCAGCGACATGGCACCCCCAGTGTCCTGGAAGAAAGACAAGCACTTGGCAGTGCAAGATGTGGAGATGGACATGCCAGTGTCCCCACCCCCGATATACAGAGATACCCTTTGTACATTTGCAAAAGGGGATAGCATGCGATGGTACCAAGTGTACCATGAGTTCGCCATAATGGAATCGGAATTTCCAGAAGACCTCCCATATCGGGAAGTATACTTAAAAGTCAAAAGGTCCAAGCTGCATCTCGCAGGTGCTCATCCGACCATATTTCCATGCCCAAAGATGATAGACTGGATCATACAGAAAACGGATCCCAAGAAGTTCATGATCTGAGACAGCGAAGGCAAGTCTTTCGCAACGCTCATAGGCTTGGATGGCCATGTTTATTACTATCTGCCTCACCAAGAATAAAACTTCACAGAAGAATGGGCCATGGCCCATGCAGTCCCTGTAGTTGACACTATCAAGCAGTGGTGGGCGGAGCCCAAGAAATTTAAAGTCAAGAAAGACCAAGAATATCCGGTGGCCGGCCTGAGAAAAGTATATAAATTAGTAGCCGCCATGCTTTGAAGATTGTACGGGCGCCTCGACGCCACCACCTTCAACAGCACATGGGATACTATCATGGAATATGTAATGGTGCATGGCACCCGTTTCAACTGGGCTAGTATATTGATGACCTCAATGCATACAAACTTGTCCTCTGCATTGGCCCTAGATGAAGGAATGCCTTCTGAATTCTATATGGCCTCTTATCTATTGGATGTCGTCTGTGCGAGATTGCATTTTGAAGGATGGGCACATAACAGGGATTCCATGCAGACCCGTGCAATTCATCTACAAACCAAGGTGTTTTGGGAATCCAAGTATAAACATGATATAGAGCCAATCTCTCAAGTATTCATCCCCGCTTTATACAGAAGATTATTTGGCCAGGACGCCCCTTGCATGTCTTGGCGAGCCAGGGAGACTTTAAGCCAAGTGGTGCATTGGTTTCCTTTTTCTGAATACACTTTCATCCGATTCTTTGGCTCGTTCAGGGCACCACATGTTGTGCCTCATTTCATTACAGACAAAATGCTCATACAAGAGGTATGCTTCCAAATGTCCTCGGGCTTCTCCAGTGTCTTGTCCAAAGGTAAGAAGAAGCCCTGGCCCGCGCTACCCCTACTATCGGAGCGTACACAGTTAAATATTTCAGAGAGGTAGGGGTAGAGGGAGAAGAGATGAAAAATTATCACTTTGGGGCTTTAGAGTATCGAACATACGACCCGGAGAGGATAGTTCCCGAACACTGCAACAAGGCTAAATTCAAATGGAACTACCAGCATGTAGAACGCCTAATAGAAGATGAAAGAAGGAACTGGCACAATGCATATAGAAAACTTGCTCCAGGGGTAGACTCTGGCCAAGAGGATCTGGATGATCAAAGCCTGGAAGACAAGAGCCGTAAGTTAGGAGGTGCTTCTTCCTCTCTAGCTAAAAAGCCCCAGACCAGCACATGGCCTACTACCTCTCCCCAACAGAAAGAAGCAGAGGCCAAAGCCCAGCAAGAGAGAGAAAAGAAAATAAAAGAGGACAAGGAAAAGTGCAAGAAGAGCCTAAGAGCGGAACAGAAGAAGAAGCAGGCCGAGGAGGCCAGGAAGGAGAAGGAGGAAAAAGAGGCGCAGGTTGCAGCAGAACAGGCACTCAAGAAAGAGCTAGACAAAGTAGAAGATGAACACCAAAAGAAAGCAGACCAAGCTATCGTAGCCAAGCGGAAGAGGAAAGCCGAAATAGAAGCAGCGGTAGAAGCGGAGCGCAGGTGGAAGGAAGAGCATGAGAAGGCAGAGGTCGAGCGCTAGCGAAGGGAAGAAGAGGAAAAGAAGAAGAAAGAAGAGGAGGATGAAATGATAGAAGAAATCGAGGTGTCTCCCCTCAAAGTACCTCTAGGCGGTACAGGAACCATGCTCTCCGATGTTAATTCCCCCCAGGGGCAGGAGGAGGAGGTCTTCGACCTCACCAGGCTCATATTCGATCAATTCTCCTTCAAAATACGGCAAGAGAAGAGAATGTCCCTGGCACAAAGTCCTTCCGTCGCATCCATAGTTGCAACTAGAAAAGACATAGTCCTTGATACTAGGACTAATCTCATGATGATAGCATCAGCAGGCACGGCTTTCGCTGCGGCCATGGAAGAAAATGTAACCAGAATGAGTAGAGAAATCATTTCTCTACAAAATAGACTATGAGCAGCAGAGTAGCGGGAGAAGAAAGTGGAACAGGAGAGGTCGGCATTGAACAAAGAGGTTCAACAACTTCAAAACAAGACTCCCCCGGACAATGAAGTTCCACTTTTCGTTCTAAAGGAGTGCGATATATTAGAGGCGACCATGAGGCAGGTGTATGGGGAAATGTTCACCATTAAACAAACAGTCACCCCATTGGTAAGAGCACGAGCAGAAACTAAGCAGAAGCACGAGCAACTCAAGGAAGCCTCAGCTGCCTTAGATAAAATGATTGACTGGACAGTGCGATACCCTCAGGCTCCTGAGAATTTGCCTAAGAAGGCTTGGATTCATACACAGGATGCCAAAGTCCAAATCCGTATGAAGATGCAGTCCAAGGACAAGCTATCCAAGGATTTGGACAAAGTAATGTCTTCATACGACCACCTGATCAACGGCATTGAATCGATGCACACTCTTCACCATATTCCTTCACTAGGGGAACTGGACGAAAGGAGGACCTAGGAGCAAGTAGATCAAGAAATCCAGTCATTCCTGCAGCCCATCAAGCAAGCTGCTGCCACCCCGAGCTCGCAGCATCACAAGAAAATCTGGGTCAGTTTCTTGTCACGCCAGTGTGGATTTATACCAAGCTCGCCTCTCTTTCCAACCAGATCTCTCAAAAAATGGAAACTCTAGTCCCAAATTCTTTGGAATGCATGCATCGGTTGAAAGAAGAGGTCCCTCTTGTTTCCCCCATAGCAGCAGAGTATCAGACCTAGCGGGATTTCCTCAGAGAACAGTAGATTTACGCTCCTGATTTCACAATTGTGCACCCACCTTCATAACTCAGTGGTAGTAGGTCGCAGGTCGCATTGCCCAATAGGTCGCAGGTCGCACTACCTGGGAGGTCGCAAGTCACACTCACCAGTCAGGTCGCAGGTCGCAATTTTCTCCTAGGTTGCAAGGCAACTCAACCGGCGGGCAGGCGAAGAGTCAAGGAGCCCAAAGGGCAAGTTTGATCTATAAAACCCCCTTCGGGGAAAATGTAAGGATCTTCTTTTTTGGACTCAAGAGCCCTATATCATTGTATTGAAAGACAAAATTCATTTTGCATATGAATACAAATACCTCTTGAAACTCCTTTCGGATCTGATGTGTTTTGCTGGGAGAACACTATGAGTATTTCTATACAGTTTCAGAACATCTTTTGATTAATGAAACTGCACTTTCTAATGGCATCATTCATGCATTATGGTTTCCTATATCTGTGTTAATGATGTTCAGACTGATTACTTGCTGGATGGATGTTAGTGACTTTGTTTATTAGCATTTCGTTTTATCTTTCATGAAGTAAAAGGGGCATCTCGCCATAAAGAACTGTTTCTTTTGTGGTCAGAATAGCCTAGAAGCATAACCCCAAAGAGGTTTTGTTGACAACACCCTCTTCGGCGTCTATGCTTTATTATTTGTCTTGCTATGCATAGTGTTACATACATGTTTAATGCATCAACCATGTATCTTGTATCATGTGAATAAGTGTGTGTCCGCAGGTTCGATCGAGTTATTTTGAGACCATAGGGAAGGTGATTTAAGCGGTAGCCGGACCCACACCCCAGACGGTATCCCCATTCCAAATGGTTTAAGGTCTAATTGGGACTTTCTACCGGGGAAATCCCCTCACTGTTTGCCGGAAAAATTTTCCCGTCAACAGAATTGGCTCTAGAAGGAGGGCCTGAATGGTAGCCTCCCAGCATACAACCAACATTCCATCACAAACTCCCCACGGGGAGGTCATAAACAACGAAACTATCCCTCCATTGGAAGATATTGCAGGGGTGGAGATGTCGTATTATGAAATTACCCATGCACAGTTGAGAGCCTTGCGCCCAGCTGCCCGCAATCTCCTCAGGGATTTGTGATATGCCCCAATCATGCAATTCTTGTCCCATACTAGAACCCTGACTGAAAACACCACTCGTAATGGTGCCCTGGTGAGCACCGTGCCCCAGTTGGTGAATCTCATGCTTGAAGACCTCGCCGTCGCTGTTCAGCCTGACGAACCAATCCCCGAACTCCAAGACAGCGATGAGGAAGAATTTGGTCCTACTGAACCTTTTCCCGACCCTTAGCCCAACCAAGCCCAGCCGAACAACAACCAAGCACACCCCCCACCTGGGGAAGGTGAGGGAGATAGAGGCCAAGTGAATGAAGGCGACAGAAATAGAGCCCGCAGAAACGAAGACGAGGGAAATAGAGCCCGCCGGACTAGAGGTAGAGGAGATAGAGGCCGAGGCCAAGAAAACCGTGCCAACAACCGTCACCCAAACCCAAATAGGCCACCTGTCCACAACTAGGGATATCTTAGAGACTTTCCCTACCATGAAAGATATCAAGATGAACACTCTCGCCATGAGGGAGGAGCATCGGTGTCAGGTTCGGGGGGTGAATCTGAGCCTGAGTTTAGGCACCACCAGCACACTAGGAGGGTGAAACCCATAGCCTGGATGGCCCAGTCACCATTAAATCTTTTGGGCCCACTCCACGACTTGCCTAGGCACCCGGAGAAACATCTCCCCAAGTTTGATCCCGAAAAAGGCACCTTGGCTGAGGATCACATAAGCAGCTTCTATCTTTCCCCGCAAATCATGAGGGTTCAGTCAGATGACGTTGCTTGCCGTCTGTTTCCGCATACTCTTGAAAACAAAGCGGCAACTTGGTACCGCTCCCTCCCAAGTGCCTCCATCACATTGTAGGACCAGTTTCGACGCGCATTCTTGTAGAAGTTTTCAGAGGACAAAACCCCTTCCATGCTCCTCACAGAGTTAAGCACCATTAAGTGCCACAAGAAAGAGAAGGTGAGAGACTTCAATCAGTGCTTTGCTACCATACTCCAAAAGTTTCCCCCAAACCTAGCATTGGACGACTCTATTACCATTGCCTATTACAGAAAAGCTCTCCCTAGGGATATCGCTATCTTCGTGAAACGCGAAGCTCGGCCCACACTTGCAACCAACTACGTAGCCGCCCTCACTGTAGAAAGAGACATGCTTTCTATAGGAGCCATTGATCATGAGGGGAGAGATGACCACAAACCCATCGCGAAAAGGGGTCAGTTCGTCACAAACAAAACCGCAAATAAGGATAAGGATGCTTTTGACTTTGAGGGTATAGCGAAGACCCTCAAGCTATTAACAAATGAAGTCTCTGATCTGAAGAGGAAGGGTATAGAGTCCACGACTAGTGCCAAGGCGCCTAAGCCCTTTTTCAGAAAGCGCAACCCCAACACCAGTCGACCTCCGTCCAACCCGAACACTGTTCTGAATGTTGAAGAGATAGGAAAAGATAAATTCTTCTCTTTCCACCAGGCTGCCCACTCTGAAAAAACATGCCCCCTAGTCGATTGGCAGCATGACCACAGTGGTAAACTAGCTTCTGGATGATCAAACCCCAGGGGACGCGGGGGAGGATGATGTTTCCAACCATGATGAAGAGTTACCCCTGGATGAAGAACCGACATCCTCAGTTCTTGCATTCGATGTTATCTGGGGGGACAACCATCTTATAGTCACTGATATCAACATGGCAGACAATCCTAAGGCCCCACCTATAAGAAACTACAGCCTTAGGAGTAAAGGACCGGTTCCCGAACCATCCTTTGAGGAGAAGAAAAGGGCTTTCTTAAGGAAAATTCTGCTGCTGGGGAATGAATAACAAGCTGTCCCTAAGAAGCCCACCAATGACAACACCCGAGAAAATCAGAAAAGCAAGCTCCCGATGGGGTCCACCACAACCACTACCAAACCCGGTCCCCAATCTAATTCCACATATAACATTGTAGAGGACATGAAGAAAATCAGAGCTAACATATCCCTCTATGAGCTTGCTCGCATCACGAATCAACGAGAACTCATTCTTAAAGCCTTCGCCAACACCTCAACTACTAAGCCTGTGAGCAACACGTCCACGCAACCTAGCCCAAGTGTTCAGTCCATCGTAAACGCCATCAATGCAAATTCCAGGGGGTCTACTCCTCCTTTCCTCCTATCTTTTGAGATCTTCAACTTCAACGTCCATAACTGTCTAGTTGACTCCGGCGCCTCCACAAATGTCATGCCACTATATGTTTGTAAGAAATTGAACATCCGCCCAAAGAAAACTGATGCAAGGATCATTCAACTTGATAGATCTCAAGTGCTAGCCGTAGGAGAACTGAATAACGTCATCATCCGCCTCTCGTCCGATTCTAGAGTCCACCAATGTATCGACATTGTAGTCGTTGACATTCCGGAAGCCTACAGCCTATTACTTAGTAGGGACTGGTCCAGCAAGCTACAAGGATATTTCGCCACTGACTGGTCCCACCTTTGGCTTCTTTACAAGGGTTGGAATAACCAAATCAGGGTCAAAATCGAGCCTTATATGAAGCATACAGTGACTGATTTGGATGCTACTAATGAACCCATCAGTTTTTCCCAGGAGGAGCTTGGCACGTGCTTCTTGGAAGCCATTTTTGGATGTTATCACCCTCCTCAATCTCCAGTAGATCCCGAGATCCAGTCTGAATTAATACTCATCGTGGAAGATCAAGCCACTCCCGTCTCACACCAAACTGAATTCCCGCCCCAACCTACAACCCCAAAGGAGCCAGAAAACGATGTATGGACCCTGTACTATGAAGGTTCCAAAAATCTTGACTGAGCTGGTGCGGGCTGCATCTTGCTAGACCCCCAAAAGAAAAAATTCTTGATATCATGTCAGCTTGAGTTCCAATGCAGAAACAATACTGCTGAATATGAAGCTCTAATCCTCGGACTCAAGAAGGAATTGGACTTAAAGGTAAGGTGCTTACGAGTTATTGGAGACTCCGAGATCATTACTCGGCAGGTACGCAATACCATTCATTGTTTGTCTCCGCATTTGAAGGCTTATCAGCAAGAGGTATGGCGTCTTATTTCTGCTTTCGATGCTTTTGGAATTAAATCTGTTCTTAGAATGCACAATGCAATAGCTAATACTCTGGCTAATGCTGCCGCTAGATTTACCCCTTTGAGGGACGGATTTTCTATTGAAGTTATATATAGACCCTCCGTGCCAGATAATATTACTAATGTACGCGTTTTTGATAATGATCAACAGATATTGGAGTTTATGCTCAACACTGAAGTATTCAAAGATGCGGCGATTGATGAGGCGGATCACGACCAAGCCTTGCAGGAAGAGCATGACAAACGCAAGGAAAACCCCATGCCCAAAAGGATAGTATCACTTGAAAAGCTCTTCGACCTGCAAAGTTGATTCCACGGCGCCCCAAGTACCAAGGTGCAAAGTTCCATTTTGGCACATCGGCAAGTGAATTTGGGATCAAAAGAGAACCCGAAGTTCATTAACCTCAGGAAATATTGTACCAACGAAGAGACGCAGGCATTCACCCAACTATTTCGGAAGTATCGAGACGTATTCGCTTGGACGTATAATGATTTACGTACGTACGATACTCAGATTATTCAGCACATCATAACCATGAAAGAAGGTGTAAAGCCATTCCAACAGAAGCTCAGAAAGGTATACCCTACTTTGGAACCGATGATTCTGAAAGAACTCAAGAAACTGTTGGATGCACGCATTATATTTAAAGTTTGTCACTCCAAATGGGTATCAAATTTGGTCCCGGTATGGAAGAAGTCTGATGAGATCCGCTTATACGTGGATTTCAGGAATTTGAATCGAGCCTCGAACAAAGATAATTACCCAGTGCCACCCATGGAACAAATATTGCAAGCTGTGTCTATATCTGAGATGTTCTCCTTGTTGGATAGATTCTCCAGTTACAACAGGTGCTGGTAGCCAAACCAAACAGATTGAAAACTACCTTTCGGACCAAATGGGGAACATTCGCTTTCAGGCGCATGTCTTTTGGATTGATTAACGTGGGGGCAACTTTCCAACGGGCCATGGATATAGCTTTCTTTGGTTTGATAGGTCAAAGCGTGGTAGTCTATTTGGACGACGTCATTGTGTTTTCAAAACACTGGGGCGATCATTTACGCCACCTCAAACAAATATTCGAAAGGTGTAAGAAGTATGGGATTTCTCTCAACCCGAAAAAGAGCATTTTCGCTGTGGCAGAAGGGAACTTGCTGGGCCACATTATAACTAGGAAAGGCATTGTAGTAGATCCAGAGCGGGCGAAAGCTATCGTCCAGATTTCCCCCCCGAGCAGTAAGAAAGAAATGCAATATTTCCTGGGAAAAATCAATTTTGTCCGCAAGTTCATATTGGATTTCGCCCAGATAGTTAGGCCTTTGTAGGGGATGATTAAAAATAATGCGGTGTTCAAATGGAACCTGTCAGAGAAGGAGGCTTTCGCCAAAATGAAGCAGGCCATAGCTAAAGCGCCATCCCTTCAAAGCCCAGACTTTAACAGAGGTTTTATCCTATATACCTTCGCTTCAGATTCATCACTGGCAGCTGTCCTCACGCAGAAAGATGGCAACAATGACGAGCGGCCCATTTCCTTCATAAGTACTGGTTTACAAGGAGCTGAATTGAACTACCCTGAAATTGAAAAGCAAGCCTATGCGGTCTACAAAGCAGTCAAGAATTTTAAGCCGTACATCTTTAAAACCACGTCACGGTTTTCGTTCCACACCCAGCTGTCCGCTCACTGTTTGTGTGGCAGGAGCTAGGCGAGAGGCGAGGCAGCTGTGTGGCGTGCTTGCAAGAGTATGATTTAGAGTTTAAACCAGCACACACCGTGAAGGGACAAGGTTTATGCCAAATGGCTACAGAGGCTGCAAGTTCCCATGGAGTTGAAGAAGAGTGTTGGGAACAAGAAATCGATATGTACCAGAGTGACCACGTGCCTCAGCAGAGTAGCCCTTCTTGGTACTCTGACATTTCAGGATACTTAGCCCAGGGTACCCTTGACCCCACTCTAACTGCCCGGTAGAAATGCGCGATAAGACTCAAAGATGCATCTTACCAGCTTAACCAGGGGAAGCTTTTCAAGAAGAATTACGATGGGGTCATGTTACGCTGTTTAGAACATGATGAAGCGCATAAAATCTTGACCGAGCTACATGACGGGCCAGTTCGAGGTCATTTTTCCAGAGATACCACCGCCCATAAGATAATGCGTGCAGGATACTATTGGCCAACCCTTTTTAGAGACGCGCATGCATATGTCCAGAAGTGCATCAAGTGCCAGAAATTCGCAAACTGAGAAGCGTGGTCGGCCGCCCCCTTACTGTCGGTAGCAGTGGAAGAACATTTTCAAGAGTGGGGCTTGGACATCATTGGCGAAATCATACCTCACTCTTCCAAACAACACCGGTACATTCTTACAACTACTGATTATTTTACCAGGTGGGTTGAAGCAGCACCTTTACCCCAAATCAATGATCAGGAGGTAATAGAATTCGTCACTTGTTCCATCATCACCAGGTTTGGCGTTCCAACTTCCTTGGCTTTTGATAATGCAACTTACTTTTCATCTTTTAAATTATGTGATTTTGCCCTGGAAAACGGTATCATTCTTAAACATTCTGCAAATTACTATCCCCAAGGAAATGGTTTAGCTGAGTCGACTAATAAAAATCTGATCCGCATCATCAAGAACACCCTTTTGTCCCACCAACGCAACTGGCACAACGCCCTTCACAATGCACTTTGGGCCGACCGTGTCACGCCTAAGTCCTCCCTAAGCAGCTCTCCTTATTTTCTTGTGTATGGAAAAGAAGATGTTCTTCCTCCTCACTTATCTCTCCCTGCCCTTTAGCTGTCCCAGGAATGTCATGGTACCCCATGCCCTACCTTGCAAACTCGAATTGACACCATACTGAAGTTGGAGGAGGAAAGACAAAAAACCTGGGAAAAGTTCGCCATCCACCAAAGCCGAATCAAGATATGGTTTGATAGAAAATCTCCAAGGAATAAAAACTTTGAGGTAGGAGACCTGGTTCTAAAATGGGATAAAGCTCACGAAGAAAAAGCAAAACATTCTAAGTTCCAAGCACTATGGACAGGTCCTTTCCAAGTTAAAGAAAAATTAGGTTCCCATACGTTTAGACTGCAAAACCTTAAGGGAAGAGTCGAGGTCCTCCCGGTAAATGGCCATGACCTCAAACATTATTTGACCTAGCAGCCCTTGGAGGGCTATCTTATCCTTGTACCATAGTTTCCGTTTCATCCCTTTTGAAACTCAAAAATAAATAAATAAATAAATTTAAAACACAAGGTCTTGTCAAAGCTACGCATTTGGCACACTGCAACAGGTTCTATGTTGATGGAAGGCCTTTTTCCGATAGACACAAAGGTTGTAAAGGATTGCTTGTTACCGGCACCTAAAGGAAGCATATGATCTAGCTCAAGTCATCAAGCGGGAGCCCACCTAGCAAGTTTGAGAGGGTGTCTGCAAAAGAAAGTGCAATGCAATGGTAACCAGATCGAAAGGGAAAAGAGGTACTCCATGTTACGTCAGGGCATCCGGGAAAACGAAAGTCCTCAGACCAGACCAGGAACAACCTCTCTGCAAGCAAAATAAGTCAGGATCCCTCATCCGCCTAAGGCAAAAATTTCCCATCTCAAATAAGTGCCACGAGCACATCTAAATAAGTGCCCTAGTCACATTCAAAATAAGTGCAATAGCACACTAATAAAGGGTAAAGGATTGAGAAAGGATTCTTGCGCAAAGAGGTGATGTAGCGACTCCGCCGGGGTACTGACCAGGCTCGCTGGCAACGGAGCAACGTTCACGATTCCTAGGCAGTGACTCCGCCGGGACCAAAAGGTTCGATGGCAGCGGAGCAACAACACGATGAGAACAAAATAATCATACCAGATCCTGTAGCTACTTGGAGTCCTCCAACCCTCTCGGTCTAGAGACCTGAAGGAATGAAATTTTGGTTAATCAGCGCCTGAACAAGCTAGCAGGATGAGCAACCTCGCGAGGTACCAAAACGCTAGGCAATGTTGACCTTGAGGTAAAAGAAACAGCGAGCGAAGGCCCCTCCCTCCCCCCTCCAAGGCTGACTATCGGCAGAGACTCTGGGTTCGTCCAGTGAATCGCCATTTGTTGTAGCCTCTACAACACCCTTCAAAAAACCCCACTTAAAAGATTTTTGGAGCCCCTTGAACTTAAAGAAAAACCAAGTAAAGAGTCCAGAAGGCTAAGTCGCAAAGTCGCAAAACTCCATTTTTTAGAAAACTGCGACTCCGTGACCTTGCGACCCCGTGACCTAAAGGTCACAGGATCGCAGGGTCGCAAGGTCACAAAACTCAACTTTTAAGGAAAACCGCGACCCCGCGACTTTGCGACCCCGCGACCCTCAGGTCGCAAGGTCGCATACCTTCTGAGTCACTAGAATTGTGACCTTGCGACCTCATTAAATGACCGCACGTGCGACCCTTTTATATAAAGGAGGTTGCTAGGTCAAATTTTTCATATGCAGCGAATAGAAAGAAATGGTTTTGACAGGCCGACTGGCGCGCGTTTTTCCCAGGTAAGTTGCCATTTTCCCTCCTGTTGTTTCCTTTTTGGTTATTCTTGCTAAATCCCAGACATCCTCAACCTTTAAATTGTCGATTTCCCTCAACCCTTGTCTGTATTTCTTACTTAGGGTTTTTTTATTCCTGTTTTCCCCCACAGTGCCCAAAATCATCACCATTTCTTGTCCAGACTTTCATGGCTACTCCCCTACTCCAAAAACTATCTCTTGACCTTGCCTGGACCCTTTTGGCTTTGCATTCTCCTAGTTAAAGGGAAAAACACTCCACGTTGTGCGCGCCCAAAACCCTTGGGGAAGCCCTAGCGCGACTTGCGACCCCGCGACCTAGTCGCAAGGTCGCAAGGTCGTAGTTTCCAAATTGTTCGAGATTTGCGACCCCGTGACCCCGCGACCCAGTCGCAAGGTCGCAAGGTCACATTTTCCCGGTTTTTCTAAATTTGCGACCCCGCGACCCAGCGACCTAGTCGCAAGGTCGCAAGGTTGCATTTTCATACCTTTTCATGGTTCGCGACCTAGCGACCCTGCGACCTAATCGCAAGGTCGCAAGGTTGCATGTTGGCTACTTTCTCTCAATCTACGACCCCATGACCTAATAGACCATTGTTTCAATTTTTCTTGTGTCCCAGCTAAAATCATCAATAAACTATAATTGGTATTTTATCATCATGTCGTTCTTATCATGGGATTCTTTCATGAATATGACAGGTGAACTTGAAGCAGATGTAGAGTGTATACATGTTCTCTCGAATTCCAGTGACATGGCACCCCTAGTGTCCCGGAAGAAATACAAGCACTTGGCAGTGGAAGATGTGGAGATGGACATGCCTGTGTCCCAACCCCCGATATATAGGGATACCCTTTGTGCATTTGCAAAAGGAGACAACATGCGATGGTACCAAGTGTACCATGAGTTTGCCACAACGGAATCGAAATTTCCAGAATACCTCCCAGATTGGGAAGTATACTTAAAAGTCAAAAGGTCTAAGCTGCATCTCGTAGGTGCTCATCCGGCCATATTTCCATGCCCAGAGATGATAGACTGGATCATACAGAAAACGGATCCCAAGAATTTCGTGATCCGAGACAGCGAAGGCAAGGCTTTCGCAATGCTCGTAGGCTCGGATGCCCATGTTTATTACTCTCTGCCTCACCAAGAAGAAAACTTCATAGAAGAATGGGCCCTAGCCCATGTAGTCCCTGTAGTTGACACTATCAAGCAGTGGTGGGCGGAGCCCGAGAAATTTAAATTCAAGAAAGACCAAGAATATCCGGTGGCCGGCCTGAGAAAAGTATATAAATTAGTAGCCACCATGCTTTGCAGATAGTACGGGCGCCCCGACGCCACCACCTTCAACGACACATGGGCTACTATCATGGAATATGTAACGGTGCATGGCACCTGTTTCAACTGGGCTAGTATATTGATGACCTCAACGCATACAAACTTGTCCTCGGCAATGGCCCCAGATGAAGGAATGCCTTCTGAATTCTATATGGCTTCTTATCTATTAGATGCCATCTGTGAGAGGTTGCATTTTGAAGGATGGGCACATAACTGGGATTCCACGTAGACCCGTGCAATTCATCTACAAACCAAGGTGTTTTGGGAATCCAAGTATAAACAGGATATAGAGCCAATCTCTCAAATATTCATCCCCACTTTATATAGAAGATTATTTGGCGAGGACGCCCCTTGAATTTCTTGGCGAGCCAAGGAGACTCTAAGCCATGTGGCACATTGGTTTTCTTTTGCCGAATATACTTTCATTTGAGTCTTTGGCTCGTTCAGGGCACCACATGCTATGCCTCATTTCATTACAGACAAAATGCTCATACAAGAGGTATGCTTCTAAATGTCCTCGGGCTTCTCCAGTTTCTTCTCCAAAGGTAAGAAGAAGCCCTAGCCCGCGCTACCCCTCACTATCGGAGCGTACACATTTAAATATTTCAGAGAGGTAGGGGCAGAGGGAGAAGAGATGAAAAATTATCACTTTGGGGCTTTAGAGTACCAAACATACGACCCGGAGAGGATAGTTCCTTAACACTGCAAGAAGGCTAAATTCAAATGGAACTACCAGCATGTAGAATGCCTGGTAGAAGATGAAAGAAGGAACTGGTACAATGCAGATAGAAAACTTGCTCCAGGGGCGGACTCTGGCCAAGAGGATCTGGATGATCAAAGCCTAGAAGACAGGAGCCGTAAATTAGGAGGTGCTTCTTCCTCTCTAGCTAAAAAGCCCCGAACCAGCACAGGGCCTACTACCTCTCTCCAATAGAAAGAAGCAGAGGCCAAAGCCTAGCAAGAGAGAGAAAAGAAAATAAAAGAGGACGAGGAAAAGCGCAAGAAGAGCGTAAGAGCGGAACAGAAGAAGAAGCAGGCCGAGGAGGCCAGGAAGGAGAAGGAAGAAAAAGAGGCACAGGCTGCAGTAGAACAGGCACTCAAGAAAGAGCTAGACAAAGAAGAAGCTAAACGCCAAAAGAAAGCAGACCAAGCTGCTACAGCCAAGTGGAAGAGGAAAGCCGAAATAGAAGCAACAGCAGAAGTGGAGCGCAGGCGGAAGGAAGAGCATGAGAAGGTGGAAGCCGAGCACCAACGAAGGGAAGAAGAGGAAAAGAATAAGAAACAAGAGGAGGATGAAATGATAGAAGACATCGAGGTGTCTCCCCTCAAAGTACCTCTAGCCAGTACAGGAACCATGCTCTCTGATGTTAATTCCCCCCGGGGGTAGGAAGAGGAGGTCTTCGACCTCACCAGGCTCACATTCGATCAATTCTCCTTCAAAATCCAGCAAGAGAAGAGAAGGTCCTTATCACAAAGTCCTTCCATCGTATCCACAGTTGCAACTGGAAAAGACATAGTCCTTGATACTAGGACTAATCCCGTGATGATAGCATCGGCAGGCACGGATTTCGCTGTGGCCACGTAAGAAAATTTAACCAGAATGAGTAGAGAAATCATTTCTTTACAAAATAGACTACGAGCAGCATAGCAGCGGGAGAAGAAAGTGGAACAGGAGAGGTCGGCATGGAACGAAGAGGTTCAACAACTTCGAAACAAGACTCCCTCGGTCAATGAAGTTCCGCTTACCGTTCTAAAGTAGTGCGATGTATTAGAGGCGACCATGAGGCAGGTGTATGGGGAAATTTTCACCATTAAACAAACAGTCGCCCCATTGGTAAGAGCACGAGCAGAAACTAAGCAGAAGCACGAATAGCTCAAGGAAGCCTCTGCTGCCTTAGATAAAATGATGGACTGGACAGTGCGATACCCTCAAGCTCCTGAGCATTTGCCTAAGAAGGATTGGATTCATACATAGGATGCCAAAGTCCAAATCGGTATGAAGATGCAGTCCAAGGACAAGCTATCCAAGGATTTGGACGTATTCATACGACCACCTGATCAGCGGCATCGACTCGATGCACACTCTTCACCACATTCCTTCGCTAGGGGCACTAGACGAAAGGAAGACCTGGGAGCAAGTAGATCAAGAAATCCATTCATTCCTGCAGCCCATCAAGCAAGCTGCTGCCGCCCCGAGCTCGCAGCATCACAAGAAAATCTGGGTCAGTTTCTTGTCACGCCAGTGTGGATTTATACCAAGCTCGCCTCTCTTTCCAACCAGATCTCTCAAAAAAGGGAAACTCTAGTCCCAAATGCTTTGGAATTCATGGATCAGTTGAAAGAAAAGGTCCCTCTTGTTTCCCCCATAGTAGCAGAGTATCAGACCTGGCAGGATTTCCTCAGAGAATAGCAGATTGATGCTCCTGACCTCACAATTGTGTGCCCACCTTCATAACTTAGTGGAAGTAGGTCGCAGGTCGCATTGCCCAATAGGTCGCAGGTTGTTTGGTCAATTTAGCGTGTCCTAAATTGCTAACATAAATTATCAACCAGGGATTCGTAAGCTGACGAAGTGTGGCTCACTATATGTGCAAGATAACCTATCTCTTACTTTTTGTAGTTTTTGGAATTTTTATTGATCTTGGTTGGTTTTCTAATGTGAGATGGAAATTCTAAAAGACAAGTATGGTTATGAATATTCAAGGCAATGATGTCCTTTATAATGATTTACCAAACTTCAAACTTAAAAAAGAATTTGAAACATACAATGACAAAACTTGAAAGGAAATGAAAATGTATTGCTAGCCTAATACATCAAACAGTGAACTATTGAACATGAAAACCAAATTATCCTTGCTGCTGTCTAAACACAAAAGAAACTATGCTTAAAGAAATCCAAGAATTGCAACAAAGTAAATCTAAATCAAATTACATCAACTTATATTCTGATCCCTCACCATTAGTCCAGCTATGGCTTCCGGAGGCAACCATAAACAACTTGAGCAATCTGATATCTAATTTGCAGAAAAAGAAACTAATATCAAACTACACACTCATACTTCAATCCCTCACCATCAGTCCAGCTGTGGCTTTCGGAGGTAACTGAAAATGAAATGAAAAATTTAATATATCTAACTTGCAGAAAGTAAACTAATATCAAACTACACACTCATACTTCAATCCCTCACCATCAGTCCAGCTGTGGCTTTCGGAGGTAACTGAAAATGACATGAGCAATTTAATATATCTAACTTGCAGAAAGTAAACTAATATAAAACTACACACTCATACTTCAATCCCTCACCATCAGTCCAGCTGTGGCTTTCGGAGGTAACTGAAAATGACATGAGAAATTTAATATATCTAACTTGCAGAAAATAAACTAATATCAAACTACACACTCATACTTCAATCCCTCACCATCAGTCCAGCTGTGGCTTTCGGAGGTAACTGAAAATGACATGAGCAGCTTAATATATCTAAATCTAACTACTGAAACAAACGTGCAAGACTGAAATAAACAAAGCAGTGTTGGAATTAAACAAAAAGTAAATTAGCAACAGAACAATATTGATTCCATGTCATTAGTCAAAAGATATGCAAATGCCCGGGTTGCCATGAAAAATTATGCTAAAAGCTATGATTTCAGAAAGCAATCTAAGTAAGGAAATATGACAAAACAGAATTGAAAGCAACTTATCTAGAAAACATGTAAAAGCCTCCTTGGATAGCAGGGGCCCTCTGCTACCAATTTAGTGAAGTCCTTCAGCTCCTTAAAGTTGTAATCAAAACAGCATCAAAGAACTGAATTTCTCTATTAAAAAGAACTCACAAATCTACATCCCATTCCATCTTGAACTTTGTTACAAAAGACTTCTCTACTACTTTTTTATTACTTCCTCATTACCTATGATAGGAGAAAGCTTCTCCTATTTATACAAAATATGAGGAGTCATCTCATTAATGGGAGTCCATGAATCTCTCCCTCCATCTCTAGAGTTACAATCAAAATAGGAAATGATAAAACACATGTATTTCTAGAGTTTCAACACAACTAAGAGATGAGACACATATCCTCTTAGAGTTTCAATACAACAAGGAAGTGAGACACATATCCTCTTGATCCCATAATCTTCTCCAACCAAATTCGAATTTAGCCTTAGAGTGCCACATAAGAGTTTTCTAGAAGTCTCCTTTTGACCTACACATGTCACAAAACTCATAACACATATATAGATATATGAAACTATGTTAATTTTCTAGTTTCTAATCATAAATTCATTTAAAATACATAAAATAAATAACTTTGGAAAACAAGGATCCTAACGCATATATTTATGAAAATGTTTACTTGAAGTAGGGTTTTAGGTCAAATGGCTATGAAATAAGAGCTAAATGGTTATGACATAATGGAAATATGTATGAATATGGAAGACACTTTTGAGACTCAACATACCCCGCAACTGAATTTGTTGCGTGTCCTCATGCAACTATTGCAATGATTCCTTTGTCCATGAGTTGATCTTTTATGAGTTTTGACTCATATAGATTCATTCCAAACTTTGCTTCTTGATATTTTCATTTTTGGCAAAGTATAATACATTTGATTGCAACACATTTTTTTTTATTTTTTTTTCTCAATGGTTGGTTCTTGTGTGACAACCATTTTTTTTTTTTTTGAAGCATTGGTTCTTGTGTAACAATGCTTTATTTTCTTTGTTGCATGAAAGTTCATGAGAACATTTAGAATCAATTACTTCATCAATGAATTGATCATTTGCAAGACATATAATCTTTTGGATCATGTTGCAACAATAGTTGGTTGGGAAGTATATGTGTATGGAAATGAAATGAAAATGTGTGATAGTGTATGACATGTGGATATGAAATGATGTCCCTTCCCCCAACTAAAGATATGACAATGTGAAAAAGAGAGTGAGGAATTTTTCCAAAGTTACAATTTTAGCATTCTAATGAATTACATGACTAAAAATTAGAAAACAACATACCTTCACTTACCTTAAATGTGGATGAGTTGTGTATGTGTGGTGGCTGCAAAATTCTGATCATATTCTTCTTCAAGTGGGTGAACAAGAGGAGTCATGGATAAAGAGATAAGATGACTTTTTATTGCTTCTACTAAAACTTGCTAAATCTGCTCCAAAATGCTGAAAATAATAGTCTTCATGTCTTCAAAACTCATTGGCATAATTCCTACTATGTGAAAAGATGTTCTGATGTCGAACATAGTAGGAAATTGTTGACTTAGTAGCCATTAATGGATGCCACTAGTCAACACGAGAACTCTCACCATTGATGACAATGAGAGTCAAGATGCCCAAACACATCTTGCTAGGTACGAATGATTTTGCTGATGTCGAGTCACCTAGAAGATCTGACGAACAAGAGAAATTAATGTATTCCCATTGTTTGTCAGCATGAGAACTTGCCATTAAGGCATGCAAGCCTCAAGGTGTTTTAACAAAGAACTTAGACTCAAAGGACTATGGACTCAATAATTTGCATTGAAGCAGGGCTTATTTGCGGAATGAAAATGACAAAAAATGGAAAATGAAAATGAAAGCTGTCAATGGAAAGTAGAAATAGCAATGGGCAATAAGCATGTGAATGAGCCTCTTGCTTTTATTTGTGGGTTATGAATGGATAAAAAGAAATGGAAAGTGGATGTGAATGTAAATGGAAAACATGAAGTGAAATGAGGTGAATGGTTTATTATGAGGTATGGATGTGATGGAGACAATAGTATCTGAAAGTTTTTCAAGTGTTTGGATCTGATTTTGCATCAGCATATTTCCTCCTTTTTGTTGCTGATCATCCTCTTATGAAACAAATTGGTCTCTTAGAGAGACACCATTCTCTTGTAGTCATTTGTCCTTCCTCCTGGAACCTGTTTTGGAATTAGTGCCTCAAGTTGAATGTAGCTTCTTTTCAGCAATTTATTTCATTATTTACCTTTTCAAACCTTAATGATGGATTTCTCACTGTGTAGATCTTGTTGAGAGCTTTCCAACAATACTTGAATCATCAAAATCTGATTTTGTATGAGAAAGTTAGGCTGATTTGAACAATGAGGTTTTTCAGCTGCGGAATTGGACTTTAGCTGTGGAATTGGAGAACAACTGCGGAATTGGACTTTAGCTGCGGAATGTCGACAGTTTCTGTAGCCAAAAATATTAAATAAAAAGTTAGCCATTCATCTTTCATCATTAGTCCAAAATTAATCAATACCTTCAGAAAAGTGAGCAAATAATTTATTCATTTCATTGATTCAAAATTATTGAAATTTTTTTTTTTTTTTTTTAACAAAATTGAAAAAAAGAGAATTGCAATTTTTTTTTTTTTTTTTTAATAACAAAATTGAAAAAGAGAAATGCAATTTTGTTTGTTTTTTTTTTTAAATATTATATATGTTACATTTTTTTTTTTTTAAAGTATACGTATATAATTTTATTAAACAAACAATTTATAAAATAAAAAAATAAAAACTAAGAATAAAAACTGAGTACTTTGCAAGTATCTTACATCAGAATTGAATTGCAAGTCCACAACATCACAACAACATTTCTTTCATTTCACGATTGTCAAATGTTTCTGAAACAACTAAAACTGCTGAAAACATATGTCGATTCTTTTGAGATATATGCAATTTTTCCTTTAAAATCCAATCCCAAATGTGGTAAAGATCTTCAGAAAACTGCTGCACTAGATAAAACTGAGAAACATTAAGATAGATATGATTCTTTGATCAATCATGTGATAGGCTTCCTCACGCTTTGTTGGGCAGATGATAAAGGAGATGTAAAATCCAACGAAGTCGAATTGAATTCAAAAATGAGTGAAATGTGGATTGAATGCCACGAGAGAGTTTGATTTTGATTAGAATTCTTTTTATTGGATTTAGAAAACTGGATTATCAATGCAGAGTGCCGTTTTCAAATTCTTCACTCAGAAAAACCGTTTTTCCTCACGCGGAAAGCAAAAATGGGCTTCAAAGAACCGAGAAATTCTCCTAGACCGCCATGAATTTTGTAAAACGATTTCTAAGTTATCTAATTGACCACGTTGGCGAAAAAACCCATGTCGTGGATTTTCCAATTTCATCCTAAATCGTTCAGAAAATGCGTTTCAAATTGACGTTTCAAAAACAGTTGTGTTTCTGGAGATGCTGTAACAAAATCGTTTTTCTCTGAACGTGGTTCAAAATTGCGTTTTGTATTGACCATTGTCAGGACTGATAGGTTTTCCATTATCTCCTGGCAAGTAAGTAGACTGGATTCAGATTCCAAGAGCTGAGATCTGCCTAGATGACACAGTGGTGGCATCAATATGGGCAAATGTTGTTGCAGGTGCTGGATCTGTCAAATCATCTGCTGGCACATATATAGCTTGCACGGAAGTAATGGAACCCTTCTTGGTTGTTGTAATACATTCTTGCAAACCGCCAAGATCAGTAGCCAAAGTGGGCTGGTATCCGACAGCTGAAGGAATACGTCCCAGCAAAGCAGACACTTCAGAGTTTGCTTGTGTAAAACGGAAAATGTTGTCAATGAAGAGCAACACATCCTGGCCTTCGACATCTCGAAAATGCTCTGAAACAGTCAATCCTGTAAGCCCAACACGAGCACGAGCACTAGGTGGTTCATTCATTTGACCATATACAAGATCACACTTGCTTTCACCCTGTTTTTCGCCAAGCTTGATAACACATCTCTCAATCATTTCCCTGTATACATCATTACCTTCTTCTCTTACATGTAGCCGTCTTATGAATCTCATGGAGCGTTTGGTGATGGGGGGGCTATGGCTTTGTTTATTGATTTGTTTTGTTTTTTTGTTTTTTGTTTTTAATTTGTTCTTGTTAATAAAACTATATGTTATATTTTTAAAAATTAAAAATACACATATATATTTTACTAAGCAAAATGATTTTTATTTATTTATTTATTTATTTGTTTTGTTAATAAAATTACACATGTTAAATTATGAAAAATTAAAAATATACATATGTAATTTACTAAACAAAACAATTTATTGAATTTTTTTTAAATGATTTGTTATTAAATTTATATACATATTTTCAAAAATAAAAATATACATATATATCTTAGTAACAAAACAATTTATTTTTTTTATTTTTTTATTTTTTATTTTTATTTTTTTTTAATTGATTTGTTTAATTAAATTATGTATGTTATATTTTCAAAAATTTAAAAATACACATATATATTCATTAAACAAAACAATTTATTGAAATCAAAGTTTTTCATGAAAACATTTTTTTTTTTTTTTAAATTGTTGAATCAATTGAAATGATGAAGTTTTACTTTGTCTCCTCTTTTTTTCACATAACAATTCTTTTTCTGATCCTCCAGATCACACAAAGTGCAGGAGGAGAGCATACTCAAGAATTATTAATTTTTTTTTTTACATAACATTCATTTTTCTGATCCTCCAGATCACACAAAGTGCAGGAGGAGAGCATACTCAAGAATTATTAATTTTTTTTAGATGTAAGAAATAAGGCTACCTAGTTACACTTCCCTAGCAACGGCGCCAAAATGTTTGGTCAATTTAGTGTGTCCTAAATTGCTAACATAAATTATCAACCAGGGATTCGTAAGCTGACGAAGTGTGGCTCACTATATGTGCAAGATAACATATCTCTTACTTTTTGTCGTTTTTGGATTTTTATTGATCTTGGTTGGTTTCCTAATGTGAGATGGAAATTCTAAAAGACAAGTATGGTTATGAATATTCAAGGCAATGATGTCCTTTATAATGATTTACCAACTTGAAACTGAAAAAGGAATTTGAAACATACACTGACAAAACTTGAAAGGAAATGAAAATGTGCTACTGAAATGAAAAAGGTGCTGCTAATCTAATAAATCAAAACAGTGAACTAGTGAGCATGAAACCAAACTATTCTTGCTGCTGTCTAAACACAAAAGAAACTATGCTGAAAGAAATCCAAAAGTTGCAATAAAGTAAATCTAAATCAAATTATATCAACTTGTCTTCTGATCCCTCATCATTAGTCCAGCTATGATTTTCGGAAGTAACCATAAACAACTTGAGTAACTGATATCTAACTTGCAGAAAGTAAACTAATATCAAACTACACACACTCATACTTCAATCCCTCACCATCGATCCGATTAAGCTTCGGAGAGTGGCCCAGAAATGACATGAGCAATTTAATATATCTAACTTGTAGAAAGTAAAATAATATCCAAACTACACACTCATACTTCAATCCCTCACCATCGGTCCAGTTGTGGCTTTCGAGGAGTGGCCCAGAAAATGACATGAGCAATTTAATATATCTAACTATGAGAAAGTAAACTAATATCAAACTACACACTCATACTCCAAACCCTCACCATCGATTCAGAAATTGTGGCTTTAGGAATAGCTGAAAATGAAATGACGATTTAATATATCTAACTGCGAGAAATGAAACTAATATCGAGCTACACACTCATACTTGATCTCTCACCATCGATCGGGTGTGCCTTTAGAATGGCCCGAAGGCCAATATGTTTCAATTTAATATATCTAAATCTAACTACTGAAACAAATGTGCAAGACTGAAATAAACAAAGCAGTACTGGAATTAAAAAAAAACTAAGAAAAATAAATTAGCAGCAGAACAATATTGATTCCATGTCATTAGTCAAAAGATATGCAAATGCCCGGGCTGCCATGAAAAATTATGCTAAAAGCTATGATTTCAGAAAGCAATCTAAGTAAGGAAATATGACAAAACAAAATTGAAAGCAACTTATCTAGAAAACATGTAAAAGCCTCCTTGGATAGCAGGGGCCCTCTGCTACCAATTTGGTGAAGTCCTTCAGCTCCTTAAAGTTGTAATCAAAACAGCATCAAAGAACTAAATTTCTCTATTAAAAAAGAACTCACAAATCTACATCCCATTCCATCTTGAACTTTGTTACAAAAGACTTCTCTACTACTTTTTCATTACTTCCTCATTACCTATGATAGGAGAAAGCTTCTCCTATTTATACAAAATATGAGGAGTCATCTCATTAATGAGAGTCCATGAATCTCTCCCTCCATCTCTAGAGTTACAATCAAAATAGGAAATGATAAGACACTTGTCTTTCTAGAGTTTCAACACAACTAAGAGATGAGACACATACCCTCTTAGAGTTTCAATACAACAAGGAAGTAAGACACATATCCTCTTGATCCTATAATCTTCTCCAACCAAATTCGAATTCGGCCTTAGAGTGCCACATAAGGGTCTTCTAGAAGTCTCCTTTTAACCTACACATGTCACAAAACTCATAACACATATATAGATATATGAAACTATATGTAATTTTCTAGTTTCTAATCATAGAACTACATATAAAATACATAAATAAAATAACTTTGGAAAGCAAAGGATCCTAGCATATATTTATGAAAATGGTTACTTGATGTAGGGTTTTAGGTCATATGGCTATGAAATAAGAGCTAAATGGTTATGACATAATGGAAATATGTATGAATATGGAAAACACTTTTGAGACTCAACGTACCCTCCAACTGAAGTTGTTGCATGTCCTCATGCAACTATTGCAATAATTCATTTTTCCATGAGTTAATATTTTATGAGTTTTGACTCATATAGATTCGTTCCAAAATTTTCTTCTTGATATTTTCTTTTTGGCAAAGTATAATACATTCGATTGCAACATTTTTTTAATGGTTGGTTCTTGTGTGACAACCATTTTTTTTTTTTCAAGCATTGGTTCTTGTGTAACAATGCTTTATTTTCTTTGTTGCATCAAAGTTCATGAAAACATTTAGAATCAATTACTTCATCAATGAATTGATCATTTGCAATGCATATAATCTTTTTGGATCATGTTGCAACAATAGTTGGTTGGGAAGTATATGTGTATGGAAATGAAATGAAAATGTGTGATAGTGTATGACATGTGGATATGAAATGATGTCCCTTCCCCCCCCCAACTAAAGATATGACAATGTTGAAAGGGAGTAGAATTTTTCCAAAGTTACAATTTTAGCATTCTAATGAATTACATGACTAAAAGTTATAAAACAACATACATTCACTTACCTTAAATGTAGATGAGTTGTGTATGTGTGGTGGCTGCAAAATTCTGATCATATTCTTCTTCAAGCGGTTGAACAAGAAGAGTCATGGATAAAGAGATAAGATGACTTTTTATTGCTCCTACTAAAACGTGCTGAATCTGCTCCAAAATGTTGAAAATAAGAGTCTTCATGTCTTCAAAACTCATTGGCATAATTCACCTATGTGAAAAAGATGTTACGATGTCGAACATAGTAGGAAATTGTCCAAACTTAGTGTTTGAAATTGAATGCCACTAGTCAACACGAGAACTCTCACCATTGATGACAATGAGAGTCAAGATGCCCAAACACATCTTGCTAGGTACGAATGATTTTGCTGATGTCGAGTCACCTAGAAGATCTGATGAACAAGAGACATTAACGTATTCCCATTGTTTGTCAGCATGAGAACTTTCCATTAAGGAATGCAAGCCTCAAGGTGTTTTTACAAAGAACTTAGACTCAAAGGACCATGGACTCAATAATTTGCATTGAAGCAGGGCTTATTTGCGGAATGAAAATGACAAGAAATGGAAAATGAAAATGAAATATGGCAATGGAAAGTAGAAATAGCAATGGGAAATAAGCATGTGAATGAGCCTCTTGCTTTTATTTGTGGGTTATGAATGGATAAAAAGAAATGGAAAGTGGATGTGAATGTAAATGGAAAACATGAAGTGAAATGAGGTAAATGGTTTATTATGAGGTATGGATGTGATGGAGACAATAGTATCTGAAAGTTTTTCAAGTGTTTGGATCTGATTTTGCATCAGTATATTTCCTCCTTTTTGTTGTTGATCATCCTCTTATGAAACAAATTGGTCTCTTAGAGAGAGACCATTCTCTTGTAGTCATTTGTCCTTCCTCTTGGAACCTGTTTTGGAATTAGTGCCTCAAGTTGAATGTAGCTTATTTTCAGCAATTTATTTTATTATTTACCTTTTCAAACTTTAATGATGGATTTCTCATTGTGTAGATATTATTGAGAGCTTTCCAACGATACTTGAATCATCAAAATATGATTTTGTATGAGAAAGTTAGGCTGATTTGAACAATGAGGTTTTTCAACTGCGGAATTGGACTTTAGCTGCGGAATTGGAGAACAGCTGCGGAATTGGACTTTAGCTGCGGAATGTCGACAGTTTCTGTAGCCAAAAATCTTAAATAAAAAGTTAGCCATTCATCTTTCATCATCAGTCCAAAATTAATCAATACCTTCAGAAAAGTGAGCAAATAATTTATTCATTTCATTGATTCAAAATTATTGATTTTTTTTTTTTTTTTTTTTAACAAAATTGAAAAAAAGAGAATTGCAATTTTTTTTTTTTTTTTTTTAATAACAAAATTGAAAAAGAGAAATGCAATTTTTTTTTTTTTTTGAAATAACAAAATTGAAAAATACAATTTTTTTTTTTTTAAATATTATATATGTTACATTTTTTTTTATAAAATATACATATGTAATTTTATTAAACAAACAATTTATAATATTAAAAAAAAAAAAGAATAAAAACTGAGTACTTTGCATGTATCTTACATCAGAATTGAATTGCAAGTCCACAACATCACAACAACATTTCTTTGATTTCACGATTGTCAAATGTTTCTGAAACAACTAAAACTGCTGAAAACATATGTCGATTCTTTTGAGATATATGCAATTTTTCCTTTAAAATCCAATCCCAAATGTGGTAAAGATCTTCAGAAATCCGCTGCACTGGATAAAACTGAGAAACATTAAGATAGATATGATTCTTTGATCAATCATGTGATAGGCTTCCTCACACTTTGTTGGGCAGATGATAAAGGAGATGTAAAATCCAACGAAGTTGAATTGAATTCAAAAATGAGTGGAATGTGGATTGAATGCCACGAGAGAGTTTGATTTTGATTAGAATTCTTCTTCTTGGATTTAGAAAATCGGATTATCAATGAAGAGTGCCGTTTTCAAATTCTTCACTCAGAAAAAACCGTTTTTCCTCACGCAGCAAGCAAAAATGGGATTCAAAGAACCGAGAAATTCTCCTAGACCGCCACAAATTTTGTAAAACGATTTATGGGTTATCTAATTGACCACGTTGGCGAAAAAACCCATGTCGTGGATTTTCCAATTTCATCCTAAATCGTTGAGAAAATGCGTTTCAAATTGACATGTCAAAAATGGTTGCGTTTCTGGATATGCTGTAACAAAATCGTTTTTCTCTGAACGTGGTTCAAAATTGCATTTTGTATTGACCATTGTCAAGACTGATAGGTTTGCCATTATCTCCTGGCAAGTAAGTAGACTGGATTCAGATTCCAAGAGCTAAGATCTGCCTAGATAACACAGTGGTGGCATCAAGATGGGCAAATGTTGTTGCAGGTGCTGGATCTGTCAAATCATCTGCTGGCACATATATAGCTTGCACGGAAGTAATGGAACCCTTCTTGGTTGTTGTAATACATTCTTGCAAACCGTCAAGATCAGTAGCCAAAGTGGGCTGGTATCCGACAGCTGAAGGAATACGTCCTAGCAATGTAGACACTTCAGAGTTTGCTTGTGTAAAACGGAAATTGTTGTCAATGAAGAGCAACACATCCTGGCCTTCGGCATCTCGAAAATGCTCTGAAACAGTCAATCCTGTAAGCCCAACACGAGCACGAGCACCAGGTGGTTCATTCATTTGACCATATACAAGAGCACACTTGCTTTCACCCTGTTTTTCGCCAAGCTTGATAACACCTCTCTCAATCATTTCTTTGTATACATCATTGTCTTGTTCTCTTACATGTAGCCGTCTTATGAATCTCATGGAGCGTTTGGTGATGGGGGGGCTATGGCTTTGTTTATTGATTTGTTTTGTTTTGTTTTGTTGTGTTTTTTTTTTTAATTTGTTCTTGTTAATAAAACTATATGTTATATTTTTAAAAATTAAAAATACACATATATTTTACTAAGCAAAATGATTTTTTTATTTTTATTTATTTATTTATTTGTTTTGTTAATAAAATTACACATGTTAAATTTTGAAAAATTAAAAATATACATATGTAATTTACTAAACAAAACAATTTATTGAATTTTTTTTTAAATGATTTGTTATTAAAATTATATATATTTTTTCAAAAATAAAAATATACATATATATCTTAGTAACAAAACAATTTATTTTTTTATTTTTTAATTTTTTATTTTCATTTTTTTTAAATTGATTTGTTTAATAAAATTATGTATGTTATATTTTCAAAAATTTAAAAATACACATATGTATTCATTAAACAAAACAATTTATTGAAATCAAAATTTTTCATGAAAACACTTTTTTTTTTTTTTTTAATTGTTGAATCAATTGAAATGTTGAAGTTTTATTTTGTCTCCTATTTTTTTCACATAACAATTCTTTTTCTGATCCTCCAGATCACACAAAGTGCAGGAGGAGAGCATACTCAAGAATTATTAATTTTTTTTTTTTACATAACAATCATTTTTCTGATCCTCCAGATCACACAAAGTGCAGGAGGAGAGCATACTCAACAATTATTAATTTTTTTTTAGATGTAAGAAATAAGGCTACCTAGTTACACTTCCCCGGCAACGGCGCCAAAATGTTTGGTCAATTTAGTGTGTCCTAAATTGCTAACATAAATTATCAACCAGGGATTCGTACGCTGACGAAGTGTGGCGCACTATATGTGCAAGATAACCTATCTCTTACTTTTTGTCGTTTTTGGATTTTTATTGATTTTGGTTGGTTTCCTAATGTGAGATGGAAATTCTAAAAGACAAGTATGGTTATGAATATTCAAGGCAATGATGTCCTTTATAATGATTTACCAAACTTCAAACTTAAAAAGGAATTTGAAACATATAATGACAAAACTTGAAAGGAAATGAAAATGTGTTGCTAGCCTAATAAATCAAACAATGAACTATTGAGCATGAAAACCAAATCATCCTTGCTACTGTCTAAACAAAAAAGAAACTATGCTTAAAGAAATCCAAGAATTACAACAAAGTAAATCTAAATCAAATTACATCAACTTATATCCTGATCCCTCACCATTAGTCCAGCTATGGCTTTCGGAGGTAACCATAAACAACTTGAGCAATATGATATCTAATTTGCAGAAAAAGAAACTAATATCAAACTACACACTCATACTTCAATCCCTCACCATCAGTCCAGCTGTGGCTTTCGGAGGTAACTGAAAATGACATGAGCAATTTAATATATGTAACTTGCAGAAAGTAAACTAATATCAAACTACACACTCATACTTCAATCCCTCACCATCAGTCCAGCTGTGGCTTTCGGAGGTAACTGAAAATGACATGAGCAATTTAATATGTCTAACTTGCAGAAAGTAAACTAATATCAAACTACACACTCATACTTCAATCCCTCACCATCAGTCCAGCTGTGGCTTTCGGAGGTAACTGAAAATGACATGAGCAATTTAATATATCTAACTTGTAGAAAGTAAACTAATATCAAACTACACACTCATACTTCAATCTCTCACCATCAGTCCAGCTGTGGCTTTCGGAGGTCACTGAAAATGACATGAGAAATTTAATATATCTAAATCTTACTACTGAAACAAATGTGCAAGACTGAAATAAACAAAGCAGTACTGGAATTAAACAAAAACTAAGAAAAGTAAATTAGCAGCAGAACAATATTGATTCCATGTCATTAGTCAAAAGATATGAAAATGCCCGGGTTGCCATGAAAAATTATGCTAAAAGATATGATTTCAGAAAGCAAACTAAGAAAGGAAATATGACAAAAAAAAATTGAAAGCAACTTATCTAGAAAACATGTAAAAGCCTCCTTGGATAGCAGGGGCCCTCTGCTACGAATTTGGTGAAGTCCTTCAGCTCCTTAAAGTTGTAATCAAAACAACATCAAAGAACTGAATTTCTCTATTAAAAAAGAACTCACAAATCTACATCCCATTCCATCTTGAACTTTGTTACAAAAGACTTCTCTACTACTTTTTCATTACTTCCTCATTACCTTCTCATTACCTATGATAGGAGAAAGCTTCTCCTATTTATACAAAATATGAGGAGTCATCTCATTAATGGGAGTCCATGAATCTCTCCCTCCATCTCTAGAGTTACAATCAAAATAGGAAATGATAAGACACTTGTCTTTCTAGAGTTTCAACACAACTAAGAGATGAGACACATATCCTCTTGATCCCATAATATTCTCCAACCAAATTCGAATTTGGCCTTAGAGTGCCACATAAGGGTCTTCTAGAAGTCTCATTTTGACCTACACATGTCACAAAACTCATAACAAATATATAGATATATGAAACTATGTTAATTTTCTAGTTTCTAATCATAAATTCACTTAAAATACATAAAATAAATAACTTTGGAAAACAAGGATCCTAACACATATATTTATGAAAATGTTTACCTGATGTAGGGTTTTAGGTCAAATGGCTATGAAATAAGAGCTAAATGGTTATGACATAATGGAAATATGTATGAATATGGAAGACACTTTTGAGACTCAACATACCCCCCAACTGAATTTGTTGCATGTCCTCATGCAACTATTGCAATGATTCATTTGTCCATGAGTTGATCTTTTATGAGTTTTGACTCATATAGATTCATTCCAAACTTTGCTTCTCGATATTTTCATTTTTGACAAAGTATAATACATTTGATTGCAACACATTTTTTTTTTATTTTTTATTTTCTCAATGGTTGGTTTTTGTGTGACAACCATTTTTTTTTTTTTTTTTTTGAAGCATTGGTTCTTGTGTAACAATGCTTTATTTTCTTTGTTGCATCAAAGTTCATGAAAACATTTAGAATCAATTACTTCATCAATGAATTGATCATTTGCAAGACATATAATCTTTTGGATCATGTTGCAACAATAGTTGGTTGGGAAGTATATGTGGGTGGAAATGAAATGAAAATGTATGATGGTGTATGACATGTGGATATGAAATGATGTTCCTTCCCCCCCCAACTAAAGATATGACAATGTGGAAAATGGAGTGAGGAATTTTTCCAAAGTTACAATTTTAGCATTCTAATGAATTACATGACTAAAAATTAGAAAACAACATACCTTCACTTACCTTAAATGTGGATGAGTTGTGTATGTGTGGTGGCTGCAAAAATTCTGATCATATTCTTCTTCAAGTGGTTGAACAAGAGGAGTCATGGATAAAGAGAGGAGATGACTTTTTATTGCTTCTACTAAAACTTGCTGAAATCTGCTCCAAAATGCTGAAAATAATAGTCTTCATGTCTTCAAAACTCATTGGCATAATTCCTACTATGTGAAAAGATGTTCTGATGTCGAACATAGTAGGAAATTGTTGACTTAGTGGCCATTAATGAATGCCACTAGTCAACACGAGAACTCTCACCATTGATGACAATGAGAGTCAAGATGCCCAAACACATCTTGCTAGGTACGAATGATTTTGCTGATGTCAAGTCACCTAGAAGATCTGACGAACAAGAGACATTAACGTATTCCCATTGTTTGTCAGCATGAAAACTTGCCATTAAGGCATGTAAGCCTCAAGGTGTTTTTACAAAGAACTTAGACTCAAAGGACTATGGACTCAATAATTTGCATTGAAGCAGGGCTTATTTGCGAAATGAAAATGACAAGAAATGGAAAATGAAAATGGAAGATGGCAATGGAAAGTAGAAATATCAATGGGCAATAAGCATGTGAATGAGCCTCTTGCTTTTATTTGTGGATTATGAATGGATAAAAAGAAATGGAAAGTGGATGTGAATGTAAATGGAAAACATGAAGTGAAATGAGGTGAATGGTTTATTATGAGGTATGGATGTGATGGAGACAATAGTATCTGAAAGTTTTTCAAGTGTTTGGATCTGATTTTGCATCAGTATATTTCCTCCTTTTTGTTGCTGATCATCCTCTTATGAAACAAATTGGTCTCTTAGAGAGACACCATTCTCTTGTAGTCATTTGTCCTTCCTCCTGGAACCTGTTTTGGAATTAGTGCCTCAAGTTGAATGTAGCTTCTTTTCATCAATTTATTTCATTATTTACCTTTTCAAATGTTAATGATGGATTTCTCACTATGTAGATCTTGTTTAGAGGTTTCCAACGATACTTGAATCATCAAAATCTGATTTTGTATGAGAAAGTTAGGCTGATTTGAACAATGAGGTTTTTCAGCTGCGGAATTGAAGAACAGCTGCGGAATTGGACTTTAGCTGCGGAATTGGAGAACAGCTGCGGAATTGGACTTTAGCTGCGAAATGTCGACGGTTTTTGTAGCCAAAAATCTTAAATAAAAAGTTAGCCATTCATCTTTCATCATCAGTCCAAAATTAATCAACACCTTCAGAAAAGTGAGCAAATAACTTATTCATTTCATTGATTCAAAATTATTGAATTTTTTTTTTTTTTTTTTTTTTTTTATAACAAAATTGAAAAAAAGAGAATTGCAAATTTTTTTTTTTTTAATAACAAAATTGAAAAAGAGAAATGCAATTTTTTTTTTTTTTTTAAATATTATATATGTTACATTTTTTTTTTTAAATATACATATATAATTTTATTAAACAAACAATTTATAAAATAAAAAAAAAAAAACTAAAAAAAAAAACAGAGTACTTTGCATGTATCTTACATCAGAATTGAATTGCAAGTCCACAACATCACAACAACATTTATTTGATTTCACGATTGTCAAATGTTTCTGAAACAACTAAAACTGCTGAAAACATATGTCGATTCTTTTGAGATATATGCAATTTTTCCTTTAAAATCCAATTCCAAATGTGGTAAAGATCTTCAGAAATCCGTTGCACTGGATAAAAATGAGAAACATTAAGATAGATATGATTCTTTGATCAATCATGTGATAGGCTTCCTCACGCTTTGTTGGGCAGATGATAAAGGAGATGTAAAATCCAACGAAGTTGAATTGAATTAAAAAATGAGTGGAATGTGGATTGAATGCCACGAGAGAGTTTGATTTTGATTAGAATTCTTCTTCTTGGATTTAGAAAACCGGATTATCAATGCAGAGTGCCGTTTTCAAATTCTTCACTCAGAAAAAACCGTTTTTCCTCACGCGGCAAGCAAAAATGGGCTTCAAAGAACCGAGAAATTCTCCTAGACTGCCACGAATTTTGTAAAACGAATTTTGGGTTATCTAATTGACCACGTTGGCGAAAAAACCCATGTCGTGGATATTCCAATTTCATCCTAAATCGTTCAGAAAATGCGTTTCAAATTGACGTGTCAAAAACAGTTGCGTTTCTGGAGATGCTGTAACAAAATCGTTTTTCTCTGAACGTGGTTCAAAATTGCGTTTTGTATTGACCATTGTCAGGACTGATAGGATTTCCATTATCTCCTGGCAAGTAAGTAGACTGGATTCAGATTCCAAGAGCTGAGATCTGCCTAGATAACACAGTGGTGGCATCAAGATGGGCAAATGTTTGTCAGAAAAAATGGATCAAGAAATCATCTCACTGCACATATATGCTTTGCACTAAGTAATTAAACCTTCTCGTTGTTGTAATACGTTTCAAAACCGCCAATATCGTACTCAAAGTGGCATTTCTATCCTAGCATCAAGGAAATATGTCTCACAGCGGCACTGCAGAGTTCGTCACAGAAACGGAAAATGTTGTCAATGAAGAGAAACACATCCTGGCCTTCGGCATCTCGAAAATGCTCTGCAACAGTCAATCCTGTAAGCCCAACACGAGCACAAGCACCAGGTGGTTCATTCATTTGACCATATACAAAAGCACACTTGCTTTCACCATGTTTTTCGCCAAGCTTGATAACACCTCTCTCAATCATTTCCCTGTATACATCATTGCCTTGTTCTCTTACATGTAGCCGTCTTATGAATCTCATGGAGCATTTGGTGATGGGGCGGCTATGGCTTTGTTTATTGATTTGTTTTGTTTTTTTTTTTTTTTTTTTTTTTTTTAATTTGTTCTCGTTAATAAAAATTATATGTTATATTTTTAAAAATTTAAAATACACATATTTTACTAAGAAAAATGATTTTTATTTATTTATTTATTTATTATTTATTTTGCTTAATATAAAATTACACATGTTATATTTTGAAAAATTAAAAATATACATATGTAATTTATTAAACAAAACAATTTATTGATTTTTTTTTTTTTTTTTAAATGATTTGTTATTAAAATTATATATATATTTTCAAAAATAAAAATATACATACATATCTTAGTAACAAAACAATTTAATTTTTTTTATTTTTTATTTTTTATTTTCATTTTTTTTTAATTGATTTGTTTAATAAAATTATGTATGTTATATTTTCAAAAATTTAAAAATACACATATATATTCATTAAACAAAACAATTTATTAAAATTAAAGTTTTTCATGAAAACAATTTTTTTTTTTTTTAAATTGTTGAATCAATTGAAATGATGAAGTTTTATTTTGTCTCCTTTTTTTTTTTCACATAACAATTCTTTTTCTGATCCTCCAGATCACACAAAGTGCAGGAGGAGAGCATACTCAAGAATTATTAATTTTTTTTTACATAACAATCCCTTTTCTGATCCTCCAGATCACACAAAGTGCAGGAGGAGAGCATACTCAAGAATTATTAATTTTTTTTAGATGTAAGAAATAAGGCTACCTAGTTACACTTCCCCGGCAAGGGCGCCAAAATGTTTGGTCAATTTAGTGTGTCCTAAATTGCTAACATAAATTATCAACCAGGGATTCGTAAGCTGACGAAGTGTGGCGCACTATATGTGCAAGATAACCTATCTCTTACTTTTTGTCGTTTTTGGATGTTTATTGATCTTGGTTGGTTTCCTAATGTGAGATGGAAATTCTAAAAGACAAGTATGGTTATGAATATTCAAGGCAATGATGTCCTTTATAATGATTTACCAAACTTCAAACTTAAAAAGGAATTTGAAACATATAATGACAAAACTTGAAAGGAAATGAAAATGTGCTACTAGCCTAATAAATCAAACAGTGAACTATTGAGCATGAAAACCAAACTTAAACACAAAAGAAACTATGCTTAAAGAAATCCAAGAATTGCAACAAAGTAAATCTAAATCAAATTACATCAACTTATATTATGATCCCTCACCATTAGTCCAGCTATGGCTTTCGGAGGTAACCATAAACAACTTGAGCAATCTGATATCTAATTTGCAGAAAAAGAAACTAATATCAAACTACACACTCATACTTCAATCCCTCACCATCAGTCCAGTTGTGGCTTTCGGAGGTAACTGGAAATGACATGAGCAATTTAATATATCTAACTTGCAGAAAGTAAACTAATATCAAACTACACACTCATACTTCAATCCCTCACCATCAGTCCAGCTGTGGCTTTCGGAGGTAACTGAAAATGACATGAGCAATTTAATATATCTAACTTGCTGAAAGTAAACTAATATCAAACTACACACTCATACTTCAATCCCTCACCATCAGTCCAGCTGTGGCTTTCGGAGGTAACTGAAAATGACATGAGCAATTTAATATATCTAAATTGCAGAAAGTAAGCTAATATCAAACTACACACTCATACTTCAATCCCTCACCATCAGTCCAGCTGTGGCTTTCGGAGGTAACTGAAAATGACATGAGCAATTTAATATATCTAAATCTAACTATTGAAACAAATGTGCAAGACTGAAATAAACAAAGCAGTGCTGGAATTAAACAAAAAGTAAATTAGCAGCAGAACAATATTGATTCCATGTCATTAGTCAAAAGATATGCAAATGCCCGGGCTGCCATGAAAAATTATGCTAAAAGATATGATTTCAAAAAGCAATCTAAGTAAGGAAATATGACAAAACAGAATTGAAAGCAACTTATCTAGAAAACATGTAAAAGCCTCCTTGGATAGTAGGGGCCCTCTGCTACCAATTTGGTGAAGTCCTTCAGCTCCTTAAAGTTGTAATCAAAACAGCATCAAAGAACTGAATTTCTCTATTAAAAGAACTCACAAATCTACATCCCATTCCATCTTGAGCTTTGTTACAAAAGACTTCTCTACTACTTTTTCATTACTTCCTCATTACCTATGATAGGAGAAAGCTTCTCCTATTTATACAAAATATGAGGAGTCATCTCATTAATGGGAGTCCATGAATCTCTCCCTCCATCTCTAGAGTTACAATCAAAATAGGAAATGATAAGACACTTGTCTTTCTAGAGTTTCAACACAACTTGAGGAATGAGACACATATCCTCTTAGAGTTTCAATACAACAAGGAAGTGAGACACATATCCTCTTGATCCTATAATCTTCTCCAACCAAATTCGAATTTGGCCTTAGAGTGCCACATAAGGGTCTTCTAGAAGTCTCCTTTTGACCTACACATATCACAAAACTCATAACACATATATAGATATATGAAACTATGTTAATTTTCTAGTTTCTAATCATAAATTCACTTAAAATACATAAAATAAATAACTTTGGAAAACAAGGATCCTAACGCATATATTTATGAAAATGTTTACTTGATGTTGGGTTTTAGGTCAAATGGCTATGAAATAAGAGCTAAATGGTCATGACATAATGGAAATATGTATGAATATGGAAGACACTTTTGAGACTCAACACAGGTCGCACTGCTTG